>SJYX01013621.1:0-21249 GCA_006410675.1 Oreotragus oreotragus
GGAAAAGACTCTGATGCTGGGAGGGATTGGGAGCAGGAGGAGAAGGGGACGACCGAGGATGAGATGGCTGGATGGCATCATGGACTCGATGGACGTGAGCCTGAGTGAACTCTGAGAGATGGTGATGAACAGGGAGGCCTGGCGTGCTGCGATTCATGGGGTCACAAAGAGTCGGACATGACTGAGCGACTGAACTGAACTGAACTGAAATTCACCTAGTAAGAGGATCTTCTGCAGAGGCTCCTGTTCAGTTCAGTTGCTCAGTTGTGTCCAACTCTTTGCGAATCCATGGACTGCAGCACACCAGGCCTCCCTGTCCATCACCAACTCCCAGAGCTTACTCAAACTCATGTCCATAAAGTCAGTGATGCCATCCAACCATCTCATCCTCTGTCATTCCTTTCTTCTCCTGCCTTCAATTTTTCCCAGCATCACGGTCTTTTCCAGTGAGTCAGTTCTTCGCATCAGGTGGCCAAAGTATTAGAGTTTCAGCTTCAGCATCAGGCCTTCCAGTGAATATTCAGGTCAGATTTCCGTTAGGATGGACTGGTTGGATCTCCTTGCAGCCCAAGAGACTATCAAGAGTCTTCTCCAACACCGCAGTTTCAAAAGCATCAATTCTTCGGTGCTCAGCTTTCTTTATAGTCCAATTCTCACTTCCATATATGACTACTGTAAAAACCAAAGATTTGACTAGATGGACCTTTGTTGGCAAAGTAATGTCTCTGCTTTTTAATATGCTGTCTAGGGTGGTCGTAGGTTTTCTTTTAAGGACCAAGCATGTTTTAATTTCATAGCTGCAGTGACCATGTGCACTGATTTTGGAGCTCCCCAAAATAAAGTCAACCACTGGTTCCACCGTTTCCTCATCTATTTCCCATGAAGTGATGGAACTGGATGCCATGATCTTCATTTTCTGAATGTTGAGTTTTAAGTCAATTTTTCCACTCTCCTCTTTCACTGTCGTCAAGAGGCTCTTTACTTCTTCTTCGCTTTCTGCCAAAAGGAAGGTGTCATCTGCATATCTGAGGTTATTGACATTTTTCCTGGAAATCTCAATTCCAGCTTGTGCTTCATCCAGCCCGGCATTTAGCTGATGTACTCTGCATATAAGTTAAATAAGCAGGGTGACAATAAACAGCCGTAATGTACCCCTTCCCCAATTTCGAACCAATCTGTTGTTCCATGTGCAGTTCTAACTGTTGCTTCTTGACCTGCATACAAATTTCTCAGAAGGCAGGTCAGGTGGTATGGTATTCTCATCTCTTGAAGAATTTTCCACAGCTTGTTTGATCCACACAGTCAAAGGCTTTGGCAGAGTCAATAAAGCAGAAGTAGAGGCTTTTCTGGAATGCTCTTTCTTTTTCGATGATCCATCGGATGGTGGCAGTCTGATCTCTGCTTCCTCTTCCTTTTCTAAATCCATCTTAAACATCTGGACATACATAATATGCTATTCTTTGGAACTCTGCATTCAAATGGGTATATCTTTCCTTTCTCCTTTGCCTTTAGCTTCTCTTCTTTTCTCAGCTATTTGTAAGGCCTCCTCAGAAAACTCTTTAGCCCTTTTGCATTTCTTTTTCTTGGGGATGATCATGATCCCTGCCTCCTGTACAATGTCAAAAACCTTTGTTCATAGTTCTTTAGGAACTCTGTCTATCACATCTAATCCCTTGAATCTATTTCTCACTTCCATTGTATAACTGTAAGGGATTTGATTTAGGTCCTACCTTAATGGTCTAGTGGTTTTCCCTACTTTCTTCAATTTATCTCTGAATTTGGCAATAAGCAGTTCATGATCAGAGCAATAGTCAGCTCCTGGTCTTGTTTTTGCTGACTGTATAGTGGTTCTCCATCTTTAGCTGCAAATGATATAATCAGTCTGATGTCAAAGAAAGCCAGTGGAGGTGATGGGATTCCAATTGAGCTATTTCAAATCCTAAAAGATAATACTGTGAAAGTGCTGCACTCAATATGCCAGCAAATTTGGAAAACTCAGCAGTGGCCACAAGACTGGAAAAGGTCAGTTTTCACTCCAATCCCAAAGAAATGCAATGCTAAAGAATGTTCAAACTATGACACATTTGCACTCTTCTCACACACAGGTAAGGTAATGCTCAAAATTCTCCTAGCCAGGCTTCAACAGTATGTGAACCTTGAGCTTCCAGATGTTCAAGCTGGATTTAGAAAAGACAGAGGAGAAAGAGATAAAATTGCCAACATCTCCTGGATCATCAAAAAAGCAAGAGAGTTCCAGAAAAGCATCTACTTCTGCTTTATTGACTTTGCCAAAGCCTTTGACTGTGTGGATTACAACAAACTGTGGAAAATTCTGAAAGAGATGGGAATACCAGACCACCTGACCTGCCTCTTGAGAAACCTGTATGCAGGACAAGAAAGCAACAGTTAGAACTGCATGTGGAACAACAGACTGGCTCCAAATTGGGAAAGGAGTACATCAAGATTGCATATTGTCACCCTGTTTATTTAACTTTTATCAGAGTACATCATGAGAAAGGCTGGACTGGATGAATCACAAGCTGGAATCAAGATTTCCAGGAGAAATATCAATAATCCCAGATATGCAGATGACATCTTCCTTTTGGCAGAAAGTAAAGAACTAAAGAGCCTCTTGATGACAGTGAAAGTGGAGAGTGGAAAAGTTGACTTAAAACTCAACATTCAGTAAACAAAGATCATGGCATCCAGTCCCATCACTTCATGGCAAATAGATGGGGAAACAATGGAAACAGGGAGATACGTTATTTTGGGGGGTTCCAAAATCACTGCAGACGGTGACTGCAGCCATGAAATTAAAAGACACTTGCTCCTTGAAAGAAAAATTATGACCACCCTAGATAGCATATTAAAAAGCAGAGACGTTACTTTGCCAATGAAGGTCCATCTAGGCAAAGCTATGGTTTTTCCAGTAGTCATGTATGGATGTGAGAGTAGGACTATAAAGAATGCCGAGCACTGAAGAATCAATGCTTTTTGAACTGTGGTGCTGGAGAAGACTCTTGCAAGTCCCTTGGACTGCAAGGAGATCCAACCAATCAATCCTAAAGGAAATCAGTCCTGAATATTCTTTGGAAGGACTGATGCTGAAGCTGAAGCTCCAATACTTTGGCCACCTGATGCAAAGAACTGACTCATTGGAAAAAACTCTGATGCTAGGAAAGATTGAAGGCAAGAGAAGAAGGGGACAACAGAGGATGAGATGGTTGAATGATATCACCAACTCAATGGGCATGAGTTTGAGCAAGCTCTGGGCATTGGTGATGGACAGGGAGGACTTGTGTGCAGCAGTCCACGGGGTCACAGTCAGACATGAATGAGTGACTAAACTGACCTAAACTGAAAATCAGTCCTGAATGTTCATTGGAAGGACTGATGCTAAAGCTGAAGCTCCAATAATTTGACCACCTGATGTGAAGAGCTAACTCATTAGAAAGGACCCTTATGCGCAGCTTTTCTTATATTCAGCTTTCACATTCATATGACTACTGGAAAAACCATAGTTTTGACTAGACGGACCTTTGTTGGCAAAGTAATGTCTCTGCTTTTTAATATTCTGTCTAGATTTGTCATAGCTTATATCCTATATAAGAATGTCACCAACATCAATGTTTTTCCTTGTAAATTTCATAATCTGTCAGTATATCTGTTGTTAATTAGTTATTTTCTGGGGAGAATAAGAATGGAAAAAAAGGAAGCCTGTACTAGTTTCTTCTACTCTTCATCACTTGCACTGAAGCAGGTTTTTATATTAAGTGCTTTATATAGATAAGCACTGTCCCTAATAATCCTTACATAGAAACTATCATTCTTCTTGTTTTACAAAAGGAGAGGAATGTTCAGGGAAATAAGTTTGGTTTCTCAAATCCCTGCAGGTGAAGAGGGGGAAGAATGGGAACCTGCATGTCTATTGTGATGACCAATGTTATACTTCATGGAAAACAGAAGCAGTATTAGAAGCAACTGCTTGCTTTAAGTGTTATAGCTTATTTTTCCACAGCATTAATTCTACTCTTATATCTTTGCTGACTATACTATGTTTTAAAACATTATCATTTTGTACAAAACATTTATTTCTCAAGTCATTTGAATTCTAATAAAAAGTACTTGATGTCCTGCTATTTTGAAAATAGCCCTATGCGAGAAAGAATGATGAATGCTTTATGGCACCAGTGGTCTTATAACTCTCATTATTGCTATACTTTTAAAGCAATCTCTTTTATAATTTCAGATTCTCTTTTCTCTTTAAAGTCACAATGGATGAAATAACCCATATAAACACTATGCACAATGTTCCTTTGAGATAATGATTTAATTTTTAAATGAGAATGGAAATTGTATAAGGTTAACTTTTTGGAGACATTTGATTTACTTTCATTAAACTGTTTAGTGTATTAGCATAACAATGTATAAAGAGAAATATTTCAAAAAGTTCTTTTTGTTGTTCAGTCACTCACTCAGGACTCTTTGTGACCCCATGGACTGCAGCATGCCAGGCTTCCCTGTACTTCACTAGCTCCCAGAGTTTGTTCAAACTCTAGTTCATTGAATCAATGATGCCATACAACCATCTCACCCTCTATTACCCCAGTCTCCTCCTGCCCTTAATCTTTCCTAGCGTCACGGTCTTTTCCATCAAGTGAGCTCTTCATATCAGGTGGCCAAAGTTTTGGAGCTTCAGCTTCAGCATCATTCTTTCCAATGAATATTCAGGGTTAATTTCCTTTAGGATTGACTGTTGTATAAATGAATATTTAAATGTCACAGTCTGTAAAAAGCTTTTCCCATCCTATTCCTTACCAAGTTACTATGTAGATAACAGAAAATTAATTGAACCATCCTACTTATCCTACTTTTTCCTTTGTCTTGAGTTCAAGAATCTAGCATATGACTTTTTCATTACAATTTCCAGAAACTTAATGTAATTTTCCATTCATTCTGTAGAAAGCAATCATCATCTCAGAGAAACATTCTTCAGTCATGAATATAGTTATTGTATATCTCCCATCAGTTTCCTGTTCTCCTTCTGAAATTGAGATTTGGGTATCACATCTCTGAAATCTGTTCTCCAGATCTCACATCTTTTCAAATTTGCTCTTTTTTCACACTTTTGGTCTGTACTTTGAGATAATACTCTTGCACTCATTCTTCTAGGCTACTAATCCCAGTCTTAACAACAATAATCCCATATCTTTAACTCATCTATTGAATTCTCTACTTCACATATTTAGTTTATATTTGGAGAAGTCCTGTTTTGTGCTTAACTTGAATCTTCATAGCTGTTCGTTGCCATGTTATTATCAGATAGTCTTGTCTGAACCGTCATCTATCTCCCCCAGAGGCTCAAATCTACTTCATCTTCCTTTCTGGATGTATAGAGATCCCTCAGGTAGTGATTGTTTTTTCTTGTGATCTCTTTAGGAATCAGCTTGGTTGTTGAGGTGCACTAAGTGGAGGAACTCTCTGAAGGAATGGAAGCTGAATGACCATCTACTTCTCTAGGCTAAAGGTGTGCCAAGAGGCAGGCAGCAGGA
Source organism: Oreotragus oreotragus (assembly GCA_006410675.1). Lineage (NCBI taxonomy): Eukaryota > Metazoa > Chordata > Mammalia > Artiodactyla > Bovidae > Oreotragus > Oreotragus oreotragus. The sequence continues at coordinate 5,553 of SJYX01013621.1, forward strand.
AAAAGCCTACCTGTGACACGATTGTCTTGTACTCTCTCGGCCTCCATGGTATCAGTTCACCATTTCAGCTCTGCTTTCTCTCTTTTTATAAAGTTTTTTTTATTGGAGTATAGTTGATTTAGTTACTTTTGTGTTAGTTTAAGATATACAGAAAATTGAATCAGTTATACATATTCCCTCTTTTTTAAAGCCTTTTTCCCCATATAGGCCATTACAGAATATTGACTAAGAGTTCCATGTGCTATACAATAGTTTCTTATTAGTTTTCTATTTTATATACAGTAGTATGCTTTATTGACTATGCCAAAGCCTTTGACTGTGTGGATCACAATAAACTGTGGAAAATTCTGAAAGAGATGGGAATACCAGACCACCTAACCTGTCTCTTGAGAAATCTGTATGCAGGTCAGGAAGCAACAGTTAGAACTGCACATGGAACAACAGACTGGTTCCAAATAGGAAAAGGAGTACGTCAAGGCTGTATATTGTCTCCCTGCTTATTTAACTTATATGCAGAGTACATCATGAGAAACGCTGGACTGGAAGAAACACAAGCTGGAATCAAGATTGCCGGGAGAAATATCAATAACCTCAAATATGCTGATGACACCACCCTTATGGCAGAAAATGAGGAGGAGCTAAAAAGCCTCTTGATGAAAGTGAAGGAGGAGAGTGAAAAAGTTGGCTTAAAGCTCAACATTCAGAAAACGAAGATCATGGCATCNCTACCCTTATGGCAGAAAGCAAAGAGGAACTAAAGAGCCTCTTGATGAAGGTGAAAGAGGAGAGTGAAAAGACTGACTTGGAACTCAACATTCAAAAATCTAAGATCATAGCATCCAGTCCCATCACTTCATGGCAAATAGAAGGGGGAGAAGTGGAAGCAGTAACACATTTTATTTTCTTGGGCTCCAAAATCACTGGGGACAGTGACTGCAGTCATGAAATTCAAAGACGCTTGTCCCTGGAAGGAAAGCTATGATGAACCTAGACAGTATATTAAAGAATAGAGACCTCACTTTGCCAACAAAGGTCCATCTAGTCAAAGCCATGATTTTTCCAGTAGTCATGTGTGGCTATGAGAGTTGGACTATAAAGAAGACTGAGTGATGAAAAATTGATGCTTTAGAATTGTGATGGTGGAGAAGTCTTGAGAGTCCCTTGGACTTCAAGAGATCAAACCAGTCAGTGCTAAAGGAAATCAACCCTGAATATTCATTGGAAGGACTGATGCTAAAGCTGAAGCTCAAGTACATTGGCCACCTGATGCAAAGAGCCAACTCATTGAAGAAGATGCTGATGTGGGGGAAGATTGAAGGCAAATGAGGAAGGGTGCAGCAGAGCATGAGATGGTTAGATAGCATCACTGACTCAGTGGACATGAATTCATGCAAACTGTGGGGGATATTGGAGAACCAAGGAGCCCGATGTGTTACAGTCCCTGATGTCCCTAGTCTGACAGGAGTTAGCAACTGAACAATAAGTGCTTAGACCATTCTCAGATCCTCTCCCCCATTCCTCACTGCACCTCACCTCATCTCACCTCATCCCATATTCTGGCTACTTATAATTTTTTTTGTAAGAACAAATTTATTTGTCAGTTCCTCTACCTACTCTCTCACTGCTGGACCTTGAGCTTAGGCCAGGATTTTACTTTGTTCACCAATATATTCCCCATGCATTCCAGGGCATCCTATTAAGCACTCAGAAGTGTTTGTCAAATGAATAAATACATAGTTGAACTTTTAAATGAATGATGAATATGTGGAAACATCATATGTCTCTTCCTCCTCTCTTATGAACATTGTGATTTGGTATTTAGTTTTATTTAAAACTATTTATCTGATGCCTTTTTTTTTCTCATCTTTATGAAACTCCTCTCTCTCCCAAACACAATTTAAAACATTTAGAAATATTTATTTTCTTGGAAAGGAAAGGCACTGGCGTTTTAAACTGGATGTATATTTAGTATGTTCCCATTTGGCAATTAGAATGTTTTACATAAATTTGTAAGCTTATCTTCCTAACAGCATAAATATAAACACAGTAAATAATTACCCATATTTTCTGATCCTGGAGAATACTGAAATATTTAAATATGGACTTATTTCTTGAGAAAGCATTTTTTAATAGAAAGTCATAGACAAAATAATAAAAGTCTACATGGTAAGACTTTTGGTAGCAAATCTCCTTTTCTTGAATCAGTTTTGTCAGGAAAACATGAGGCCACAGAAGTAAAATTTAAATAGGGCATAGCCAGGCTTCTTTCAAAAATATCTCAGTAGAAGAAGCTTTTTGTTTCGCATTAATCCAGACTTCTTTCTTGTCAGCACACTGTCCATTAGGTTTTCACTAGTGGAACAATATCTCAGCTCAGGTTAGAGTTTTTCTGTTTATTGCTCTATATTTTAACCTAGAGGTTACTGATTGATGTAAGCTCTATGTTTATATTCCTGACAACAAATAGGCACCATAATGATATATTTCTCTGGAAATATTCATGTCTTCTTTTACTTTTTTATTGTTTCATAAAACCTCAAGTCTTGATTCCTTCCTAAACTATACTGCCTAGAAAGATCTGGGCCCCCTTCAGTAATGTTTATTACTAAAAATTATCATTAAAATGTCACCAGTATATCACTTTATTTATAGTACATGTGATTAAATAGATCCCTTGTTGAGCATTATTAAAGTGTGTGTGTTGAATCTTTAATTCTTCATATTGTATGATTCAGTTAAATATCTGTTTTAATCTGAAGCTTAATATAAGGACTCTAGTAAGATGTATTTCCTTTAGAATAAAATTGCACTGTTTAACAATCCTAACAGATTTGCTACAGACATCTTTTTCATTTTCATCCTAAAGGGACATAATTAAGAAAATGAGTTACATAATTGACTTGCCCATTACATGAAGCAGGTCACAGCCTCCCAGGCCTGCCTGCGCTTCTGCTGGCTCAACCACAGGTCGCACCAGTGAAGCCTATATACATAGTTGTAGCATTTGCTGTCTTTATTCAGATTTTTATAGCTGTATCTTGCTTTTTAATAGAATTTTCTCTATGTTCTTTGGCTTTGGGAATCTTGTTCACACACAAGAAATTGTCTGGCCTTTAAGAATGTCAGTAATCCATCTAATTGCTTTTAACTGTAAGAGTTTAGTATGAAAAGATGTGATTTGTTACTTCCAATCATGCCATTGTACTTAAATTGTGAAAAATGATGAATATTTTCTAAATATTATATTTTATAAAGGCAGACTATATTTACTCCATTAGATATTTTAGAGTTTAGCATCCCAGTTTAGTCTAAAATGTTTCATCGTCTGCACCTATTGTTTTCTTACCGCCACAATCTTGCTTATCTGTATTCAGAATACAAGACTTCACCTCTGTCATTTTTTTTCCTCAAAATTCCACATCCTCCAAGAGCCAGCTTGTCACAGCACCCCTTAGATGAAAACATTCTTGATTTATTAGCCATGCTGATCTTACTAGTCACTATTCTTCCCTAGTCAAGTGTAATTTGATAATGTCTATCACTTTTTTGGGTAACTAACATCCAAAATTCTTTCTATTCTTTGCAGTTTATAGCAAGGAAGGATTTATTTTCCCTGTCAGATCAGGAAACTAAAATCAAGACAATTCAAGAAATTGCACAAGGATTCAGCCTGTGTAACTTTTTGACTTTCAGACCCACAGTGTCTACAGAACCTTCCTCTCACTGTAGCACTCTGATATGCATGCCAGATGACCTATTGTTATTATTTTTTATTTTTTATCAAATATGATATAAAAATATATAACTTGTAGTATAATGTAGACCAAACTGAAATCAAGTAAAGGAGCCTTGTATTTTTAAATGGAATTTTATTTTTATTCAAGAAAAAATTTGATTTATACGGGTCCAGCTCCTTAAGAATTATATAGCTTCTGATGATTTAAGCTAACAAATTATGTCTTGATTTAGTCAATCCTTTTATACATATGTTTTAATATCTCATAGTTTACCTCTGCTTTCCTTTTATTTTCTCATGACTGCTCATTCAATGGAGCAGATTCTTTGGGGCAGCCAGTTCGGCAGCATTTTCCTCTGTAGTATTACTTGAGTCTTCCCAAGAAGTGTTTCTATGGATAGAACTAAAATGGTTACTTCTAGGCCTGTCTTAAAGAAAGTAGTCTTAATCATGTCTTTCTGTAGTGACAACAAACTGAGAAATATTTTTCAGTTCTTTAACTGCTGTACTTTTCAGCTTCAAGCTTGACTTTCAAATATATAGTCATGTTGTCTGGTTTAGGCCCTTATTTCAAATCTCCTACCTGATGTATTCCATCTGGCAGTCAACAAGAGAATACTCATTCTCTAAACTCTGCAGTGAATCAGCACTGTACTAGGAACCCAGAGACAGGCCATAGACTCTGGTCTTGAGGAGACCACTTTTGCTGTCTCCTCCTGAAGCATACCATTAGCACCTCTCCTATACTTCGAACCCAGGTCTCCCACATTGCAGGCAGACGTTTTAACCTCTGAGCCACCAGGGAAGCCCATACCTGGTCTACTGGGCTGTAAAACTTACAGAATTACAATTTAAACCATAAATTTAAATAGGAACTGATACATCATCTTATTTTACTTAATGAGGAAACTGAGGTCCAAGGAGGAGGTTAAATGACTGTCTAGAATTCACATGTCGATTTTGTTTCTCAGTTGCTCAGTCATGTGTGACTGTTTGTGACCTCAGCATGCCAGGCTTCCCTGTCCTTCACCATCTCCCAGAACATGCTCAAACTCATGTCCGTTGAGTAGGTGATGCCATCCAACCATCTCATCCTCTGTCATCCCCTTCTCCTCCTGCCTTCAATCTTTCCCAACATCAGGGTCTTTTCTAATGAGTCATCTCTTTGCATCAGGTGGTCAAACCATTGGAGTTACAGCTTCAGCATTAGTCCTTCCAATAAATATTCAGGGTTGATTGCCTTTAGGACTGACTAATTTGATCTCAAGAGTTTTATCCAACACCACAGTTCAAAAGCATCAATTNGGGCTTCTCTGGTGGTTCAAACATAACGAATCCACCTTCAATGTGGGAAACACCGGTTTGATTCCTGGGTCAGGAAGATTCCCCTGGAGGAGGGCGTGGGAACCCACTCCAGTATTCTTGCCTGGAGAATCCTCATGCACAGAGGAGCCTGGTGGGCTATATTCCATGAGGTTTTAAAGAGTTGGACATGACTGAGTGACTAAGCATATGTTTATGTCAGTCCCAATTATCTATTCATATATTTTAAAGATTTATTTGCTCTTTATTGCTATTGTCTGATTTGTCACACATCTGATTTCCTCTTTAAAAAAAGTCAAAGGCTAAAGCAGATGATATTTCAGCCACAGTTTCAAAGTCATACAGACAACCTCTTCCTATTCTTTAAGGTTCTTGGTCTGCCTTCTGTTTCGAAGGCTAAGGAGGCCAGCCAGTCCAGACATGTGTGTGAGTGCATGCAAACACACACGTTCATTTTTGCCTCATCTAAATCCCCAACGATCCACAAATGTTTGGAATTCAACTCCTTTCCAATATCTTCCATCATCTTTTCTTTAAGGATCTCTTACTAGGGTCTCATCAAGCCCCTGAAAAGAAGCCCTTCACAAGTGTCTTTCTAAAGATCTTCTATTTGCACAGTAAAACCCTTTCTTATACCCAGGAATCTACTGCCTGTAACAGCCATTTGAACAGGTGAACCAAAAATATTCTTGTGAAAAGAAAGAATAATGCATTCTCAGGATGTTTCCAGAATCTCTGCATTTTATCTAAGTGCTTTCCTTACCATTTGTCCTAACATTTGTCAGTGGAATGGATGAAAATGATATCCAATTTATACTAACAAAGTTTTTGATGTGAGGTAATTATCAGTTCAGCCAGCACATACAATTTTTTTCTGTGTCCCTCTACAAATGACCTTCTGTTTCCTTTAGTCTATGTTTTTTTGCTGTCTATGAGGCCAAAGAAAAATGCAACAGAACACATAGTTAAACTCTACATGGTCTCTGCGCTGTTGAAAATTATCTTAAGATTTCTCAGTCTTCCTTGGATGAAGCAGACAAAGCTTTAACTTTAGTTGAGACCATGTGTAGCTTCTGAATTCTTCCTAGAAATGAGAAAAAGTCAGAGAGGGCTATTACCCTCACACATCAATGTCAACACTGACACTTTTTAAAAAGTATTTTTACGAATATAAGCAGCACTGATGTAAACAAGTAAATATATTCTTGCCAGTGCTCTTATTAGTATAATTGAGAAAGAAGTGACTATAGACAACCAGCATCCCATTAAATAGAAGGAGAAACAAACAAATATGTGGGAGAAAAGAAAAAAATCAAGTTAATAATGCTATGCTACTGCTTAATGATAAAAACCTGAAAGTTTGTGTCTGTCAAACATTACCTACTAGCAGATTCCTAGCGGGAAAAATGTTTTGCTATATAAGCTAATAGGCACACATAGTCTAGACCTATATTTTAATGAACTTAATTTTCTAATGTGGCATACTGTCAAGGATCAGGAAATACATTGCATATCCTCCTCCTCCTGTGGTGAAGAATCTGCCTGCAATGCAGGTGACACAGAAGATGCGGGTTCGATCCTTGGGTCAGGAAGATCCCCTGGAAGAAGAAATGGCAACCCAGTCTGGTATTCTTGCCTGGAGAATCCCATGGACAAAGGAGACTGGCAGGTTACAACCCATGGAGTTGCAGAGAGTCGGACATCACTGAAGTGACTTAGCACGTGCACTCCTATTTCTAAAGGTGAAGCAATACCATAAAATACTACATTTCCCCATTACATTCTCAGCATCTTCCTTCACAGAAAAAAAGTTGGTAGAGTTAAATCTACAAACACCCCACATCATATATAATTAGCTCTCTCAGAAAGATCTGGAGAAAAGTAACATGCTGAACCATAAAGGAGAAGCAACTGATTTAAACATCTGTTCTCATGCAGTGAAGTATTTCTGCTTTTTAAACAAACAAACAAATCAAACTATGTTATTGCCAGTATGTTTTGGAAGTGACATGGCTGCTGTTGTTTCTAATCTCAAAAAGAGCAAAAAAAAAAAAGCGAGAGAGAGAGGGAAAAGAAATGCAGCAGCAAAGCAATGGAAAATCCCTATAAAATACACACTGTGACTTAAACACATTGTGGATGGGAATACTGAATCTTAACGCCTCTGTGTGAATGCATGTGTACACTCTGAGCTCATGAGGCCCCAGGATTTACCCCATGATGTGTATAAAAGTAATATGACCCAATTCATCTTGGAAACAAACTGCAGAGGATATTTGAATCATATGCACTTATTACAGTTGTATCTTTGGAGAGGTCCCTCAGCATAGCTTTGTACCCATAAAATGTGGATCTAGGGTCATTTATAAGCGGACAAAATTTTATGAAACCAGATATTTTACTTTTCCTAGCTGTATATAATACTCCCTCTGCTTCTTCTAGGAGCTCAAGGTCCAGCCTGAAGGCAATCCTGGTTTTGCTTTATTAAATCCCAAAGTAGGATTTTAGTAGCTATAGTTTTCATCCATTCATTCAGTTAACAAATATTTAGGAAGCTCCTACTTTGTGTAAGATGCAAGGCTAAGTGCAGGGTTCACAGTTTAATGGAGGGGAGAGATATGATCTCTGCCTGTTGGAACATTCTGCCTAAGAGTTGTGATGGGGATGTGGTGGATACTATACAAATAATTAAAATTCTGGTACTCAAGTACTTGAGTATTCAAGAAGAAAAACAAGAAACTAAAATATAAAGAAAGGGCCTGGTATGGAGGATTGCATGGGATTGGCTGAGAAAGTGTTATTTAAGAGGCATACTCAAAGATGAGTGGAATGTAGCCAGGTAAAGATGAGGAAGAAATTTCCAAGCAAATTAAACAACATGGCAAAGGCCCTGAGGAAAAGATAAACAGGTCATGTTCAAGGTTCCACTGCTACTGGTGGATAGAGAATTGAAATGTGACACAAGATAAGGCAGGCACTGATCTGTATCATGCAAGGAGTCATAGTCTGGATGAGGGTCTCAGATCAATATCAAAAGTAACAGGACACAAACTGAGTTGAGTTCTAAATTGAAATGTATCAGAGATTAGGATCCTTTTGAAAAGCATCTACCTGGCTTCTAAGCAAAAATTAGATTGGAGGGGAAAGTTTGTGTGTGAGATACCAGTTGGAGGCTATTGCAGTAGGTGAAGAGAAAATGGTGGTGATGCAGACTGGGTGGAAGTGGTGGATATGAAAAAGAAGAGGTCTTTTTGAGACAGATTTTGAATTTGGAATCATCATGATTTAGTCATTGATTAGAAGCCAAGACTGAAGAAGTGCAAAGAGTCAAGAATGGCTTCCACGTTTCTGGCATGAAAAATGGAATTTACATTGGCATCATTTACTGACCTCAGGAGTTCTAGAAGGAAAAGAAGCAACAATATTTAGGGGGGAAAAAACACATGAGTTCAGTTTTAGATGCACTGAGTTTCAGGTGTCTGGAGATTTGCAGTGGGCATGTCAACAGTCATGGTTACCTGCAGGCCTAGAAGATAGAAGAGCAATTTGTCATGAAAATAAATATTTGAAAGAAACATTATATGTGGTAGAAATATATGCTATTAGCATAAAGATAGTAAATGACATCATAGGAGTGTATGTAGATACACTAAGATAACCTGCTGCTGCTGCTAAGTCACTTCAGTCGTGTCCGACTCTGTGTAACCCCATAGACGGCAGCCCACCAGGCTCCCCCATCCCTGCGATTCTCCAGGCAAGAATACTGGAGTGGGTTGCCATTTCCTTCTCCAGTGCATGAAAGAGAAAAGTGAAAGTGAAGTCGCTCAGTCTGTCCGACTGTTAGCGACCCCATGGACTGCAGCCCACCAGGCTACTCTGTCCATTGGATTTTCCAGGCACGAGTACTGCGGTGGGGTGCCATTGCCTTCACCATAAGATAACCTAGAAAAAGTGAAATAAGAAGATACTTGAAGCTGAATCCTGAAAATTTTCAAATAATTTGAATTAGTCTAAAAGAAGTAGAACAAGATGAAATATTGAAATATTGACCAGAGAAATGTAAGAATAAGTTAAAAACACGACCAGAGTATTTCAAGGAATATTTGTCAGTGTCAAGTTCTGCCCAAGAAATTGGGTTAAATGAAAGCAGAAAAACATCCTTTGGAGGCCCACTTAGAAGGGGTACTGATGGAGAATGGGGGCAGAGCTAGATGGTGTGTGGTCCTGCTGCTGCTGCTGCTGCTGCTGCTAAGTCACTTCAGTCATATCCAACTCTGTGACCCCATAGACGGCAACCCACCAGACTTCTCTGTCCACGGGATCATCTAGGCAAGAATACTGGAGTGGGTTGCCATTTCCTTCTCCAAATGTGTGGTGAAAATGGCTCAAATGGTCAGTGAAGGGGGAAGTGGACTAAGACAGTAAGAGAAACCTTTTGAAGACTTGGCCATGAGGGACAGAGTTGTGGTCATACATGCTGGAGGCATGGATACAAGCCATGGGTTTGGGGTTTACTTTTTAAGATTGGAAACACTTGAAATGTTTAAGTGCTGATATGAAGTCTCCAAAGATAAAACAGCTGGCCGTTCAGAAGAGACACTGTCTCCATTAAAATGGGAGGGTAAAGCTACAGGTAGGTTTGTATGTTTGATGGAAGAAAGGCCCACCTGTTAGTGTATGTTTTTCCTAGAAAAAAAAGAACCACAGTCTTCTGCTGAAAATAAGGGAAGAACGGTAAATCATGGTGTGAGGTGGGTCAATTAAGGAAATCATAAAGGACTTAGATATTCAGAGAGGAAGAGTGAGCTACTGAAGAATGGTAAGCGAGTTGCTACAGAAGCGTTGAAGGTCCAATTCTTCCTCCTGTCCTTCCCCAACTCCTCTCTTCTAGTTTTGCAATCAGTGACTATAAAACCTAGACTCAAAAACAAAACAAAACAAAACAAAAACACAACACCAAAACACTCAATACTTATAGTGCAGTACAAGTATGACTTAGCTTACTCTTTTGTCCTGATAATTTGAAGTTTACTAAGGATTCATGGGACTTCACAGGTGACTCAGTGCTAAAGAATTCACCTGCCAATACAGGAGCAAGATACGGGTTTGATCCCTGGGTTGGGAAGATCCCCTGGAGGAAGAAATGGCAACCCACTCCAGTATTCTTTGCCTGGGAAATCCCATGGATAGAGGAGCCTGGTAGGCTAAATAGTCTAAGAGTTGGACATGATTGAAGGGACTGAGCATGCATACATGCAGGGATTCATTTCATAAGTCCACTAATGACCTCCAGATTGTGAAAATATCAGAACTTGCCATCCTCTGGGAGATATTCAGGATGGGGAGTGTTGCCTGGAGTGTCTATGGTCTGGGAACATCACTGGGCTGGAGTAGAATAGGAGGTTGGAACAGGCTGTTATCTGTGTTACTGTTTCAAATCCAGGCTTGCCACTATTATTTCCAATTTTAGTTCCTCTATGAATTTATCTTGTCAGTAACTCTAGGAGTCTGGGAGCATGGAACACTCTCTGAGACAGACAAAGCCTGATGACATTTTGCAGATGAATACACCAGGAAACCAGTGAGCATTTACATTCTGGAGGACAGAGAAGCTCCAATACAGGAGGATATAGCAATTGATAAAATTTGCTATGAATTGCATGTGCAAGATGATGTTATTTATTATCTAATTTTTTTAATTTCAGGAATGGCCTTAAAGGTCTGATGAGACCAATTGTGCTGTCTCATTGTGGTGGCTGGGACTGGTAAAGTCATTCTCTCAAGTGTACTCTCGCTGTCATTTGGCCCCACCAGCTCTGAAGCAAAGAATGTTCATGGCCCTTGGAAAAGAGTTGAAGGGTAGGAAGTCTTTCTTCCTGCTGCTCTGGTAGAACAAGAGTCTGGAGTATGCAATTCTGCCTTCATCTGTGGAAGGCTTTTCTCAGTCCAGGACCTTCGAAGCTATTTTTAAAGTTGAATTATGAGACTGCATGATGGTCAAGATAGGCCATAGAATTTTCATAGTGCAAAATGGAAATGTGGGGCTCCCTCTTAAAAATTATTAAGAATAATAAAGAATTAAGTTATTAAGAATTTCATGACAGCACAGTTGAATACTAACCAAAGCGCATGGCCCTTATGAGACAGAGTCCTGTGCAGTTGTGCAAGTCACACACCCACAAAACCAGCCCTGGCGATGGGTTCGAACATTACTCTGGCCTCTAATGTGTCTTTATGTGTCATTAACCCTGTGATCTATGGCAAGTCACTTTAGCTTATTTACCTTTAATTCCTCAACTGTAAAATACAAAGGTTAAGCAAACATATATTGTCTGTTTTGTTCAGTGACTATTGGTCATCATTTCTATATTGCTATGAACACTAAAAATAAATCATTACCCTCACAAAGTGTATGTTATCTGAGGCAACTGAGAGTAAAAAACTAATTTTAAAATTAATGATTCCATTAAAATATGATGAGCACTACAATGGAGAAATACTGTGAACTGTGCCATATGTTTATAGATGGCTTAATGCAGTTTTAACCTGGGATTGAGCATATGTCAATTTCAAATCTTTTATTAATATGATACCTCAACTAGAAGAACAACTATTTTCTGCCAGGCATACAATGCCTATGCTCTATTAACTCAGTTAATACAGTTACTAAATGAAGCAGATACTCTTACTAGTCTAATTTTGAAAAGAGAGAAGTGAAGCACAGAGTTTTAAGTAAGTTTTCAAAGATCTTATAATTAATGAATGGTGAAGCTGGTTTCAACTCTAAGTTGAGTGTTACGACCAGAAATCGGAGCATTTCTGTTGGTAACCTATCTCACAGAACATAAAAATGATCACTTAGTAAATAACAAAGCCAAGCAGCTTTCATTAATCTTAGGGGAGGAAACTGAAGAGCTAGATTTTCTTTCTGGCTCTCCATTGACTGCTTTGTGACAGTCTCCTAACATCTTTTTCCTTTTTGCGATTCCTCATTTCTAAGGCAGGGGTCAGCTTCCCAGGGACTGATGTAGGTAGGTCAAGAAACTTAGATCAAAAGCATTCCGTATCTTATAGCACTTGCAAGAGGAGATAAGAAGATCATTAAAAACATAAGCAGTGGCTTAATATTATCTATTTATCTATCTATTGTATAGTTGCATAAGCTACTTATAGTTACATCAGTATTTAATTAGCATTTAGCTAAAAACACCCAATAAACAGTTAAACAAATTAAATTAATGCCAGTAGTTGATTTGAATAATTTCTCTTTTAACCTCTAATTTCCTCTTCTTAACTTAAAATTTTTTCATAGCTTATTTTATGAAAATTCCACTTTTTAATAGTTTTAACATTGAAAAAAATTTTTTTCTGATCTAAATTGTATCTGTTTGAAAATTTTTTTAAAGCTTTCAGTTTTGTCTTAAAATGCATTTGATCTTTGAATTCTACATCTGCTTATTTGAAGTTTTACAAAATATTACTTAATGAAATGATTGTTCATTCTTAAAATATAATATTCTTGGTCTACTTCACTTTAGAACTGGCTAATGTTAAAAACAAAACTCTATTTTACACTGGTGTTCACAGGCAGGACATTATGTTCATGAGAGATCAATGGTACTTTAAAATTTGAATGTTAATTTTTTTTCATTTAATTGCTGTTTGCTTTTGACATTGGCTTCTGACAGTGAAAGCCTTTTTTTCCCTTTGCTTGTTAATTCCTTTCCAATCTCTGTCCAATGGTTTATATTACATGCAGGCTGAAAAATATATTGAATGCCCTTTACCTTGTTGTAATACTGTATTCCAGTGACAGATGTGTAGCTCAGTGGGAACATTATAAACATCATATGTCAGGATGAATAATTTCCTTTTCCTTCCTATTATTCAGCACCTTTTATAAGACAGAGTCAAGAAAATGAAAACCCAAATCAGGAAATTTGCGTCTTTTATAATAAGAAAAAGGCAACTATCTTTGGTATCAGAAAACAGAAAAAATTATTTCCTGAGTTCTTGACCTGCCACCTATGTCTTTTATGAAGCAATTTTCAATGTGAAATTGAGATGAGAAAACATTTAGAAACATAAGCCTCCTGTTTGTGTTTTCCATGCCTCTGATTTTATATTGGATTTTGTATAGTTTTTAGAGCCAATTTAGCAGTTTCTCATCTAGATGGTGTTTTTATTTTCTGTTTGTCTTATGCTTAAGCGATTGATCCTCAGAGTCCCTAGTATTCTTTTGCAAGAAAATAGTCCAAGAGTATGGTGCTAAAGGACAGGTATAGGAAATATAAATTAAAATACAAAAAGTGGAGAGAAGAAATTGAATTACATGTAAATTGGGACTTTGTATTTTTAGCATATATAGTTTTCTTGTATACTCTTCTCTCTGCAAATATAGCATCAACTAATCTCTAGAGAGGTTATTTTCCCAACTGCAAATCAATTTCCTTTGAATAATAAAAAATACACACTACTGCACAACACACACCAGGCAGGAAAGAGAAAAAAAGGACTGTGTGTACCGAAACAGCTAGTTACAGTACAAGCACTGTGAAAAGTTGTGGAAACTATAAATGGGATCTTTAGAACTGTTTCACATAATTTCTAAGGAAATGGCAACCCACACCAGTATTCTTGCCTGGAGAATCCCAGGGACAGAGGAGCCTGGTGGGCTGGCGTATATGGGGTCACACAGAGTCGGACACGACTGAAGTGACTTAGCAGCAGTAGCAGCAGCAGCCTCAAAGAACCAAGGACTTTTGAGATTTCTTAAATCAAGCACACGGTCTGCCTGGATTCAGGAAGACACATTAGCCTAGCGTTAGAAATCACATATGATTTGGAAATCACACACTTAATTAGAAATCATACATAATAGTGAATTATTGCCAAGTGAGTGTGGGACTTCTCTGTGTGTTTGCTTTAATGTTCTACAAAATATCTAAATACCCTTTTCATTTAATTGGAATGTAATATACCCCAATTCAGCTGCTAACACTTGGGCAGGGCAGCACATTTATACAGAAACTGACACGGATTAGGGGCGAGGAAGTGTTCAAGAATCCCAAGATTGTTAGCAGGGATCATCTGCTAGGAAAGTGGCAGCTTGTCAAGTCAATATAGCACCTGTGTGTGCAAACTAGATAATTTTTGAAGGGATAGAAGTATAAATAGTGGCAAGGGGTCACTTGTGTCCTCAGGAAAACTTTCCATGCATGCCCAGAAAGACTTTCTTTTCTCAGAAAGAAAATGTCAGATTCCTGATGTTTCTCAGTGTATGGAAAGGACTAGACATATATTTGGGAAGTTAAGTGGGAAAAAGCCAGCAGGGTGTGAAGCCACTTAGCAGGAAGCCTTACAAACTGACACATGGGCTGGCAGTTTTCTTACTAGTAAAGCCAAGAGGGGTGACTGAGTGCAGAGTCTGTGATGAGGACAGCAATCTTGTGACATCATCAACTTGGTGTGAGGGTGTCTGCGGGCAGGAGGTTCCGTATCTTACCTCATTAGCAGTCCTGTTGGACAGGTCTGGCAAGAGGGTACACTGGCAGCACCTTACCTTTGTGAAATCTCAGCATAGGCCAGAGTGGGTGAATGCAGAAAGAAAGCTAGAAAATAAAAAAGCTTTTTTAAATTGAGGATGACAACGCAAACATCTTTTCAGAAGTGCAGAACACAAATGAGAAAATGAAAAAAACAAACTCTAAAAACAGTGCTAGCAACGGTCTTAACTTTAGATGGAGAAGAACTGAAACAACAATTGAAACTACCTACCTACCAAAAAGAAAAATCATTCCACAAAAATATTTTGGTCTGTAGTGAAAGTGTTAATTTCTCTCAGTTGTAGCCTGCTAGACTCCTCTGTCCATGGGATTCTCCAGGCTTCTCCAAGAATACTAGAGTGCATTGCCATTCCCTTCGCCAGGGGATCTTCCTGACCCAGAGATGGAACCTGGGTCTCCCTCATTGCAGGCGGGTTTTTCACCATCTGAGACACCAGGGCTGAGGGTATTCCCAGGGCCACTATGACTAGTACTATTTTTGTGGCTGTACATCTAGAAGGCAGCGAGTCCCTCTAGAACCAATAGGGAGTCCAGAGTCAATGTGAACCCAGAAAATAGCAATTCCTTGCAAGAAACTAAACTGAGTGCCATTTCCTATGTGATAATTGGATAGGACTTTGGGAATGAATACCTTAGCTCTTTATTAATTAGAATTAATTCCTTACCCCCTTTATTTTCTTCTTCCATTTTCACTGAGATATAAATGACATACAAAACTTTTTAAGTTTAAGATGTACAGTGTAATGATTTGACATATAAAATCAGGAAATGATTATCATATAAGTTTAGTGAACACCTATCATCTCATACAGATAAAAGATTAAAAAAATAGAAAAAAAAAGATTTTTCTTGTTATGAGAACTCAGGATTTACCCTCTTAACAGTTTCATGTATAACACATTTCAGTGTAAATTGTATTAATCATGCTGTACATTCCATTCCTAGTATTTATCTTATAAATGAGAGATTCTTACTTTACACTGACTTCATCAAATCCCCCCCTCATACCCATCTTTGGTAACTGCCAATCTGATCTCTTTTATTATGAGTTTTTGTTGTTGTTGTTGTTGTT
>SJYX01013621.1:25141-101638 GCA_006410675.1 Oreotragus oreotragus
TTCTGGAACTCTCTTGCTTTTTCCATGATCCAGCAGATGTTGGCAATTTGATCTCTGGTTCCTCTGTCTGTTCTAAAACCAGCTTGAACATCAGGGAGTTCACGGTTCACATATTGCTGAAGCCTGGCTTGGAGAATTTTGAGCATTACTTTACTAGCGTGTGAGATGAGTGCAATTGTGCGGTAGTTTGAGCATTCTTTGGCATTGCCTTTCTTTGGAATTGGAATGAAAACTGACCTTTTCCAGTCCTGCGGCCACTGCTGAGTTTTCCAAATTTGCTGGCATATTGAGTGTAGCACTTTCACAGCATCATCTTTCAGAATTTGAAACAAGTTACTTAGGAATTCATAAAGCTAAGTTACTTCTACCTCAGGGGGGTTCCACGCGGTGTTACCTTTGCCTGGTCACCCTATTTGTGTGCCTGTTTCTTTTTTGTTATTCAAATATCAGCTCAAAGTCATCTCTGTGACCTACCTTGATTATGCAACTTAATTACTCCCTTCCTCCCCCAGTATATTACCAGATAACCTTGTTTTTATTTTCTTTCTAGTATTATCACTACTTGACAGTTATTTATATTTATTGTCTGTTTCTCCCACTAGAATATATAAAACATGAGAGCAGAGAATTTGTATTATTTACCACTGACTCTCCAGCATCTCATATAATGCCAACCATATAGTATGTGATCAATAAATATTTGAAGACTAAATGGACGCATGCATCACAGGTGCTTCTGTGGTCCATGAAGGAAGAGAAGAATCTTTTTATAGGCTAAAAAAATGATTAAAATGACACCAGACCAATATCAAAAAGCATGCTTTGAAGACAAACTTTTGTATAAGAAAATTATTTTAACCAAACAGCAAATTCCATGTGGTATATGAATGTATATGTATTCACATAAACACACTTGGATGATAAATTTTGTTATAATTCCTATTTTAAAAAGGATAAATCTAATAATAAAAGTTATTAAATATTAGGATAGTAAGCTTAGAATGGAATTTGCATGATTTATAACAAATTAATCTACTTATACATTTTGTTGATAGATAACAACTCACTATATGCCAGATACTTTATAAATACATCAGTTTATTCTATCTTCACAGAAGACCNAAAGGATAAATCTAATAATAAAAGTTATTAAATATTAGGATAGTAAGCTTAGAATGGAATTTGCATGATTTATAACAAATTAATCTACTTATACATTTTGTTGATAGATAACAACTCACTATATGCCAGATACTTTATAAATACATCAGTTTATTCTATCTTCACAGAAGACCTATACAAAAAGGACTGCTATTACCACTACTTTGTAGATGAGGAAATAGTTGAGTTACAGGAAGTATAGTGACATATTCAGTAGCATAACTTGTAAAGTCTGAACTTAGACTCGGGTCAATTTCTGTCACTAATTGTTGTGTTTTGTTTTTTACAATGAGCTTTATCATGGAAAAACTGAAACCTGCCACTAAATGAAATTTTTTGTACTATTTTCTTCCTACAGGGTCACTAGTTATGGATTTATAAACTAAACTTAACCAAAGGGTAAAGCCTAACAATATAATTTAGAGTCAGATGCGGAAGGATTCCCCAGTGGTGCAGTGGTAAAGAATCCACCTGCAACGCACGGAAAGGCTACCCACTCCAGTATTCTTGCCTGGATAATTCCATGGACAGAGGAGCCTGGCAGGCTAAGTCCATGGGGTCGCAAAGAGTTGGAAATGACTGAGCAACTTTCACTTAAGTAAAAAATGGTCAGTAATTTCCGAAAACATGCCTGAATTTACATTTATGAATTAACCCTGAGAATCCTAGTAAGTTTCCTTGCTCTAAAGTCTTCTCTGTCTAAAATGAATATAGCTACTCCAACCTTTTAATTAGTGTTTTAGCTTGTTATATCTTGCTCTGTCCCTTTACTTCTAATGTATATGTTTTATATTTAAAGTAGGTTTCTTGAAGGCAATGCATAGTTGGATATTGTTTTATGATCCACTGTGGCAATCCATTTTTTAATTGGTGTATTTAGACCATTGACATTTAAAGTGATGTAGTATCTATCATATTTGTTACTATTTTCTATTTGTTGCCTTTGTTCTGTATTCCTATGTTTTCCACTTTTTCTGCCCTTTGTGATTCTAATTGAACATATTACATATATGATTCCATTCCTTTTTATGTAAGCGTATCAATTATAATTTTTTTCTCATTCTTTAAAGTGATTTCCCTAGAGTTTCCAATATGTATATGCAACTAATACAAGTCCACTTCAAACAGCACTATACTCCTTCACAAGTAATACAAGTACCATATAGTAACAAAATATTCCTAATTTCTCATTTCTGTTCCTTCTATCTCTGCTTTCATTCATTTCATTGCTACATAAGCGATTCATTGGATGCAATGTTTCTATTACTATTTTGAGTAAACTGTTTAAACAATTATGGATAATAAAAATAAAAGTTTTTAATTTACCTTCACTTGTTCCTTTTGTGTTATTGTCCTCGTACAGACCCATGATTCTGACATACATAATATTCTTTCTCTCTGAATATTCTTTTAACATTTCTTGAAGGTTAGGTCATATAGCAACAAATTTCCTCAACTTTCATCTGAGAAAGCCTGTCTTTTTCACTTTTGAAGGATAATTTTACAAGACCTAGAATTCAAGGTTGGTATTTTTTTCTTTTTTTCTCTTAATACTTTAAACATTACCACTCCACTCTCTTCCTGCTTACCTGGTTTCTAAGATATCAGATGTAATTCTAATATTTGCTCCTCTATAAATATTTTTTTTCTTCTGGCTTTCTTTTAGATTTTTTTCTTTATTTTTGATTTTCTGCAGTTCGAATATACCTGCCTAAGTGTAGGATTTTCTGGCATTTATCCGAGC
Organism: Oreotragus oreotragus; assembly: GCA_006410675.1. Taxonomy (NCBI): domain Eukaryota; kingdom Metazoa; phylum Chordata; class Mammalia; order Artiodactyla; family Bovidae; genus Oreotragus; species Oreotragus oreotragus. The sequence goes on from SJYX01013621.1 coordinate 28,047, forward strand.
TTCCTAGATCATTGGTCTGTTATCCAATGTAAATTTAAGAAAGTTTCAATCATTATTGCTTCAAATATTTCTTCTGTTTCTTTCTTCTACTTCTGATATTTCCATTACATGAATGTTACACCTTTTGGAATTGTTCCACCATTCTTGGAATTCCCAGGTAGCTCAGTGATAAAAAATCCACCAATGTAGCAGATGCACAATTCTTGTATATTCTGTTCATTTATTAAGCACCTTTCCCTCTTTGATTTAGTTTTGAAAGTTTCAATTGACATAATCTGAAGTTCAAGGATTTTTTTCTGAGCAGTGTCCAGTGCATTAGTGAACCCATCAAAGTCAGTCTTTATTTCTGTTAAAATATTTTTGGTCTTTAGTGTTTCTTTTAGATTCTTTCTTAGAATTCTCTGCTCTCTGCTTAACATTACTCCTCTGCTCTTACATGTTGTCTGCTTTNTATCTGAGGTTATTGATATTTCTCCTGGCAATCTTGATTCCAGCTTGTGCTTCATCCAGCCTGGCATTCTTCATGATGTTCTCTGCATATAAGTTAAATAAGCAGGGTGACAATATACAGCCTTGATGTACTCCTTTCCCAATTTGGAACCAGTCCGTTGTTTCATGTCTGGTTCTAACTGTTGCTTCTTGACCTGCATACAGATTTCTCAGGCAGGTAAGGTGGTTATGGTATTCCCATCTCTTGAAGAATTTTCCACAGTTATCTTCTACACAGTCAAAGGCTTTGGTGTAATCATAAAGCAGATGTTTTTCTGGAATTCTCTTGCTTTTTCTATGATCCAACATATGTTGGAATCTGTTTCCTTTGCCTTGTTTAAATCCAGCTTGATCATCTGGAAGTTGACAGTTCACATACTGTTGAAGCCTGGCTTGGAGAATTTTGAGCATTACTTTGCTAATGTGTGAGATGAGCAATTGTGTGGTAGTTTGAATATTCTTTGGGATTGCCCTTCCTTGAGATTGAGATGAAAATTGACCTTTTCCAGTTCTGTGGCCACTGCTAAGTTTTCCAAATTTGCTGGCATATTGAGTGCAGCACTTTCACAGCATCATCTTTCAGGATTTGAAACAGCTCAGCTGGAATTCCATCACCTCCACTAGCTTTGTTCATAGTGACACTTCCTAAGGCCCACTTGACTTTGCATTCCAGGATGTCTGCCTCTGAGTGATGGAGAGAGTTGAAGGTTTAGAGTAGATCCTATAAAAATGTTTTAATTTTCCCTCAAATTCCTATTACAACTCAGTTTTGTTGTTGTTCCCCAAAAGCGTATTTAGCAGTTTTCAGAATAAGGTGCTGTTTTCTCCTTTGGAAAGTATATGTTAATTTATAAATATTAATATTCAGATTTTTTAAATGATAATGGGTTTTCAGATGCCAAGGTTTTGATAACTTTACTTTGACATAAGAACAAATGGTAGAGAATATAAACAAATCTTGAGTTCCAATAATCTATTATTGAAACCTTTTTGAGGCATCTTGTTCTTTGAATATAATTGATTTCTAGAAGTAAGTTTAACTAAGTTAATGACTGCAATTACTGGGTATTGTATTTAAGTTGGTTTTCCCACAGATAGTGAAATAGCAAGCGATGGAATTGTAGTTTGATTTTCTTAAATGTGAATTTGACATAGAGATTTGCCATGTCTTTTAGTTACCGAAAGATTTAAGATGTGCATTTAGAAAAGATGATTTGATAACTGTTTCTTCTTACATAACTGATGATTGAAATCAAGTAATACTCTTAAGGAATTTTGGGTGAAGCCTGGGTAAATATACTTTTATCTACATTTGCATGCTTATAAGTGTCACAGTTACGTCACTCAGGTCTATAAATAATGTTCTTTATCCAGAGATTATATTTCACACTGGCACTGTGACCATTATATTTGTTCAGAAAAAGAATCAGTGGGTGGTTAAATCTTCTGAATTACAGACTGTGGTTGATTTTAGAATTTGGGGAAGGCAAGATTCTTATGAAATGTGAAAAGTTTATGTATTTTAGTCAGCCAATGTTATATTTTAGTATATTCCCCAAATCTGTCTTTTGTGTTTAGACACAGTTTCTTTCTCAGGAGAAATTTTCCTGAAAGTGTATTTTTGTTTATTTTTTTAAACAACTCCTGTGTATCAGCACTCTGTTTGTAATGTAGGGATGAATATGACATGATTTTCTTCCTCTGGGAATTCAGTCATATGGGGAAACTGGCAAATGACATGCTTAATTTTAAAATAATTTATAACATGTAATTATTTTAAAAATTATATTAGTTAACATATACAGAGAATTATCTACTCTCAAACTAGTCAGTCTTCTTCCTCACTGTGTTACTGAGACTGCTCTTGTGTAGAATTACCAGTAATCTTATTTCCAGATTTTTTGGTCACATCTGTGGTATTTTTCATTTGACTTTTCAGTAGCATTTAACACAATTAAGTAACCTTCAGCCCATCTAGTTTTCTTTCCTCCTCACTGACTGATCTTTTTTACTCTTTTTCTGCCTAACCTTTCAGTATTGGAGTGCTCCAGGAAACTGCCTGTGTGCCGTGCTGTGCTTAGTCGCTCAGCAAAGTATCTGACTCTGCGACCCCATGGACTATATAGCCCACTAGGCTCCACTTTCCATGGGGATTCTCCAGGCAAGAATACTGGAGTGGGTTGCCATGTCCTCCCCCAGGGGGATCTTCCGAGCTCAGGGATCGAACCCTCTGGTCTCTTGCATTGCAGGCGGATTCTTAAGCCAGCAGGAAAGCCCCAGGAAACTGCCTAGAACCCCTTTCATCTATAATCTCTCTTTGAGAATATAATCCTCTCTCAGTACTATCTATATACTTATGTTTCCTAAATCTGTATTTTCAGCAACAACCAACCCTGGAATTTCTGAATTCATATGTTTAACTGCTTATGACCATTTCTTCTTGACTATGTAATAGAGTTTTCAACACATTCAAAGCTTTTTTTGATTTTGGTGATTTGGGCCCTCACCGCTCACTCTTTTCCTCATCTTTGTTCCCTCTTTCCGTGGAGCTATCACTAGCCATTGAGTTGTTCAAGTCAAGTAGTGAGAGTATCTTTTGTCTCTTTTACTGATCACATGTAATGCACCAGAAGTATCCTGACAATTCTTCCTTCAAAACCTGTTCTGAATCTTTCTCTCTCCTTACATTGACACCATCTAAATTCAGTATACCCTTTCTTTCTTAAACTATTGTAGTAGGCTTCTTAGCAGTTTTCTTATTTCCATTTCTTCTCTTAGCAGTAAGAACTATCTTTAAAACACAAATCAGGTCAGGTCACCTGCCTGTGTAAAACCCTCCAGTGGCTTCTCATCATGCCTAAAATAACACTCAAATTTCCTGCTCTGACTGGGTCCCACATTATCTGACCTCTGCCTGCCTCCCTGACCTATTTTCTATCACTTGTCCCCTGATCTGCTACCTTACTTCTGTGGAGTTCATATGCTTTCTTTTTGTTCCTGAAAGTACCAGGTTCACCTGCACTTTAGGGCCCACCGCTTTGCCCTAGAATGCTTTTCCCTGTTTTCTTACTTCAGTCTCCTAGTTGTCCCTAAGACCGTTCTGTGACTGGAGGATAAAGCAATGAATAAGACGCAGGGGTAGACTGAGACATTTTTCTTACACCTTTTGTATGGTGGGTTCCTTGAACACGTAACCTAAAAATATTTTCTCGGAAACTTCTTCAGTTCTCTCAGATGGTCAGATGGCTTCCTCTTTTTGATGTCACAACTTCTGTAATTCCTTTAATCTGTACCTTGATGGAGTTTATGTTCTAGTTGGAGGTAGAGTGGATGGAGATCACCATAAACAAGATTTGTATGTATGTTAAATGGTGATAGGTGCTAAAGGGAAAAAAAACATAAAGCAACAAAGTGCTGAGATGAGGAGTAGGTTGTTGTTTTAGTTAGGGTATTCAGAGCAGTCCTCTCTGTGGAGGTGACATTTGAATAATCATTGTCTTTTCTAGGTTGTGATATAACTCATAGATTTGTTCAATATAGAAAAAAAGACATACCCTTTTTATGGACATTTTGTCCAAAGATAGTCTTATTTTCTTCTCTGTGCTCTGTTCGTTGCCTTTCAGTTTTCATAGGTCACATTTACTTCATCTTTCCATTTGTTATTGCTTGCAGTCTTTAGCTTCCTTTCCTATATCCCCAAGTTTGCATTTCTTCCAATTTTGAACTTTAGTTTAATTACTTGAAATATAGTAATACTGTATAAAGATCCTAGAGAAAATATTGGCATTTATCTGATCTGGTATGTCTTAATCCAGTGACTGACAAAGCAAAATTGTATGAAATTTACATTTTTTTCTTCTTCTTGGAATTTAAAGTTGGTCCCTGTATATCTTCTTGAAATTTCATACTTTACACTTTTTTCATCATTTCTTGTAAGACTTCAGGTGCAAGGCATAGTGATTGTCCTTTATGAAAAGATAGGAGGTCTTTGATTCTGTGTTTTATCAGGAAAGCTGCTAAAATGGACTCACTGGGCCTTATATCCAACAAAAAAATATTTCCTTGATGTGAGTAGAAAAAAGTCTACTTTCATTGTATTTGTAATTTACCTCTAATTTGTTGAGTTACATGTAAGTAACTTTCATTTCCCCCCCTCTTCATTTTACTGTGTTCCAATGGATTTCTCTGCCCTCTTTGGACTGAATGTGCCATGAATGATTCTTGGAATTCCTCGTTTACTGTTCCTCTGTGGATCTGTTCTGTTGGAATCTGGAACACTGGAATGATGGAAATATGTTCTTTACAAAGTAGCTGTGAGTATACTATATAATTAATAAAGAGGCTTTTTTCTGGTCTAAGTTAAATTTCAGTTACAATTGGATGAAATATGAATCAAGAAAGCTTTAAATTTAATACGTAGTCTTAGCTCTGCACATAGTAGGCTTTCAAATATTTGACTTTAAAATATTCTGTTAAGTGTCCTAACTAGTATATTTAAAATTAGCCTCTAATTTAATTGGCTTACTTATCTGCTCATTTGTCTTAAAATTAATTTATATGAATTTTAAAAAAAGGTAAAAGATTATGGATGGAATATTTAGTTATATATGTGATACTAGTGAGGAATGCAGGATGCTGTTCTTTGTTAAATCCAAATGTATTGAATTATTACTTTGATCCCATATGAGTGTTTTTGGATGAGAATTTAAATGTGGCAAAACCTTTAAGAGAAATGTGTATCTCTTTTTAAATGATGAATGGCATTATGTTTTAATGATGAATAAGATCTACCTCTAAGTAAATTAATCAGTAAGACTCTACTCACTCAGATGGTCTGAACTATGGACAGTATTTCTCACCAGTGGGTAAGTTGAAAGTCACACTGATTTTCTGTGCCAATTTAGAAGTAGGTTTGTATGAATTACTCATGAAATTATTGGTGCATTCATCAAAGAATCAAAAGCTATACAGAAAACGAAATTAAAGTTTACTTTAAAACCAGGATAAATCTGATGTCCAGTAAAAACATTGAGGTGACATTACTGGACTTAGTATAAGAGTTTGAAAGATAATGTTTACTGGTTGACATTGATCATGAGAGCTTTTAAGAGTTTATGAAAAATTTTGAACTCCACATTTTGATTTTATTTCATAAATAAGAACGTGAATTTCAAGAAACTCTTGCCTGTGGTTTTTAGTATGAGCAAAGGGAATAATTAAAAGAGTCCTTAATATAATCTTCTATAAGATTATATATATAACAGGGAATATATGTTATATAACATAATATATTGTTAATATAAAATATATTATTATAATATATAGTATAGCAGGGAAGCCTGGCATGCTGCAGTCCATGGGGTCACAAAGAGTCTAACATGACTGAGTAACTGAACTGAATATAATCTTAAGGGGATTTGACTTTTTTATTGTGAAAAATCCTTTGTTGTTTTTTTAGTTGCTTGATCAGAATCTTAGTAACTTACTATAAATTGAAGTCTTTGCTCTGAGGCAGGATTTTTAAATTTTTATTTTATTCCCTTGGGTTTTTATAATTGACTCAGTTGAGTTCAGTTCAGTTGCTCAGTTATGTCTGACTCTTTGCAACCCCATGGACTGCAGCACACCAGGCTTCCCTGTTTATCACTGACTCCCGGAGCTTGCTCAGACTCATGTCCATTGAGTCAGTGATGTCATCTGACAATCTCACTTTTTTATTGTGAAAAATCCTTTGTTGTTTTTTTAGTTGCTTGATCAGAATCTTAGTAACTTACTATAAATTGAAGTCTTTGCTCTGAGGCAGGATTTTTAAATTTTTATTTTATTCCCTTGGGTTTTTATAATTGACTCAGTTGAGTTCAGTTCAGTTGCTCAGTTATGTCTGACTCTTTGCAACCCCATGGACTGCAGCACACCAGGCTTCCCTGTTTATCACTGACTCCCGGAGCTTGCTCAGACTCATGTCCATTGAGTCAGTGATGTCATCTGACAATCTCATTGACTTTTATAATTGACTACTGTTAATCAACTTGTGCACAATTTATTTTGTCCATTTCTTTGATTAATACTTTTATTGATAATACTATAAAATCAATTTGATTTACCATGAGTAAGAGTTTGTATGATTTTCTAAAAATAAGTTAATGAAGAGAATTTGAAATGTATGATAGAAGCATTTTGTTGACTTATTAATAATTGAGCCTCTTTTACTTTTCTCAGCAACAGAAGAATCTTGAAGGCTATGTGGGATTTGCAAATCTCCCAAATCAAGTATACAGAAAATCAGTGAAGAGAGGTTTTGAATTCACACTTATGGTTGTGGGTAAGATATAATTTCTCACTAAAGTTGAATTTTGATCCAAGTTTCAAACTGTTAAATGAACTCTGAATGTTTTAAGAAAACAATAGCCCAAATAACTGCAGCAATCAATGTTATATGTTTTTTGTTATGCAGATACACTTTAAGATTTAACTTGATAGCATAGTGGGATTTAAGTATTCTCTTGCCTGTTTTTTTGTAGGTGGCGCAGTTTTGAAAACTGTGGGGAAGGGAAGTAGAAGTTGAAAAGCATTGGGAGGTGGCTAGTGGAACAGAAAACTGGAGAAGTTCTCCTCAGTTGATGCTACAAAAGGAAATAGCATCTGGTGGTTACTTATTAACTCCAGGATAGTTTTATTCTTTGGCTCATGTAGTGCATTGAGGCCATATCATCCAAGTGTTTAACTTAAGCATATGTTCTCTAAATCTGAAAAAGAAGGATGGGGTAGAGGATCATAATCATGCAGTGATTACCCTGGGAGTTCATTCATTGAGTGTAAGCCCTGGAATAAGTGAAATATGACTCTCCTTCTTTGGTTCACTCTTATTTTTCTCTTGCATGTGTTTCAACCTGTGAACACCTTTCCCTGCCTGTAATCGATTTTAAGAGATTGTCAGGGGTTATTTTAACTGTAGTTTAGTAACATCATCATATATGAAAAGACACTTTGCCATGTGTAAGATTAGTTTTCTTAAATGACAGTCTTAATCTTAAATGACTTTATAATATTTTCACCTCATATAGGCTGACTTTATGACTTGGCTTCCCAATTTGATGCAATTTATTGTATTTCTCTATTTAAGAAGATGGAAGGCAGAATTATTGGATTAACTATCCTTGACAAAGAAAATTGAGTCGATGCTGGATCTTTATGTATTGTGCATTAAATTTTACTAATTATATTCTACACCTGGTATTTTATTTTGGTGCTGAATTAGATTATTGAATTAGGTATGAAATACCTAATATTTGTACTCACTGAAAGGAAGAATATTTTGTCAACTGACCTGAATATTTTGCCTGAGGGTCAGTTTATGGCTGTTTGGAAGTATCTGCATTGTAGTAATTAATAGTTAAAACATGGTACAAAATTTGCAAACTTGATACTTGTCTGCCTCTGGCTGAATAAAAAGTACGGTATACCTGGCTTGCAAATTGCTGCTGTAGAGCAGAGGTGTGGGTCTAGATAGGTGAATAAAAAATGCAGGACACACCTCTTCATAGGTTGGTAACATAAATCATTATACGTGAAGAAATACTGCATCTTATATTTACGTTTACTGTGTAATGTTAGTGATCTTAAATGACAAACTGTAGACAAATAAAAGATCATTTTTTAATTTGTAAAAAAACCTCCTAGGTCCATTAGGAGAACCATAACAGTTTTCAAAAAATTTATATTATTGAAACTTAAAGAGTGACTTTTTGAGTGTCTGCTTAGTAATGTCTGGGAGTCAAGGCCAGATATTTGGTTTGAAATTGCTGTGACGTTTTTCCAGGTGAAAGATATATAATAATCAGCTGATCTTGACTTTTAGAGGAAATATGGAATCTCTGAATGTAACTTACTAATTTTTTTGTTGTTGTTGCCACATTTAACATTTGAACATTTTATATTTATCACACAATGGCACCCTACTCCAGTACTCTTGCCTGGAAAATCCCATGGATGGAGGAGCCTGGTAGGCTGCAGTCCATGGGGTCGCTGAGGGTTGGACACGACTGAGTGACTTCACTTTCACTTTTCACTTTCATGCATTGGAGAAGGAAATGGCAACCCACTCCAGTGTTCTTGCCTGGAGAATCCCAGGGACGGGGGAGCCTGGTGGGCTGCCGTCTGTGGGGTCACACAGAGTCGGACACGACTGAAGTGCCTTAGTAGTAGTGGTTAGTAACCATTGTACATGTTGCAGCTATGTATTGTTAGTGTTGTATTTTTTCCCCTTAACTAATACATGCTTTCATAGATATAGTCAATCAATGTTCCCACCATGGGAACAAGATGCTGATTCTTACTAGTTTTTTTGGTTAGACCTTTTGTCAATATAGCTTGTTTTTTCTGTTTGATAAGACTTAAAATGAGAATAAAAGAGAATGGGTATCAATATTATTATTCTGTCCTCCTCCCCATACCTTACTGTTTAATTAGCTGTCTTTGTGTAGACTTGAGTACAAGGTCTGAATCTTTTCATCTACATAGTTGCAATGTGTGACACATAAAAGTCACTTTTTAAGTATTTTATACATTGTTTTTCAGACTGCAGGCCATATCTGACAGCACTGTGTGTATATATCATAGAAAGCTAAAGCTAATCTTGCTGTAACATTCTTGACTTAGAGACTACAAGCTAACCAGGGACGGGGGAGCCTGGTGGGCTGCCGTCTATGGGGTCGCACAGTGTTGGACACGACTGAAGTGACTTAGCAGCAGTAACAGCAGCTATAATATGACTGTAACTTGTGGCCATATTAATTCATGAACTCAGATAAAAGGGCAACAGTCCTTCTGTGCCTGCTTGGTAAGATCACACCTGGAACCCAACATTGAGTCACAGGTTAAAGACTAAATTGGACATTGAAATAATCAGGAGCTACTTGTCTATGAACCATTTCCTTTGGAGAAACACAAGAAACAGACGACATTCAGCTGAGATAAAAGATGACTAGGGGAATCTAAGAATTCATCCTTACCTTTTTGAAGGACTACCTCTTGGATTAAAGAATAAGTGGATTTCTTCCAGAGGCAGAAGAACTAAGAGGGTGCACATTTTAGAAAGTGGTATTTTGATTTAATTTGTACTGGGGCATCCACAGAAATAGTTTTCTGAAATAGTTTAGGCCCTTCTCCCTACCAGGACTGAGCTAAATAAGATGACCATCTGTCAAGGATGTTGTGAAGGAATTTCTTGTAATGGATAAAGAAAGTGAAAGAGATCATCTCTAAGGGCTTTGCCAGCTCAAAGTTTATAGCTTTATTTGTCCTCTCAAAGATCCTCAGAGTTAAATTCATTAAAGCTATACAATAAACTATAGAATAATATAAACAGAAACAGCTTTAACAATAAGGGTATTTGACAGAGAGCAAATATTTCTTCAACAAAGAATACAAGTCAACATTGGCCAAAGCAATATACTTTAAATGTTCATACTTACTATAATGAAAAAAAAATGAATCCAGTAAGTTGACTGTACTTCAATCAGGAGGCCTACACCTTTTGAAATTTCTTAGACACACCATCTCTGTGATTGTCTTCATTCTAAGAGAAAGTATAGGTATCTTGAAATAGCTGTGATCATTCAAACAAAATTGGAGGTACTGTCTTTAGAGACCCTCTCCATCATAAGACATGGCAAGTGGATTTTCATAGCTCAGTTTACTTTTCACACTGGAGGACATTCTGGCAAAGCTACTTATATAAGACCCCATCCACAACCAGATCACATATGGCCTCTGACCTCCCTTAATTTATAGAGATGTTTCTATAGAATTTTACATGTTATTAATAACATATTTTAAAGTGCCATAGCTACAACAATTGGGTGAACACTTAGCTTTTTCCAGGCAGTCTACATACTCTAATTTTGCTCATTCAGTTGGTCTTATTTGCATTCATCAGATGGCCTGTCAAATCATATAATTTCTGCACTTTATCACACATCTATCCAAATGAGACTCAGTGCTCTTAAAATTCAGCCTACTAATCATTAAATATAGTTACAAGTTAATAACTTACACAGCTCAGAAATAAGACTGAAATTCTCTGAAATTATATTATTAAATGTAGCTATCCTTTACATTAATAGGTTTTTGTTTTGTACATAGCAAGTTAATAAAAGCCATTCTTAGCATCTATTTCAATCATTTTCAATAATTTAAATTACACACATATATACTGATTTGTTTGAAATGTGAGAACATTTTAAAACATACAAAATTTTTTTTAGTTGGCTGTGAAAACTGTATTTTTTAGTGCCTATGTTTTGTCTGAAAAGTTGTTGAGAAGGCTTATATATTTGCCTGGAATATACAATCCATTTTTTGGTTTATTAAGTACTCGAAATCCAGCTCAGAGTACTGACCCCAAATTATACTTAAGGTACCTTTAGCAATACTCTTGTAACCTTGTCATTTTCAAAGATCAAAAAGTTAGCATGTCCGAAATTTACTTTGGATTTACCAATCCATGTGTAAAAGCTTCTTTATAACTACTACTCAGGATCAAATTATTTTTCAGGCCAGAAAGCACAGTTAGTGTGTGACAAGCCAACAGTATATTAACTCAAACTTAGCACCACAGGAGTATGAGTTTCTTATTCACAATTCATTTTTAAAAGTCTGACGACGTATGATAGACAACTGCATTTATGTGTAGTAAGTGCGATAAAACATCTGGAAGTTCTCAGTTCACGTACTGTTGAAGCCTAGCTTGGAGAATTTTGAGCATTACTTTGCTAACATGTGAAATGACTGCAACTGTGTGGTAATTTGAACATTTTTTGGCAGAAAATAAAGAGAATAAAAGAATGACATTACTTGAGCTAGGAGGAGAAAAGGGTTAGAGAAAGATATTTGAAATTAGTATTTCAAAAGTTACACAGTTACTGATGATGAGAAAATCTAGGGAGGTACTTCTCAAACTTTAGCATCAGAATCAACTGGAATCAAAAGAGAGAATGCTGAGCCCCACCATCCAGAGTTTTTCATTCATTAGGTGAGGGGTGGGGGTCAAGAATGGCATTTCCAGCAAGTTCCTACATGGTACTGATGGCCTGGAAACATACTGTGAGAACTACTGGTTTGAGTTTCGTCAGTTGTCAAGATAGGGAAAAAGAAAAGTTCTTTGGAACTGAGAAACCAGGTGGTTGATAGGGACATTTAGGAGGATGCTGAAAGCCCTAAGAATGCTGATGGGAGTGGAGTGACTGGAAGGTAAAAGATAGCTATAGAAAGAGATAATATGGCAAAGTCAGAACTTACATGCTTCAAACGAGCAGGGATTTTTTTTTTAGGATGAAAGGAGACAAGCAGTTGGAATTGGCAATGGTCAACAAGGAGAAAAACGATCCCATCTCCATGCTCTGAAGTTTCAGGGTATGGAATGGGGGCGGGGGTTGGGGGAGGAATCCAAAACAGCTGTTAAAGAATAGTAGGACAATTCATAATGGGAGTTTTTCAAAGAAAAATTGGCCTTAACTAGAGACTAAAGGGACCTAAGAACCAAATGCAGTGGGTAAGCTTTGGGTTTGAGTTTTTTTTTTAAAGTGTAAAAAATATGTTACAGATAAATGGGAAAATGTATATGTGGGATCTCTATATATGGAATTATATATGGAATCACTCTTAACATTCTTAGGTACGCTAACTGTTACATAAGAAAATTTCCATGTACTTAGGACAGTCAGGTTGAAGTGTTTCAGGGTAAAGTGTTATGATACTTGCAATTTCAAATAGTTCTGTTAAAAAAGAAGAGTGTGTGCGTGCTTATTCTCCAAAGATGGCATCCAATGAACCATGCATATAGGTATTCTAACTCTGTGTAGTCCAACTCACAGTGAACACTTACAGATCCTGTGAATGCTTTAAGAAAATGTGACAGAACTGATTCTGTCCTAATTTTGAGCCTATACATTAAGGGATTCCCTGGTGGCTTAGAGGGTAAAGCATCTGCCTGCAATGCAGAAGACTTGGGTTCAATCCTTGGGTTAGGAAGATCCTCTGGAAAAGGAAATGGCAACCCACTCTAGTACTCTTGCCTAGAAAATCCCATGGATGGAGAAGCCAGGTAGACTACAGTCCATGGGGTTGCAAAGAGTCGGACATGACTGAGACTTCACTTCACTTCATACATTAAGAAGACCTGGCAGATGCCCCTTTTGTGTTCTGGGGAGCCCTGAGCTATCATGTAAGACATTTGGCTACCATACTGAAGAGACCACATGGAAAGGGAGAGTCCCTGAAATTATACGAAGAGATGTAAAGATGAAGAGGAGGAGACAGATGCCCAGGGAAAGGGGACCAGAAGAACAGAGAGGCTATTTAGGCATCCCAACTGACCCTTCTCACCAATACCACCAAGGTGCCAAGGTGAGCCGTCTTGAATGTTACTGCCCAGTCAACAATGCAGGGAGCAGAAGTACTACCATCTAAGACCAGTCAATCATAGAATTATGACATATTAAAATAGCTGTTTTGAAGCACTAATTTTGGGGTAACTGTTGCACAACTACACATATACATGGGGGTGGTGTGGGAGAGGAAAAAGAAAGTGACAAAATGTTAATGAATCTAGGTGAAGGGTATAAAAGTGTGTATTCTATTTTTCAATTTCTCTCCGGATTTCAAATTTTCAAAATAAAAACCTTATGGAGGGTTTGATCATATTTGATCATTCCTTAGAATTATTAATTTTTAACATATGATAATGATATGGAGGATATGTTATTTTGAAAAGCATTCTTATCTTTTAGTGATACTGAAATCCTTACTGATGAAATGATCTAGGATCTAGGATTCACTTCCAAAGGCAGTGACTGTTAGTTTAGTAAGAGAAGGGGACTGCATAAGGATATTTACCATCAAGAGATAAAAAAACATGTTAAAAAAAGGAAACATCTATATACAAAAATCATAAGCTTTTTGTTTCCAGTTAAATTGAAGGCATACTAATTATTTTGCTTGTATATAAAATTAAAAACTGACAAGGCCCTAACAATCCCAAGAATAAAAAAATATAATTCTATCATATACTAGTATTGTCTTCACTTCCAAAATCCTAGGCTTGACATACTGACATACATTAGCTAGCTATATAGATATAGATACTAAATCCTTAGTATTTCGTACCAGCAGAAAAAAGTCAGACATAGCCAGAAGGAGAGGCAGTAAAAATTTTTTACTTAAAAATCTTAAGACACCCATAGCTCAAGGCAAGGAGGTTCAGTTCTGTTGTTTGCAGTGATAGTTTGAGAAACAACAAAATGTAATAATTACCACAGAAATATTTGTATCTGTATAGCACTTAACATAATACATATGTATTATTTAACATTTTACCCCAACCACGTGAAGTACGTCTCATAGCTATCAAGGGGTTAAATCACCTATTTAAAAATTTATAACTAGTAGGTGATATAGCTAAGACTAGACACCCAAGACCTGCTCTCTTAGTTCAGTGGTCTTTCTACCATTTTAAAGGGATGAGCCCAAAGAAGAATGGAGAACTTGATTTATACATTAAAACTTGTTACAATGGAGACAGAAATGGCAACCCACTCCAGTGTTCTTGCCTGGAGAATCCCAGGGATGGGGGAGCCTGGTGGGCTGCCATATATGGGGTCGCACAGAGTCGGACACGACTCAAGTGCCTTAGTAGTAGTGCTTAGTAACCACTGTACATGTTGCAGCTATGTATTGTTAGTGTTGTATTTTTCCCCCTTAACTAATACATGCTCTCATAGATATATTCAATCAGTGTTCCCACCATGGGAACAAGATGCTGATTCTTACTAGTTTTTTTGCTTAGACCTTTGGTCAACTATAGCTTGTTTTTTCTGTTTGATAAGACTTAAAATGAGAATAAAAGAGAATGGGTATCAATATTATTATTCTGTCCTCCTCCCCATACCTTACTGTTTAATTAGCTGTCTTTGTGTAGACTTGAGTACAAGGTCTGAATCTTTTCATCTACATAGTGGCAATGTGTGACACATAAAAGTCACTTTTTAAGTATTTTATACATTGTTTTTCAGACTGCAGGCCATATCTGACAGCACTGTGTGTATATATCATAGAAAGCTAAAGCTAATCTTGCTGTAACATTCTTGACTTAGAGACTACAAGCTATTCCTTATAAACTGAGTCCTCATTTTTGTGATTTATGCTCAGAGCGACTTCGACTCTTAAAACAGTTTTTGGATTGAGATTTATACATTGATACAAACTGAGAATCTATATTTAACAGTTGATTTCTTAATCTCTTCACCCTTTGTTGGGAAACCTTTATCCAGTAACCTTGCTTCATAAACAGTATTTATTATTTACCTGAGGGACTTTTTTGTATAAAAGAGGCCTATTGGTATTCCTGTATTTTCTTGCCTAAAGGAGCTTATAATTTACAAATGATATAAAATATACATAAAAAGATAACATTTTCAGGAAGTAAATACAAGTTAGTAGAGTCACATAGAAATTAAGAACAGATGTTTAAAGGTATAGGAGAGCTTATCCGTGGTTGGACGGAAGAAGTATTATTTGAGGAATAGGTATTAGGGTAGATTTTTGAAGAATAGAATTGGGATAGACATTGAGTGGGCAGTCCAGTTGGAAAAACAATAGCCAACAAAAATCAGCACCTGTTTGTCAGGCAATATTTCAAGTACATAAAGTATTGACACTTTATTTCTGTAACTCATACAGTCCTTAACAGTAATCTTAGAATATAAGTATTATTGTTTTCTCCATTTTAAAGATGCAAAAACTGAGGCATGGAGATATTAGTTATTTGCTCATGGTCACACTGCTATCAGATGCCAGAACCAAACCCAGTCTATCTCTGTCTGATGTGTTCTTAAGCACAATGCTGCTGCTAAGCCGCTTCAGTCGTGTCCGACTCTGTGCGACCCCATAGACGGCAGCCCACCAGGCTCCCCCGTCCCTGGGATTCTTCAGGCAAGAATACTAGAGTGGGTTGCCATTTCCTTCTCCAGTGCATGCATGCATACACTTTCCTTCTCCAGTGCATGCATGCTAAGTCGCTTCAGTCTTTTCTGACTCTGTGCAACCCTGTGGACAGCAGCCCCCCAGGCTCCTCTGTCCACGGGATTCTCTAGGCAAGATGCAGAGGCTCATTTGGAAATACTGGATATAGTGCATCCATTATGCTTTAAACTTGTATGATTTCAACTAGATATTCTATTTTCCCTAACCTAAAAAAATTAAAGAGATGAGAGGGACAGAGAAAAAGAAATGAGAATTGTAGATAACTTAAATAGTGCAAGCAGTTTTTTTCTGCCATTCTACTGAAATGAGTAGTTTCTGTCCTAGGGTCAGCATGAAGTGGGAGAGGTGAGTTTTCTATTCTCCTAGTCATTTCAGCTTCCACATACTTTCATAATGTATGGCTCTCACCTTGCTCAGTTAGTCTAGGTGCCTTAATATAAACTAGTTACTTCTTAAGTGCTCAAGAAAAAGGTATCTGTTTCAGTGCAGGAAGAAAACAAGTTGTCAAGTTATGTGTGATTGTGCTTTATGGATGATATGGAGGAGCAGAGGGAGATTTAAGATTAATTGGCATTGTACATTGATTTTCGGATCCTACCTTGAGTTCACTTTGTAATAGTTGGAAATAAGACTGGAAGTGTAGGCTAGCGTAGATTTTAAAAGACCTTGATTGCCTCCAGGATGAAGAGATTGGAATTCTTGATTTTGAATCTTTGTTTGAAAATTTAGTTTAAAACCTAGTGTCAGCAATATTAAATAATGAAGACAGTTAGGACTTTAGTGTAGCAAAGCGTCAAACCTGTTTGGGCTCAGAACTTGACAATCCTTTGTGTGCTTCTTAATTAGACTTGCCTAGGCTCTGAGATGGGAATGGCAACCCACTCCAGTATTCTTGCCTGGAAAATCCCATGGATGAAGGAGCCTGGAATGTTGCAATCCATGGGGTCGCAAAGAGTTGGACATGACTGAGTGATTGCACTTAAAAAGAAGCATGCTCTGAGAATAAAATGTTAATTGTAAATTCCTGATTTTACTAGAATCTTTCAAAGAGGTAGAACTAAGGTAGATTGCTTTATCTGACCAGAAAATATTTTGAAAAGCAAGTGGCATTAAATCTGTTACTTTGGATTTTTTGAAGATAAAATTCAGCTTAATCATTTTTATAAGACTAAGCTTTGCAAAATTTTTATAAGCAGAGGTTTTTTTTTTATTGTCATAATTTAGTTGACCTAACCTATATCAAATGTCTTTAGTAGCACTGGCCTTTTTGTTGGCAAAAGGAGCTTAGAAGTAGAACATGGTGATTAGCCATTTTGGGGATTCAGTTTATCATAATGTGTATTTTATGTATGACTTATTAGTAAAGTTTAGGGGGTATTTAATGAGTGACAGAATAAACAATGATTGTCATAGATAATTTTACCCCACCTTCTTGTTGGTGTTTATATTAATGTAGTTAGTTAGTTGAAGAAATTGAAAAGTAGTATTGGCCATTTTGTATCTAGGTTATTGGGCATTCAGTGGAATTATGCTTAATTCTGACATTAAGATATGTTGAATACTTGAAATGCTTTAATACTTCAGAATTTTCTGCCCTGAGCTCTATATTTTTATTTTCCTTTTAGTAATAAAAGTAATTTAACCAGTGATGATTGCACAACATTGTGAATACAGAAAAACCGCTGAGTTGTACACTTTAAAATAGTACATTTTTGTTATATGAATTTTATTTCAAAGAACTAATTTAGCCAAAGCAGAGAAAGTTGAGGGGGAAAAAACTTACCTACTATTTAGATTTTTGTATTCCTTCTAGGGGTTTCAGCTACATATTTTAAAAAGTGCTTTTGTAATAAAGTTAATGTGTTTCATTGTAGAAACTGGGAAAAGCAGAAAAGCAAAATGAAAATAAATATTACCATAATCTGTCATCCAATGGTAACTCTTAAGCATAGAAACCTACACTGTTTCTGTTTGTATGTATCTGTAATGTCTGTGATTGTCTTATAAAATTTAGCAGTAAATTATGATCATCTTTTAATAATAGATATTTTTTGATAGTCTAGCTATGGTTGAGTTGCAGATTTCATTGGCTTTTGTAGGTTGGGTATACCAAAATTTGCCTTGTTGTCCAGTATCAATATAGAGTAAACATGGTTGTAGTTATATCTGTCCTTGCATTTTTATTTACTTCTTTAGGATAAAGCTTTGTAAGTTTGAATTGGTATTTTTTTATGAAAGCTTATGAGTTGTTTTAAGGGTTTTAATATTAATAGCAAATTGACCTAAGATAAATTGTATACCACTTTGCACACTAACCAGGTGTTGATAGCATACTGCCATCAGTGGATATTACAGTGTTTCTTTGCCAATTTAATACCTAAAAATTGGTGTCTTATTTTTATTTTACATAGTATTTTTGCTGGTTAACTTTTTAATTATTTCTGTTCATCTTTGGTTTTATAAATCATATATTCTAATTTAATTTTAAAAGCTATATTACTTTTTTTCCTTATATAGATGCTCTCAGGGTATTGTTGTTGTGGTTGGGCATTGACTCTGTCAGAATTTTTCTTGTGTCATGTTATGTATTAACCTGATTTTTATATTGTCGGTGTAGTCTTTTTTTCTTTTGGCTTGTGTCTTTGATACCTGCCTGCTTGATTCAGTCTTATTAGGGATTCCACTGTATATAAGTATATAGACTAAGATTTACTTTTTTTATTTTGCAATTTAGATCCATGTGAATTTTTTTGATGTGAGATGTGAGACAGGAATTTGATGTTTGTTTTACCTTATTTTTTAAATGGTTAATTAGTCTTCCTAAAACCATTTATTACAAGCTTAAAGATATATGTGCTTAGTTGGTTCTCTTACTCAACCTTTGGTTTAGTTCATTCTAGTTCTTCCTATATAAATACTATATTACATTATTACAGTTATAAATTACAGTAATTATGTTGTTTCTTCTATGAGAAGATCACTGAAGTTTATGCTTATTTAGGGAGATAGACATATAAGTAAACAATATGTAAAATAATTACATTGTATTATTTTCTAGGAAGGAAGTAAACATGGTGGGATCTGTTTAGGGCCTCAGTAAGATGCACCTCTCAGAAAGGAGACTTTTCCATAATGATACTTGAAACTTGTGAAAATTAAGAAATACTAAAAAAATGAAATGACTTACCAGCAAGAGATAATTATCATTAACATTTTGCTGTGTTTATCCTCAATCTTTTACTTTTAACAGCAGCATATTTCCAACTGTGGCTATATCAAATTTTAGACTCTCATTTGACTTTTGAATGATTTGTGTATTTAATTTTGTAATAACGCTGCAGTAAAAATTTTAGAGAATGGAAATTTTGGTCAACATTTTAATTGAGATGTTTAATGACTACATTGTATTCTAATTTGTGACAGAATATATAATAGTTTTTATAGCTTATTTCTCCATTAATGGACTTTAAATTTGTTTTTACCCTTGTTACAAATGACAGGGCAATGGAGATCTTTAAACACACAGGACTTGTGTATATGTATTGGGAGCAGAGGGCAGTATCACTGTTTATAGTCCCTGAAGTTGAATTTTTGCAGCAAAGTGTTTGAATATTTTGTGCCTCTAGAAACACTAGCAAATTATTTTCTTAAAAGCTTGTGCTACTAAATATTTTTTTCAAAGATAAAATATATTTTTCCTGAATTTTAGGAGATTTATGGTATGTTGAGGATATCCCATTCCATGTATGCTCTAACTGTTACAGATGCTTAACGGGAAAATGTAAAGACAGGTGAAAACACTATAAGGGAATATAGTAGAGAAGAACAAAAGTCCAAGTTAACTACACCGTGAATCATTAAAGTGATATTATCTACCTTACCTGCCTCCTGAGAAACCTGTATGTTGGTTAAGAAGCACCACTTAGAACCAGATATGGAACAACCAACTGGTTCCAGACTGGGAAAGGAATACGTCAAGGTTGTATATTGTCATCTTGCCTATTTGACTTATATGCAAAGTACATCAAAAGAAGTGCCGGCTGGATGAAGCTCAACTTGAATCAAGATTGCTGGGAGAAATATCAATAACCTCAGATATACAGATGATATCACCCTAATGGCAGAAAGTGAGGAGGAGCTAAAGAGCCTCTTGATGAAAATGAAAGAGAGTGAAAAAGCCGCTTAAAACTCAGCATTCAGAAAACTAAGATTATGACCTCTGGTCCTATCACATCATGGCAAATAGGGAAAAAATGGAAAAAGAAAGTCTGTCCACCACAGGGAGGAAGAGAAAAGCCTGGACAGAAGATTAGTTTCATACAGGAAAACTGATCAAATAAGTAAGCACAGTTAAAAAATTGTATTTCAGGAAGCTCAATCAGTGAACCCATTTAGAGCCCCCTCATGCTCAGTTGTGTCTGACACTTTGTGTCTGACACTGATTTATTGTGATTCTTCTGCTGAGATAATGTGACAGACTTATTTTCTTGAGCTCCAAAATCACTGCAGATGGTGACTGCAGCCATGAAATTAAAAGACGCTTGCTCCTTGGAAGAAAAGCTATGACAAACCTAGACAGCATATATTAAAAAGCAGAAATAACACTTTGCCGACAAAGGTCCATCTAGTCAAAACTATGGTTTTTCCAGTAGTCATGTATGGATGTGAGAGCTGAACCATGAAAAATACTGAGCACCAAAGAATTGATNACTGCAGCCATGAAATTAAAAGACGCTTGCTCCTTGGAAGAAAAGCTATGACAAACCTAGACAGCATATATTAAAAAGCAGAAATAACACTTTGCCGACAAAGGTCCATCTAGTCAAAACTATGGTTTTTCCAGTAGTCATGTATGGATGTGAGAGCTGAACCATGAAAAATACTGAGCACCAAAGAATTGATGCTTTTGAACTGTGGTGTTGGAGAAGAGTCTTGAGAGTCTCCTGGACTGCGAAGAGATCCTACCAGTCCATCCTAAGGACTGATGGTGAAGCTGAAACTTTAGTACTTTGACCACCTGATGCGAAGAACTGATTCACTAGAAAAGACCCTGATATTGGGAAAGGTTAAGCGCAGAAGGAGTAAGGGGAGACAGAGGATGAGATAGCTGGATTGCATCATCGCTCAGTGGACATGTGTTTGAGCAAATTCCAGAAGGTAGTGAAGGACAAGGATGCCTTGCATGCTGCAGACCATGGGTGGCAAAGAGTTACTTAACAACGCAACAACAACAAAGATACTAAAGATTATGGTGCTGACTTTTTAAGGGGAAAATAGGGGTGACTAGGGCTTCCCCGGTGGCTCAGCAGTGAAGAATCTGCCTGTAGTGCAGGAGACGCAGGAGATATAGGTTTGATTTCTGGGTCAGAAAGATCCCCTGGAGGAGGAAATAGCAACTCACTAGAGTATTCTTGCCTGGAGAATCCCATGGACAGAGGAGCCTGGTGGGCTACAGTCATAAGGTCGAAAAGTGTCAGACACAACTGAGCATAAGGGGGCTCCAAATGGGTTCACTGACTGAGCTTCCTGAAATACAATTGAGATTTTTATTATTTATTTTCTGGGGAGAGATTGTGTATTTGGGTTTTTAGAGAGGTTGTTAATTCACCTAAAAATTGAGAACTATAGGTACAAAGTATTCTGCATAATTGGAAATGTGTGACACTGATTTATTGTGATTCTTGTGCTGAGATAATGTTTTAATTAATTTTGTAACATTTGTAAAGACAAAAATTACAAGTACAGTACACAGGTTTTTGCCCTCTGTAACATTTGGAATGCACAATGCCTCATTGCCCCTTAAATACTTGTGTATTTCTGTTCCTCAAGGATCTTCTACTGCATAGCCATTAATATACCATCAAAATCAGAAAATAACAAATGTATGTTTGTATGCATACATATATAGAGACAGTGAAAGTGTTAGTCTCTCATTTGTGTCCAGCTCTTTGCAACCCCATGATCTGTAGCCTGCCAAGCTCCTCTGTCCGTGGAATTCTCCAGGCAAGTATACTGGAGTGGATAGCCATTCCTTTCTGCAGGGGATCTTCCCAACCCAGGGATTGAACTCTGTCTCCTGCCTTGCAGTCAGATTCTTTACTGTCTGAGCCACCAGAAAAGCCCCACATATATATGGACACAAAAACAAATACTTTTGTATCTATAGTGTATCTCCATCTATTACATTTGTTGAAAATCAAGTTTACACTGGTATTTCCAGTTTCAGTTCATTATCACAGCATATGTTTACTTAAAAAAAAATTGAATTATAGTTTCTGTACAATGTAAGTTATAGGTATACAATATAATGATAAATAATTTTTAAACTGTGCTTATTTGATCAGTTTTCCTCTATGAAACTAATCTGTCTGGGCTTTTCTCTTCCTCCCTGTGATGGAGTATCGCTACTCACCCCTTTCAAGTGCTGTGACACCCTGTGGCAAGCCACTCTTCATGCCTTCTTCATCGTTTTTGAGTTCAGGCCTTCTCCCAGACTCATTGGAAAGTGGTCTTTATCTTGTAGACACCTATTAGCCTGCCCTGGGTCACTGTGCCTTCCCTCCAGCATGTTCACCTGGTATCCTCAGCCTCAGATAATGATTTCTGGACTGAATTTTCAGGAAGAAAGTGGAAGAGAAAGAGCTGAAATAAGTTTGAAGGGTTTAAAAACTAATATTTAACTGTTACAGAGTTAACTGGCATATGAATAGGAGAAATTATCTTTTTATTCTTACGTAACAAAGGTTAAAAAAATTGATGAAATTGTAGTTTGGGGCTGCCATAGGAAAAAAAGTGACTAAAAGGAGATAAAAGTGTGGAAAAAATTTAATTTGGAAATGAAACGTACTTGCAGAGGTGTATAGTGTTTCAGTGGTTACATTTACATGTACTTTGACAAACAGAGTTTGTAAAAACTTGAATAGCCTCCAAATTTATTAATGGTTACAACTAATAGATTAGTATTTAAAAGGGAGAAAGCTTTAGATTTTGGAGCTCTGTTCTCACAGTGGATGATATGAAGATGTTTTCTTCATTTAGCCCAAATAATAACTTCCTTGACTCTTTACATGGCACACTAAATGTGTACTACTGAAACACTTAATAAATTAAATTGTAATTAGTACTGTGTGTTACCCTAGAAATGCCTTTGAGAATTGAAGTAGTCATTTTCATTTTTATATCATCAGCTTGGTCCATAACTCCTAGTACTTTACTGCTAATCAGTGTATGTCAGCTAAATTACTGATCATTCAATTAAAATCTGTTCTCAGGACTATGACAGAAATACTGTGGAAATCTCATTTTATGTTATCACTGTAAATGTTACCATCTGTAACAAAATTAACAATTCTTAGTCTTCTATCATAAAAATTTGAGTTAGTTAAGAATGAACCACCAGTCATGTTACACTTTTGATTCCTTGGTATCCACTCCAATATTTTGACAAAATCTTTACTTTATATGATTCACATATTTTAAAACTAGCTGTTTCCCTCCAGATGAAAACTCTTTATTTTTGTTAGTGAATGCTAGCCACAGTTGAAAATTAGAGGGTAAGTTTAATCCTTCCCCCACCGTATGAAAGACTGATAGTATTCATAAAAAACTTGTGATATCAGTTATATAGGATAAAGATGCCTGTTAAACTAACTGAACTACTAACAACTGGTGCCATGTTAATTGATAATTATTATATGATTGTTAATTTATTTTGACTTTGTATTACATGTATTCTAAAGTTGTTGATGTTTTAGTAAAAATTAGCTGTACATTTGGTATGGTCTCTTAGATTTGACATGAAGGGATAGAGAAGAGTATGTGAATCTTAGTGGAAATTGTCTTACCTCCCTCCTTTCTCAGTTTAGACAGAAGCATTGTTATAAAAAGTATATAGAAGTATGAAAAGTATGACTTTTTGGAATCTAGTTTGTAGAGTATACTTAAATTGATTGGTATTGGTAAATTAGAAGTGGGTTTTTTTTGTGTGATTTGCTTTTAAAATACATCGTGATCAATTTTTCTTCTTTTTTTGTCAGCAGACCTCTGCTTTTTTGTACTTACCTGATTTGTTGCCTTGGTCATTCATTAATTATAATAAGCATTTATACTTCTTTTATGCTTTATTGCACTGAAGCAGCAATATATAATCCAAGTGGGATGTTTCCTTCATGACTTTCATCTCTAGGAATATATCACTATTTTTTAAAAAAACTGGTGACGATTGTATCAGATACATTACTTTTGTTTTTATACATTACTTTAAAAAAACACAGACTGTAGAATTATGAAGCCAAAAATCCTTTCCAAATACAAGTCTGACTTGATAGGTAAGAAAATTAGGGCTAAGAACTTATTGTAATAGAGAGTCTTTATAGTATATTTTGTAATGTCACTTCCTTGTCCTCCAAGAAGTAATTGGATGAAAGCAAGTTTGATTATAACACTGGTTGAATATTTAAGCTTGATAAGTTGACTGAGTTTTAACAGATTTCCCCCTCTGTTTCTTTTAGGTGAATCTGGACTGGGAAAGTCAACATTAATCAACTCATTATTCCTCACAGATTTGTATTCTCCAGAGTATCCGGGTCCTTCCCATAGAATAAAAAAGACTGTACAGGTATGTGTATTGTTAATTGATGATAAGAAGGGGTAATATTAACAGATAAAAAATACATTCTATAAATTATTTTTTATAGATACTTTGTTATACAGTCCATCTGCTTTGTTACAAACTTGGTTAAGATATCTTAATATGTTCTCTGTGTTATTGTTTTTTAAGTCTCTTAAGTCATGTCCAGCTCTGGAGACCCCATAGATGGTATCCTGCCAGGCTCCTCATCCATGGGATTTCCTAGGCAATAATACTGGAGCAGGTTGCCATTTCTTATGCCAAGGGATCTTCCTGACCTAGAGATCCAACCTGTGTCTCCTGCATTGGCAGGCGGATTCTTTATTACTGAGCCACCCGTACTTCCCCACAAAAAATATTCTGTGACTTGTATTATATTTATATATAGGTAGATTTCAAATTTGACCTTAGCCAGTGTAAAGTGTTAGTAAACATGGTTGTTGTTGAAAAAGAGAGAGAGTGATTGATTGAGAAGTGCATGTAATTAGAGGGACTTTTGATTTAGAACCTTATGAATTTGTCTTAAGGATTCTCCTAGAGATTATGCTGTGATACAGTAAATGATAACTTTCAGAGTTACACTGCAATATGATAACTACTTGCCATATGTAGTTGTTTAAGTGAGTTAAAAGTCATTGAAGCAAAAAATTCTGTTTCTCAGTTTCACTGGGTATATTTCAAGTAGTAATATGTGGCAAGTAGCATGGCACCCCACTCCAGTACTCTTGCCTGGAAAATCCCATGGATGGAGGAGCCTGGCAGGCTGCAGTCCATGGGGTCGCGAAGAGCCAGACACGACTGAGCGACTTCACTTCACTTTTCACTTTCATGCATTGGAGAAGGAAATGGCAACCCACTCCAGTGTTCTTGCCTGGAGAATCCCAGGGATGGGGGAGCCTGGTGGGCTGCCGTTTAAGGGGTCACACAGAGTCGGACACGACTGAAGCGACTTAGCAGCAGTAGCAGCTACCATTTGGGGCAGTGCAGATTATTTCCACCATTGCAGAAAATTCTGTTGGACAGGGTACAGAAAACATGACTTGTGTCAAAGTCATTAGTATTTGTTTTAGTTGTTTTAGTGAACGGCATGATACCACATGATAGTTAAAGGGCAGTAACAATTTGTTAATACTTTAAGCTATGTGTGGTCTAATTTAGTACTTCTCAATCTTTAATGTGCATTCAGATCATCTGAGGAGCTCGTTACACTTAGTTCCTGTTCTAGTAAGTCTGAAGTGAGCTGAGATTCAATATTTCTAACCAAATCCAAGGTGATGCTAATGCTGCTAGCAAAGTGCTAGACTTTCTATAGTTCTAGTGATAAGAGTTATCCAGGACAAAAGCTGGTAGCCACATGTAGCTGTTGAGGTCATAAAATGTGAGATGTCTATGTTAAGATGCAAGTATAAAGTATACCCCAGATTTTGAAGTCTTAGTTTTTTTTTTTTAATTATTTTATTAAAAGTTCTCTATTGATTACATTTTATAATAATGATTAATTGGTTATATTGGGTTAAGTAAAATTCATTAATTTCATCTGTTACTACTTTCTAAAGTGGCTACTGAAATTTAAAAAATTATTTATTTAGTTCACATTACATTTCTGTTAGGCAGCACTGCTCTAAACTATTGATTGAAAGATTTGTTGGTAGATTGATGCAGTAATACACAGCACATAAGCAGAAAAGGAGTGGAGTGAACAGTTCTAGCAGAAGCATGTCTTATTGAGGCAGTGATGCTAGAGCTGGATATTTTGTTTCTTTAAAGTTTTCTCTGTTTAAATATCCTTTATGGAGTTTGAGATTTCAAATTACCTGTTAAAAAATGTGTTCTAAAAACTTGATACTATACTACATTGCTTATTTATTTGTGATATATTGGATATTTTAACCCTAAGCAACAAGATAAACTTTAAATTTTCTAAGTATTTAAATCCAGAATTAGTAACTAGTTATATGGAAATGTTAAGGAATGTAGATTCCTAAGTTCAGGAATATTTGGTGTAAAATGTCTGTTAAATATTAATGGTCATATATCTACCGGTGGTGTTCTTGGCTGTTAGTGCCGGTGAGGAAAATTTCTGAGTCCTTTTTGTAGTTTTTAGCACCTGGCATAATGCAAGGTCGACATTAATAATAAAGCAACACTTAGTGAATCATTAACATCTTGCAGGTACTATTCCAAACACTTTAGATGCATTTATTTAATTCTTGCAGTAACTTTTTCAGGTAAATGGTGTTATTATACCTATTTTACAGATGTGGAAGTTGGGGCACAGAGATGATGATACACCTGAGGATCATGTAGTTAGCGTACCAGAACTAGGACACAAATCTGAGCACTGTGGTTTAGTCTGTATTGTATAAAACTATGCTATCTCTATACTTTAGAGACTTAATAAGTGTTAGTTTAGTAGATTGGCGAGTTCTTAATAAATGGATTAGCTTTACTTTTTAATGATGTTTGGTCCAAAAAATTGTCATTTTTCTTTTATTTATATTGCCTTTTCCTTGAAAAGTCTTATGTATGGAGATAGATTTTCCAGTTAGGCAGTTTAGACAAACTGAATTGATCAGTGAGGTTATTTCTTCATAGTTATGTAATATATGAGTTTAGTTTTTAAAAATGGAAAATTAGGTCATAAGGTAAAAAATGAAATTATGTCTTAAGGCTGATTTATCTGATGCTGCTGCTAAGTCACGTCAGTCGTGTCTGATCTGTGCGACCCTATAGATGGCAGCCCACCAGGCTCCCCCGTCCCTGGGATTCTCCAGGCAAGAACACTGGAGTGGGTTGCCATTTCCTTCTCCAATGCATGAAAGTGAAAAGTGAAAGTGAAATCACTCAGTCGTGTCCGACTCTTCACGACCCCGTGGACTGCAGCCTACCAGGCTCCTCCGTCCATGAGATTTTCCAGGCAAGAGTACTGAAGTGGGGTGCCATTGCCTTCTCCTGTCTGATGCTAGCTAGTAAGGAATACCTAGTGTTGTTTTGTTTTTACTTTTAAATGGTACACACATGATGTTCATTATTGCTTATTATATTTGAATTTTCAAGCTGGATTCTGGAGGGTATTGACCGACCATTATGTACTAGGTTTGAAATTCCAGTAAACTTCTTGGTGGATGATGGAAGCCAATTAATCATAAAAGTTTCATACCTTACCATGTTTTATTTTATTTTATTTAAACAAAATAGGCAAGTGGACAGTATTTTTAGCTCTTTCGATTCACCCAGTGCAGTGATTTTTGCTAGTGTCTGAACAGATGAAGTGTATTGGTACTTGCAATCTAAGGAATTCAACACATGGAAATCTAGTTTAACATACTTTGCAACAAAGTATTTGCTCAAACAAGGAGAGTTTGCTTTACCCCCATCCCTCCTCCCCCTCCCCACCCCGACCCGCACCCCTCAACCTAGTTCTTATACTTCTGGCTTATCCTGCTTTGGCCAAACCAACCTCTTTGCTGTCCTTTGAGTAGGCTGATCTCTTCCACTCCAGGGGCCTTTCACTTTGTTTCTCTGCTTGCAGTGGTTTTCCTTGGAATATCCTCATGGCTTGCTTCCTAATTTTCATCAGTTTTCTGCTTAAAAGTTACTTTCTTAATGAAGCCTTTCTTGCCCACTCTATAAACTTTGTAAGGGTAGGGACTCCTTTTTATTCACCCTTACAAGCTAAGTTTCTAGCATGACATCTGTTACATGTTAGCATCCAATATTTGTTGACTGACTGAACAAACAATTTTTAAAAATTTGTTTGAGGATCTTTGAAGTTTTGTTTCTACTTTTTTTTGGTCTGTGAAATTTTATAAGACACTATCACAGATTAAGTTGAAATGATTTCAAGTTTGAGAATCTTTGAAATTTTAAATTTGATCTTTTTTGAAATTTTGTTGATTATTTTTGTCTTAGGCAGAATTTTTTTGCATTTAATTTTTAAGTTGGTGTGTAGTTTGTACTAAAAGGGCACAAATTTAAGCATAGAACTTGGTGAGTTTTATATATGTATTCATATATCTGGGTTTCCATGGTAGCCAGTGGTAAAGAATCTGCCTACTGAAGTAGGAGATGTGGGTGTGATTCTTGCAGAAGGAAATGATGACCCACTCCAGCATTCTTACCTGGGAAATCCCGTGGACAGAGAAGCCTGGCGGGCTACAGTCCATGGAGTCGCAAAAAGTTGGACACAACTTAGTGACTAAACAACAGCAACAATTCATATATCCAAGTAACCACTTCCCAGATTAAGAGTCAGTATTTTTTAGGAACCTGGAAGGCTTCCTTGTGTCTCCTCTCACTCAATATTGTACCCACTCCCACTTAATAAACACCTTTCTGACATCTCCATAGATTAATTTTGTCTATTCTTGAACTTCATTTAAATATATTCTTAAGTCTGGTTTCTTTCACTGAGGATTATGTGTGTTGTATTTATTCATGTTGTATAGCTGTATTTGTTTTCATTGTTTTATAATATTCTTCTATATGACTATATCGCAGCCTGCCCTCTTCATTGTAGATAAGCATATGGGTTTTCAGTTTTTGACTGACATAAATGTTCTTGTATATATCTTTTGGTGGACATAAGTACTCATTTCTGTTGTGTATGTGTGTGTACGTGCACCTGTGTGTATACCTAAAGACATTTCATTTTTTTCCTTTTGATTTCTTATAAGATTGAACATGTCTTTTATACTCATTAATTGTTCAGATTTCATGAAGTGTTTTGACCATCTCAATATTTCCTATTTTTTCCTTCTTGAGATTTGCAGACGTTTCTTATTGAGATAACAGTCCCTTACATTCAGTTATTGCAGGTAGTTTCTCCTAGGCTGGTATCTGGTAAAAGATGGGAGAAGCTCTCAGTTTGTCAGAATTCTGATTATATTGGTCTGTCTCCAGAACAATGCTGTCTTAAACTCACTTTACCTTCTTTTAAGGTAACACTTCAAAGGTGTCCTCTTCGGTTGTAAATGTTCTCCCAGCTCTCCCTTTTTTGAAAACAAAGGCATAATTAGACTAAGGCTATCTCTAGTAACATTTTTAAGACAAAGGCCTGTGTACCACCATTAAATCTCCTTCTTTTACCAAAAGTGAGACCTTTAACATTTGAGAACTAGATTGATCCTTATTAAAATCCCAGAGAAGTCCTCTTTGCTGCTGTACCATGGAGGTATTCCTTGATATACTGGAAAGAAGATGAAGGTTGTCTGAACTCTTTTCTCCACGTACCTAGGAGAGAACATGACATATTCCTAGTCATTCAATTGTTAGAGAATAGAATGTAATTTTCTTTTACAGTTGAGTGGTTTTTCACCAAGCTCAATAATATAGCAGATGATCTGCTCTTGGGAGTGCTTACATTCTCTTAGTGAAGAGTGATCAGAAGTATTACATCTTAGCCCAGACATATTAGACCAGGAAAAATATACAATCCTGAGTTTCAGAAAGCAAATGTCTGCAATTTCCCTGATCTGAAGGCTTTCTGGAACACTTCCAACTGTCAAAAAGAAGTAACATCCTGTGATGTTGCCAAATAGGGAGTGAAACTTCTATAAAGACCACAATCTCATAATCTCTCCTAGCATTATTTATTTACAAGAGGCTTATATCTTAAAGAAGAAATTCCTTCACATTCACAGTCTTGGGAGAAAGGAGAAACTATCTACTCTGAGCAGGCAAATGATTTTGAGTTTCCAGTGTATCAGTGGTTCTCATCTGAGTGAACTTTTCAGTAATAGATAGAAGTCTTCTGAGATTAATTCCCAACATCCTATCTTTGGCCTTAGAAACTTAAGCTGTGCACTTCCGAATATAAGCTGACATTCCAGTCCTGTGATTCTTTATACCAGTCTTCTCAAAATACACTGTGCTTCACGATCACTTGGAAGCCTTGCTCACTCGGTCAAGTCCTTCTCCCCATATTTGAGGCAGAGCCCAAAGAATTTGGCATTTCTTTTAAGTTTCCAAGCTATTCAACTGCCAGTCTGGGTACTATATTTTGTGGACCACTCCTTGTGTTTCTGGCCTGCTGTGGACTGATTTCATACTATCTCTGTGAAAGAAAGTAAGAGAGTGAATTGTTTTTCCTGAATTATTCCAGAATATTTCTAATTGAATGAAATGGCACCATGTTACTTTTGCTTTCATTCATATATATATTTTCCCAATAGACTGATTAAAGTTATAGAAAAAATTTGAAGAGTTAAGCTCTACTTTATATTCTAATCTCAAACATGGATGCTTAGATTAATAATTTTCAAGAAAAATATTATTAATAAAATGTTATATACATGGTAGCAAGTTTTATGATCTTATATTTGAAAATTTTTATATCATATTTCATTTCAGCAAAAGTTTGCCAGCTGTCTCCTAGGGAAAGGTGATAGTTGGCAACCTTCATAGGGTAAGACCATCCTTTATTCTGAGACTAAATCCATTTCAGTTTCTTTTGTGAAATGACAGTGCTAGATTTGTTTTTTCTTTCACTTTTTTTTTTGAAAATTTTAATTTTTTTTATTTGGCTTCGCCAGGTCTT
This sequence comes from Oreotragus oreotragus, assembly GCA_006410675.1. NCBI lineage: Eukaryota > Metazoa > Chordata > Mammalia > Artiodactyla > Bovidae > Oreotragus > Oreotragus oreotragus. Next base: position 58,742 of record SJYX01013621.1, read on the forward strand.
AGTTGGAGCATGTGGGGTCTAGTTCCTTAGCCAGGAATTGAACCCAGGCCTTTTACATTAGGAGTGTGGAGTCTTAGCCACTGGACCTCCAGGGAAGTCCTTATAATTTTTATTTTTCCCAGATTTTTAGTTGGCAGCCTTATGTTGGTCATCTTTAAAACTTTTTTCTTGGTTTATGAAGTTCAGTAAATCACTATTTTAGATTAGATGGGAAGAAAGGTTTTGGAGGTGAGAAGTGAAAGCAATGAATTCTATCCCTAAGATAACTTCTTATGACTCCTTGAAACATCTGTATAGAGTCCAGTTAGGAAACTCTGCTGTTAATATTAGTCCAGTTTTGACAATTTTTTTTGAAGCAGTTATACATAGAGCAGGTATTTGAATACTTGTCTTTTACCAGGTTTGGGGGCTACAAGGATGATGGACATAGAGTTCTCAAGGTTGTCACAGTCCTTTGAAGGATATAGCAAAAAGTTATGATATAGTGAGAAAGATGCTGCTCTAGGGTGGTATAGAGGTGACTTTGGCAAGGTATATTTTAATGAAATCAAAGGAATAGAAGGCAGGATGACAGTGAGTTGGAAAGTGGCTTTGTGAGTCAGTGAAGATGGAAATAGCTATGAAGGAAGGGATGAGAGGGAATACCTAGAGGTCCAGTGTAGGGGACAAAGACAATGGTTTGGTTTTTATTTCTAAAAAAGACCTGAAAATGTTTGTATCCTATGGAGAATCAGTTCCTATGAGATGAGAGATTGAAGATACAGGGGAACTAGTCTAAATAGTTGTTGAGATGACTTTGAAATGGAAATTGGTCAAATCCCCACCATAAATTGAGAAATTAGCCTCAGGGAAAAAAGAAATCTATTCCACTAAACAGGAGAGAACATTGAAAAAAGCGTCAGAAAAATTGGGGATGCTCTTGAGAACCGTCCTACACTGTTGGTGGGAATTGGTGCAGCTACTACGGAGAACGCTATGGAGCTTCCTTTAAAAACAGGTACCAAATCATCCAGCAGTCCCATTCCTTAGCATATATCTGGAGAAAACTCAAATTCAAAAGGACAGATGCACCCCAGTGTTCATGGCAGCACTCTGTACAATTATCAAGACATGGAAGTAACTTAAATTGTCCACTGACAGATGAATAAAGAAGGTGTGTGTGTGTGTGTGTGTGTGTGTGTGCGCGCATGTGCACATAATAGACTATTACTCAGCCACATTTCAGCTGCAGATATTACACTAAGTGAAGTAAGTCAGAATGACAAATACCATATGATATCACTTAATATGTGAAATCTAAAAACATGATACAAATGAATTTTATTTATAAAACAGAAACAGACTCAGAGAAAACAAACTTATGGTTACCAAAGGGGAAAGGAGGAGGGATTAATTAGGAATTTGGGATTAGTAGATACATACCACATTATATGTATGGATGTGAGAGTTGGACTGTGAAGAAAGCTGAGCACCAAAGAATTAATGCTTTTGAACTGTGGTGTTGGAGAAGACTCTTGAGAGTCCCTTGGACTGCAAGGAGATCCAACCAGTCCATCCTGAAGGAGATCAGCCCTGGGATTTCTTTGGAAGGACTGATGCTGAAGCTGAAACTCCAATACTTTGGCCTCCTCATGCGAAGAGTTGACTCATTAGAAAAGACCCTGATGCTGGGAGGGTTTAGGGGCAGGAGAAGAAGAGGACGACAGAGGATGAGATGGCTGGATAGCACCACCGACTTGATGGACATGAGTTTGAGTGAGCTCCGGGAGTTGGTGATGGACAGGGAGGCCTGGGGTGCTGTGATTCATGGGGTCGCAAAGAGTCGGACACGACTGAGCGACTAAACTGAACTGAACCACATTATATAAAATACATAAGTAACAAGGACCTACTATGTAGCACAGGGATCTATATTCAATATCTTGTAATAACTTATAATGGAAAAAGAACTGAAAAAGAATGTATATATCCATTTGAATGTAAATAAAAAGGATTGTGTATTTACATACTTTGCCATGCACCTGAAACATTGTAAGTCAACTGTACTTGAGTTTAAAAAATTTTTTAAATAAACAGCAACAACAATTTGGGGATGTTCTTGTCTTCCAGTGAAGATCAAGTACTTTGCTGAGCATGGTGGCAGAGATTGTAAGGTAGAGCTTGTGTGCACGTGTGCATGCTCAGACACTTGAGTCATGTCCAGCTCTTTGTGACCCTGTGGACTGTAGCCCACCAGGCTTCTCTTGTTCATGGGATTCTCCAGGCAAGAAGACTGGAGTGGGTTGCCATTCCCTTCCTCCAGGGGATCTTCCTGACCCAGGGACTAAACCCACAAAAGTCTCCTGCGTTGCAGGCAAGTTCTTTATCTGCTGAGCCACCTGGGAAGCCCCAAGATAGAACTTGGGTAGAGTCATACTAGAAGAGACATGAGGTGAAGGAGCAAATGAAAAGATTACCAGATGACCTGGAAATTCCTGTCATAGTTGAAGTTTATTAAATTTATGGAAAAGTATCTTAGCCGGAAAGGAAAAGGAAGGATTTGGGAGGGGTGTGTTAATAGAAAATGGAAGGGACATGGGAATTAAGATTTCAGTGTAAGGAGAGGGGAATGAGGTGTGTAGTGGCTCAGAGAGTAGAAGGCAGAGTTAGTGTTTGGGTCAAGTTTCTTCTCAGTTCATTCTCAGTCTCGGTGAGAAGGAAGTAGTCTTTAAGCATAACTATTCTGTTGGTCATTGCCCCTCTAAGTATCTTGTTGAACATAATGAGGTACATAGGATGATGCTTGTCTTTTGAGTTATTAAATAATCTAGAATAGATTTTGTGTTTGAGCCAAGTGGAGTATCCCAGGCTGTTCAAGTTTCTACTAGTCGAGTCTGCAGAGCTTTGGCTGTAATGCCATCTCTTGAGCAAGTACAGGTGGAGGTATGCTCTTGACAGAAAATTTTAGCCTTCTCCTCAAATGTTAATATAGTTATAATACTTCATCTTAAAAAATGACTCAAGCATTATGTTAGAAAAGTGTAGTGTGTTTAATAGTCTTTCAGAAATGGAAGAAGTGAAGCTGTATGAACAGTGAAAGTTTGACTTTTTCCTCAGACTGAAAAACTGTAAATACTAGAAAAAGTATGAGTTTCTGGAATCTAGGAATCCAAAATAGCCCTTAATTATTATACATAAACAATATAATAGGCTTTAATTTTATTTTTCAGAGAAAAGCTCATTTGAAAGTGCCCTTGATTCATTCATTCCTTTGGTATTAAATTATGTGTTTAATCCTTGAGAACTCTGAGTGATGCCGTAAAATATGCTGATGTGACCTGCTTAAGTAAAGTGCATGGGAAAGTGGCCATTTGGAATAGATTTCTTAAGAAAAGTTTGAAATTCCTGGACTTGAACTAATTTGTTTACCATGGATCCCATGAGGATACTTGCAAAGCCAGATGATAGGATTCAGTTGGATCCTGTGAATGGCACTAGTTTACAGTTATGTTTTCTGGATTTCTTCCATATGTTGCTGTCTTCTTTGTATTTGACCATGTATGGATACACAGAATTTCATAGGCCAAAAAAGAAAAGAAACTTCCATATGAAAAGCAGATCTTCATTTGTATTGTCACTCCAATAAACAATTAAGTTGTTGAACTAATTTTTTTTAAAACAAAGAAGCAAAAATCTTAAAATTTAAGCTGTTGTGGTGTGTGATTAGTAGACAGCCTAGTACTGGAGGTAGAAATGTTCTTTGTTTGGTAATGAGAGAACCAGAAATGGTTTGGAGTAAAATCAGGAGGTTATTCATGTAGAACAGTTAGATTTTTACATCAGTTCTAATACATGATATTGTGTCATTTACAATAATATTTGAGAATTTTTAGTTGAAGGGATGGTTACTTTGGATATTTCTGCTTCAGTGTCAGTTACCATAAATGGATAACTTATTTTTATGAGGGAGATGGAGGCAAATGAGATATATATTGAGATCTGTTAGATTTGAATAGATTGTTCTTTTTTTAAAAATTGAAATATAATTGACATATAACCAGATTGTCCTTTTTAACTATAGACAACTACTAGATATATAGAATGTGAATTTCTAAGCCACATGAAGTAATATCACTCAATTTGTTTTAGTTTTGATAATCTACACTGATGAGTCTGATTATTTCCACAGTTATTTTGCCTCCCTCATATTATTAGAGTAACTCAATGTCAGACAGACTGTATTATCTTAGCTATGTGGTATGAAACAGTATTCTCCCAAGCAGTGTGCAACCATCGTTGATATTGAAGGTGATCAGAAAATGTTAGAGCCTGTATCTATTGATGTTTAACTTTTTTTAATTACAGAGAAATTGACACTTCCTGCTATTTAATGTTCAGATAACCAATTTTATATGTTTGGTAGATAAATAAATGTACTTACATTTGGGATATCTAAAATTTTCACTGACAGTTTACATTAGGGTCAAAGCAGTTTAAAAACCATTGGTCTAAAAGATAAGAACTTTGTCTCTTATTTGTCTAAAAGATTGGAAGCATTTCTGTGAATATGCATGTCCAAATTTCAGTTTCAGCAAGTTTCTTTTTTGATAATGCTCTTTTAACAAAATAATTTCTGATTGCTATCAATCTTCACTATCGAATTCAATAGTCACTAAGCCACATGTGGATTGGGAGGATCCCGTGGAGAAGGAAATGGCAGTCCACTCCAGTATTCTTGCTTGGAAAATCCCATGGACAGAGAAGCCTGGCAGGCTACAGTCCATGGGGTCACCGAAGAGTCAGACACGACCTAGTAACTAAACAACAACAACAACAAAGCCAAGTGTAGCTGTTTCAGTTTAAGTTAAATAAAATTGAGCATTCAGTTCCTCAGTTGCTCTAGTCAGATTTCAAGAACTTGTTAACCACATGGGCAAGCAGCTAGTGTGTATTGGATAGTTTAGATAAAGAACCATTTCCATCATCTCAGAAAGTTCTGTTGAGCAGTGCTGCTATACACTTTTCACTCTGCAGTCTTAGTTTCAACTCTTGAGTCTCTTCATCAGCTAGCATCTGTAAGAAAATGTGAGGGTAATGGAAAAAGACATTATCCATTTTTTAACCTGTAAAGGTAAACCAAATTTTTCCTACCCAGAAGTTAGTCGCTTTTCCTTTCCCAGCTCAGTATGTTGAAACATAGATAGTTGAAATTGTTTTTCATGTGATTACATTTCCCTCTTTAAGTCTAGTAGTACTTAATTGGTACCATCCTATGGCGTGTAACATTCAAAGTTTAATTTGTGCCTGTTAAGTTAGCCTATCAGCATACTTGGAACCTCTAGTCTTACTAAACACTATATAAATTAAATGAAAGCCTATCTTTCTGGCAGAATGATTCTCCTTTTCTGTTTGATTGAATGTTTGCTTTAAGTAGGAGCAGCATATGTCTAAGATGAATGATTTTTACATTCTAAAACAGAATTTGGGTTTACAGAATATCTTAGATTGTAGGAAGAACTGCTGTTATTAAGTCCAATTCCTTTTCTTAAATAGAACATTTTTACAAATTCTAAAGAGAACTGAAGATTTTACTCAGAGTTAGTAGGGTTTTGCTCTACCAGATGCATTTTTTTTCTGGATTTTGCTGATCGCTTTGACCTGAATGAACAATAACACATTCGAGAAGAAAGTTGGCTGTTAGTCATGAGGTAAACACAAATGTAGATAATTATAGCCACGCTGAGAAAGATTTGGGAATGGAAATAAGTTCACTTGAGTAATTGGTTGGGACCAAAGTAGATGGAGATAATCCAGAAAACATTTACTGCAAATGGTAGATTAAATGTACTTTCTGATAAATCGTATTTGATCTCTGTGAATTACTTGATCATTCAAACACATTGTTTATTTGTATTATTAGATGTGCATTTATGTTGTTTAAGTTTTAAATGGCTTTAGTAATTAATAATATTTTATCAGTTCCTATTTTCCTTCTCTATACCAACTATGAGCCGTAAAACCATTATTTATGTATATGTACTTTTCTTTTAAGTAACCTGGACACTGAACATCTACAGTAATTGATTCTAAAGAAAGTGGCTGGGTGGGTAGATTTACTTTACAAAAAGCTTCCTATTTAATTTTGATTAACACTCGTCTCCCTACATCTTACGTTGTAGGAAACCGCAGATACAATGTACGTTATTAATATCTGTATACAATGACTCTTACAGGTGGAACAATCCAAAGTTTTAATCAAAGAAGGTGGTGTTCAGTTGCTGCTCACAATAGTTGATACCCCAGGATTTGGAGATGCAGTGGATAATAGTAATTGGTAAGAAGGGTTTGTCTCTACTGCTTCCCATTGCATTTGGGAAAAGGGCTAGTTAGATTTTTTTTAACATTTTAAATCTTCTCACCTATGGTTACTGAAATTTAAGTAATATGGCTTGGGTTCATATATCAACTTTGCCACTTACTTGTCATTGTTGCTTAACTTCTTTGAACTGATTTCCTTTTCTATAAAATGATGATAACACTTTTCATAGAATTATTTTGAAGATAGACTCTAAAACATAGATAAAAGAACTCTCATTATTATAAGAAATTTGAAACTTTTCATTCTCTGCTATTAATTTTTATCTTTTCTGTCACACCCTAATTTAAATATGATTTTAGACCTTCAGTTTTTCCATAAGTTGTAAGTGAAGAAAACATCCATGACTTTCTATTTGGAAATAAGATATTAGGAGCTTATAAAAATATTTTAATTTTTCTTTGAGTTCTACATTATTTTTGAAGTAAATTTCTTCAACTTTTGAAATACCTAAGTAAATTCATCATGAGGCTTCTGTGTTGTTTAATCTTTTCATTTGAAATCTAAAACTCTTTGGATGTAATTTTTCATGTTGTAAAGGGTGTTTTTTGTTATTTAATCACTTAGTTATGTCTGACTCTTTAGTGACCCCATGGACAGTCTGCCAGGCTCCTCTGTCCATAGGATTTCCCAGGCAAGGACACTAGAATGGTCAGCCATTTTCCTCTCCAGAAGGTCTTCCTGACCCAGGGATCTTGGTGTATTCTTCACCACTGAGCCACCTGGGAAGCACCGTTCATAAGTGAAATCTTAACTTAATTATTTTATTTATTTGCATTCTACAGCTGGCAGCCTGTTATCGACTACATTGATAGTAAGTTCGAGGACTACCTAAATGCAGAATCTAGAGTGAACAGACGTCAGATGCCTGATAACAGAGTGCAGTGTTGTTTATACTTCATTGCTCCTTCAGGACATGGGTAAGTACCTGAATACTTCTGATAACCTTTTTGTTGTTTTATTATTACTCATCTTTGGGTGCATGTGTTAGTAATCCTTATCTCTGTGGAGTACGTTTAACTATACAACTTGTGAAGTTCCAAATTCCGTATAAAAATGATTTATAAAAAACGTAAGTCCTAGCCACGCTAAAAATGATTTTACTTCTTAGTTTCTCATGTGTAAGACTGTGCTTCATGGAGAGGAATATTGTTTTCATCATGGTTTCACATCTCAATGTGGCTAATTTAGCTTTTTTGTTGACCAGTCTGCCACAGATTGAACAATCAAATAAGGAGAAACAGCCATAACAATTAGCTTAGACATATTCTAAGAAACTCCAAACATATAATTTATTATACATCTGGTAGAAAACATTGCAAAAAAACTTAAAATACCAAGGTTCTAGTGTGCTGTTTCTTTCTTCACTAAATCTATTTCACTAATCATCTATTTGACCTTACCTGTCACAGTCAAATTATTTAAGTATCCTATCATCAGTACTAACCTTCTGCTTATTAGGAGTTAAAATTGAGATCTGAGTATTTAGACATGTATCTGATTGGATTGTTTGTTTGTATGACCAGGCTGTACTCCTGTTTTGGTCATTTGTGTTTCTTTGTCATTTTGAGGAGACATGCGTGTCATCATCAACTGCAGATGTTTGTACTTACTCTTCTTTAAAGTGAAAGTGAAGTCGCTCAGTTGTGACTGACTCTTTGCGACCCCATGAACTGTAGCCTACCAGGCTCCTCCATCCATGGGATTTTCCAGGCAAGAGTACTGGAATGGGCTGCCATTTCCTTCTCCAGGGGATCTTCCTGACCCAGGGATCGAACCCAAGTCTCCCACATTTCAGGCAGACGCTTTACCATCCGAGCCACCAGGGAAGCCCTCTTCTTTAGTCTTTGGTTAAATGACTCAGCATAACTCCACCCCCTGATGATTGTAATTCCACCATCTCTCCACCAAAAGGGACTGGACTATTTCATAGCATTAGACTAAATAGCATTGTCATCTAACACCAAAATTACAGTAGTGTGAACTAGTTCTTCAAGTGAAAGTGAAAGTCGCTCAGTCGTGTCCGACTCTTTCTGACCACATGGACTATAGAGTCCATGGAATTTTCCAGGCCACAGTACTGGAGTGGGTACCTTTTCCCTTCTCCAGGGGATCTTCCCAACCCAGGAATCAAACCCAGGTCTCCTGCATTGCTGGCAGATTCTTTACCAGCTGAGCCACAAGGGAAGCCCAGGAATACTGAAGTGTGGATAGCTTATTCCTTCTCCAGCAGATCGTCCCGACCCAGGAATTGAACCGGATTCTCTTGCATTGCAGGCAGATTCTTTACCAACTGAGCTATCAGGGAAGCCCACTTTCAAAAGCATACCTTTCTCTTTCGTTTTCTGCTTTCTTCTTCACCTTTTGCCTAGATAGGCTAGTGCCCATTATCACTATCTTGGTTGAACAGAAAGCCTTAATTTTATAGTTTACCATTTTTGCACTCTCTGATTGTAGTGGTGCAGCTGTTTCTTTTTCATTTCTAATATTCTTCTATAGTATTCTCAGAAAATTATATATTTAAAGCCCAAAGCCCAAAATTGACTTATCTACTTAAAAGGCTAAAAAAAAACCTCAAAATACCATACTATATAGTTTTTTTTCTGAGAACTTGTTAGTTTCTTCTTGAATTTTTATGTGTGTGTGTGTGTATGTGTATATATATATATATATATATATCATTCTAATAGAACTTGTTAGGGCTTTTTCCTGAAAACCAGCAAAGTAAAATCTTAACCTGTAGTTAAGTCAATAGAAATTTGTCAGTTTATATCCACTTTTTATTATTTTAGATCTTTTGGACTCTCTCCAATACTTAGTAATTCTCATGGAATCACATTTCTCTTATCCCCTGAGGGAAAATATATTCCTTAAAATTGCGTGGGAAATAAAATTTTTTTTAAAGAAAAAAATGTGTTATTATGTGTAGTGACTTGGGACCATTTCTTGTTTGTCACAAGGGATGAGAGTTCCAGATTTTAATTTCTTAGTATAACAGTGTGCTTTTGAGTAGTTTGTCAGCTTAATTATTTTTAGAAATGGAACAAAGTTTTGCCAGTAGTACTAGCTGCTGTGGATTAAGTGACATAATATGACATTTAATTTTCTATAGAGAGTTCCAAATTCCATGCTCACTAAAGAGTGAAATTCCAGGCAGCATAGTAGAGGAATTATGACCTTTCTACCTGGGTAGTCCCTGGATTCCCTTTTTAGAGGTTCTGTTTTTGGAGTAATTATATATTGGTCCAGCAGTGTATTTTCTGTGTCTCTTACCCCACCAGGTGTCATCACTGAACAAAGGGTTAATTTGTGATTTCAGCTGTTGTTGCTTCATTTCCTTTGTTCAGTGGTTGGTAGCTGACTTGGAACTTGAATTTTTAAATGGTGTTTTTACAAAGCTTTTGAATTTTGATTGCCACTTTGAAAAAAGTGTCAGTTTTATAGAGTTTTTTTTTCCTTTAGAAATGTATATATGTATGTATGTTTAATAAATATTTTTATGTATTTTTATGTATGTTTAATAAATATTTGCCCTCTATTCATTTTACTTATTTTGCTGTAGGCTTTGAGGTGTTAAATAGTTTTTTCTCTTCGTGAGAAAAACCTTAGATATAACCTTTATAAAAGCCCTGATAAAACCCTCTATCCTTTTAAACTAGAATACAACCCCCCAATACACCCAATAGTATATATATTAAACTATAGTATGCTAAGAGAACTCAAACAAGGGCTTTCTGTTTCTGTTTATTTTAAAATATTAGTCCATAAAATTTATAATGAAATTAGATCTTTATTCCATTTTCCTCATGTTTTATCAAAGCGAAGGAATACTGTATTTCTATGCAAAATACTGCTGTTACCTTCATTTATTTTGTTAAATATTAAATTTTAGTCTAGTGTATTCTGCATGTGAGGAATAGCTTATTTTCATTTATAGTTATTCAAAGATGTAAGGAAAATTACAGCAGCTTAGTTTTTTAGTCAGCACATATTTGAACACCTTCTCAAGTGTTGGAACTGTACTAGATATTACCGAAGAGATGAATGAGGCAAAGGCCTTTGCTCTTAAGGGTCTTCTAGTGAGAAGATGGGAAGAACAAATACACAAGTAGGTGGTTACTATATGACAGATTCAGTATTGTGATCCTTTAGGCTTCTAGTTTTAGGTTGGAGAAGAATTCTCAGAGGAAATGAGAATAGTAAGCTAGGTCCTTAAGGACAAATAGGAATTAGGCAAGCCAGCTAGAATGGGGATGGAAATGGAGTTGTTCCAGGCCAAGGCAATATGACCAAAGTATGGTGATTTCAAGATATTGTGAGAAGTTCAAAAAAGCTGGCATATTGGAAATTGAAAGTAGCAAAAAATGCTAAGGGATGCTGAGAGATGAGGTCAGCTGAAGAGGTTATGTTTTCACAGGCTTCGTAGGCCACACTCACTCAAGGAATCTGGCTTAGTAAGGTTTTCAGTCTGGGAATGACTTGATCAGAATTGGATTTTAGAAACATCATACTGACTTCAGTGTGCATGGTTTTGAGGGAAACCAGACAGATACTTGTCATTGTCAAAGTTTGGTGGCCTGAACCAAAGTAATGGAAAGGAGATAAATATATAAATATTTTTATTTGTTCAGCAGGTTCTGGTGAATCTTTGGAATGGATAAATAGAGGAAGTTTATCCAGTCTGAGTCCTGGGTTTCAGCTTTGAGTAACTGGGTGGATTGAAGTGTTACTTACTGAGATAAAAAGCATAAAAGGGAAGGGGGTATTTGGGGGTTCAGATGAACTTTTGATTTTGAGGTGCCAGAATGGACTGTCTGAGTAGTATTTCCATCAGGTGAACACAGGTCTGGAACGTAACAATGAGATCTGGGCTAGGTATAAAGACTTGGGAGTTATTAAGCCATAAAGGATATTAGAAGTTGCTGTAGTTAATGATAAGCTCATAGAATGTAGAGAAGAAAAGACCTAATAGAGAATTCTGAGGCATGTACCTTTTAAGGGACTAGCTTACAAAGAGGTTCCTGGAAATTACTTTAAATGAACAGCTTGTGAGAGAGTAATGTCAGTGCTGCATAATGGGCAAATTAAAAAATACCATTAAATATCACCACAGTGTTTCTGAGTTGGCTGCTGCTGACTTAATTACATTAGCAGCCTGAAAGTATTTGGTGACCTTAAAAGTATAGTGGCCAAGTGGAGGCAATAGTTAGAGTGTAATGAATAAAAGGGATGATGAAGAAGATGTTCTTTTGAGCCCCTTCTCTGAGAAATATACTGGGTAACAAGAAGTAAAAGAGGATTATAATTTTTCATTTAAAAACAGACAGATTTCCCAAATTTGAGTGATAAGTAGAGTCTCTTGTAGGAAAGCTTATTAGGAGCCTTTCTGGATTTTCTGATTCTACTTTCGGGCCCACATGCTATGACCAGGGTGTTAAAACACTGGAGCCAAAGCTTTCTTAGGCATTCCAATGCTTCTTGAAATCCTGTTCTTCCTAACTGTTGCTGGCCCAAGATACATCTTCAGAAAGTGTTTCTAATGAGGAAATGTAGTAGTTCCAATGTATGTAATTTTAGCATTGAAATGTGAAAAAGTCTGTTCTCCAAAAGTGGTCAATCCAGTCATATGAGATATTGTGTTTTTCAGACTTAAACCATTGGATATTGAGTTTATGAAGCGTTTGCATGAAAAAGTGAATATCATTCCACTTATTGCCAAAGCAGACACACTCACACCAGAAGAATGCCAACAGTTTAAGAAACAGGTAAGTAAAATGAGTTTGGGAATTCTTAGGATTCTAATACTATTCATGTAATTTGCAGTTTTTCATATTTTCATTACAATGTGTTACAGTGTTTCCTCCTGCTACTTTACTGTGTGTGTGTGGTTGTTTACATTATATTAAAAATAACTGTTGAAAATAGTCTCCTGCTTTAGTTTTCTCCTCAGTTCAGTTCAGTCGCTCAGTCGTGTCCGACTCTTTGCGACCCCATGTATCGCAGCACGCCAGGCCTCCCTGTCCATCACCAACCCCCGAAGTTCACTGAGACTCACGTCCATCGAGTCAGTGGTGCCATCCAGCCATCTCATCCTCTGTCGTCCTCTTCTCCTCCTGCCCTCAATCCCTCCCAGCATCAGAATCCTTTCCAGAGTCAGCTCTTCACATGAGGTGGCCAAAGTACTGGAGTTTCAGCTTTAGCATCATTCCTTCCAAAGAAATACCAGGGTTGATCTCCTTCAGAATGGATTGGTAAGATCTCCGTGCAGTCCAAGGGACTCTCAAGAGTCTTCTCCAACTCCACACTTCAAAAGCATCAATTCTTCGGCACTCAGCCTTTTTCACAGTCCAACTCTCACATCCATACATGACCACAGGAAAAACCATAGCCTTGACTAGACAGACCTTAGTCAGCAAAGTAATGTCTCTGCTTTTGAATATACTATCTAGGTTGGTCATAACTTTTCTTCCAAGCAGTAAGCATCTTTTAATTTCATGGCTGCAGTCACCATCTGCAGTGATTTTGGAGCCCCCCAAAATAAAGTCTGACACTGTTTCCACTGTTTCCCCATCTATTTGCCATGAAGTGATGGGACCAGATGCCATGATCTTCATTTTCTGAATGTTGAGCTTTAAGCCAACTTTTTCACTCTCCTCTTTCACTTTCATCAAGAGGCTTTTTAGTTCCTCTTCACTTTCTGCCATAAGGGTGGTGTCATCTGCATATCTGAGGTTATTGATATTTCTCCCGGCAATCTTGATTCCAGCTTGTGTTTCTTCCAGTCCAGCGTTTCTCATGATGTACTCTGCATATAAGTTAAATAAGCAGGGTGACAATATACAGCCTTGACGTACTCCTTTTCCTATTTGGAACCAGTCTGTTGTTCCATGTCCAGTTCTAACTGTTGCTTCCTGACCTGCATACAGATTTCTCAAGAGGCAGGTCAGGTGGTCTGGTATTCCCATCTCTTTCAGAATTTTCCACAGTTTATTGTGATCCACACAGTCAAAGGCTTTGGCATAGTCAATAAAGCAGAAATAGATGTTTTTCTGGAACTCTCTTGCTTTTTCCATGATCCAGCGGATGTTGGCAATTTGATCTCTGGTTCCTCTGCCTTTTCTAAAACCAGCTTGAACATCAGGGAGTTCACGGTTCACGTATTGCTGAAGCCTGGCTTGGAGAATTTTGAGCATTACTTTACTAGCATGTGAGATGAGTGCAATTGTGCGGTAGTTTGAGCATTCTTTGGCATTGCCTTTCTTTGGAATTGGAATGAAAACTGACCTTTTCCAGTCCTGTGGCCACTGCTGAGTTTTCCAAATTTGCTGGCATATTGAGTGCAGCACTTTCACAGCATCATCTTTCAGGATTTGAAACAGCTCAACTGGAATTCCATCACCTCCACTAGCTTTGTTCTTAGTGATGCTTTCTAAGGCCCACTTGACTTCACATTCCAAGATGTCTGGCTCTAGATTAGTGATCACATCCTCATGATTATCTGGGTCGTGAAGATCTTTTCTGTACAGTTCTTCTGTGTATTCTTGCCACCTCTTCTTAATATCTTCTGCTTCTGTTAGGTCCATACCATTTCTATCCTTTATCGAGCCCATCTTTGCATGAAATGTTCCCTTGGTATCTCCAATTCTCTTGAAGAGATCTCTAGTCTTTCCCATTCTGTTGTTTTCCTCTATCTCTTTGCATTGATTGCTGAAGAAGGCTTTCTTATCTCTTCTTGCTATTCTTTGGAACTCTGCATTCAGATGCTTATATCTTTTCTTTTCTCCTTTGCTTTTCGCCTCTCTTCTTTTCAGTGCTATTTGTAAGGCTTCTCCAGACAGCCATTTTGCTTTTTTGCATTTCTTTTCCATGGGGATGGTCTTGATCCCTGTCTCCTGTACAATGTCACGAACCTCATTCCATAGTTCATCAGGAACTCTGTCTATCAGATCTAGGCCCTTAAATCTATTTCTCACTTCCACTGTATAATCATAAGGGATTTGATTTAGGTCATACCTGAATGGTCTAGCGGTTTTCCCTACTTTCTTCAATTTAAGTCTGAATTTGGAAATAAGGAGTTCATGATCTGAGCCACAGTCAGCTCCTGGTCTTGTTTTTGTTGACTGTATAGAGCTTCTCCATCTTTGGCTGCAAAGAATATAATCAATCTGATTTCGGTGTTGACCATCTGGTGATGTCCATGTGTAGAGTCTTCTCTTGTGTTGCTGGAAGAGGGTGTTTGCTATGACCAGTGCATTTTCTTGGCAAAACTCTATTAGTCTTTGCCCTGCTTCATTCCGCATTCCAAGGCCAAATTTGCCTGTTACTCCAGGTGTTTCTTGACTTCCTACTTTAGCATTCCAGTCCCCTATAATGAAAAGGACATCTTTTTTGGGTGTTAGTTCTACAAGGTCTTGTAGGTCTTCATAAAACCGTTCAACTTCAGCTTCTTCAGCATTACTGGTTGGGGCATAGACTTGGATAACTGTGATATTGAATGGTTTGCCTTGGAAACGAACAGAGATCATTCTGTCGTTTTTGAGATTGCATCCAAGTACTGCATTTCGGACTCTTTTGTTGACCATGATGGCTACTCCATTTCTTCTGAGGGATTCCTGCCCGCAGTAGTAGATATAATGGTCATCTGAGTTAAATTCACCCATTCCAGTCCATTTTAGTTCGCTGATTCCTAGAATGTCGACGTTCACCCTTGCCATCTCTTGTTTGACCACTTCCAATTTGCCTTGATTCATGGACCTGACATTCCAGGTTCCTATGCAATATTGTTCTTTACAGCATCGGATCTTGCTTCTATCACCAGTCACATGCACAACTGGGTATTGTTTTTGCTTTGGCTCCATCCCTTCATTCTTTCTGGAGTTATTTCTCCACTGATCTCCAGTAGCATATTGGGCACCTAATAACCTGGGGAGTTCCTCTTTTGGTATCCTATCATTTTGCCTTTTCATAGTGTTCATGGGGTTCTCAAGGCAAGAATACTGAAATGGCTTGCCATTCCCTTCTCCAGTGGACCACGTTCTGTCAGACCTCTCCACCATGACCTGCCCGTCTTGGGTTGCCCCGCAGGCATGGTTTGGTTTCATTGAGTTAGACAAGGCTGTGGTCCTAGTGTGATTAGATTGACTAGTTTTCTGTGAGTACGGTTTCAGTGTGTCTGCCCTCTGATGCCCTCTTGCAACACCTACCATCTTACTGGGTTTCTCTTACCTTACTATTTCTCCTAGGAGCCCATAAGTGTTATCATAGTGCCCTTCAGTGTGTGTGTTCAGTTGTTTAGTTGCGTCCAGCTGTTTGGGATCCCATGGACTGTAGCCCACCAGGCTCCTCGGTCCATGGAATTTTCCAGCAAGAATACTGGAGTGGGTTGCCATTGCCTGCTTCAGGGGATCTTCTGACCCAGGGATCGAATCTCTGTCTCTTGTGCCTCCTCTGGTGGCAGGTGGATTCTCTTCCACTGAACCACGTGGGAAACCATAATGCCCTTATCCTTTGTCAATTTAAATAAGGCTATTTTAGATGTTTCTGTATAGCTTCCACCACCACCCGTCCCTACAGGCAGTCTCCCACATTGCAGACGGATTCTTTACCAGCTGAGCCACAAGGGGAGCCCCATTTTAGATTTTCTGTATAGCTTGTGCCACTGCACCTCCCCACACCTTTTATAGAATTACTTTTCTAGACTGAATTCCTGGGGAGAGGATTACTTTTTAAAGGGTATAATTATTTTGTTACCCCCTCCCCATTTTGTCATGGGGCTTTCTCAATAAAACAGTAAAAATTCCTTTTATGACAGGTATGTTTGATCCAGTGCCTTGCTAGCATTGTCATTATTTATTTTTAAACTTTTTTGGGTTAAGGTGATGCCTAATAATTTCTTTAACTTTCAATTTTCCAGAAAAGCTGAACATTTTAAAGCAGGGGTTTAGTTTTCTGTCAGTGTTGTGTTTTTGTTTTATTATATATTGTATTTTATGAAATGTAGGATCAGTTTCTGGAACTACTTTCCTGTTTTAGTAGCCTGTTTTTAAATTTTAGGCCAGTGTTATGTCTTTTAAGAGCTTCCCTGGTGGCTCAGACAGTAAAGAATCTGCCTGCAGTGCAGGAGAGCTGAGTTTGATCCCTGGGTCACAAAGATCCCCTTGAGAAGGGAATGACTACCCACTCCAGTATTCTTGAGAATTCCATGGACAGAGGCCCCTGGCAGGCTACAGTCCATGGGGTTGCAAAGAGTTCGACACAACTGAGCATCCAGCACTGTATATCTTTTAAATTGAGGCTAAGTTGTATAATATTTTAAAATAGATTTTTGAGTTTGTTATCTCTTACTGTCCTTCTAGTCTTTTGTAACAAAGTACTTTGGTTCTTCATCTTTTTCAGTATGAATTTTAGAATAACTTGAAAACTATTAGAAAAACAAAAACCTGTGGAAATTTCCTTTGAAATTTGTTAAATCTGTATAAATTTTTAGAATGTTTTACTACATCATTTTTATTGTATCTGATATTTCTACCAGGAAATTTTTTATTTTACATTTATTATCTCCATTTTTATTTTGTAATTTGCTGTTTCTAAGTTCAGATACTAATCATATAGTGTAATACATCTATTTTATCTTAATTTGGAATTGTACTAAAAATGAAGAAATAAAAAAGGTGAATAAGCAGTGATCTCTACTTCGAAATTGGTCACTTGCAGTGGTTGTCAATTTCCTTTTTCTTTATTTATTCTTTAAATAAAGGCAGGGGGGCGGGGGCAGGTAGTGTTTAACCAGAGATGTTTATCAGAATCATGTAGAGAACTTTTACAAAATGAGTTACTGGACCATAGCTCTACTAGTTGGTTCAAGCTTGGTATTTGTTATTGTTAAGATGCTTACTCAGGCTATTTTAATGTACAACCTCTGACTAAAAGCCATTGCTCTTAGAGCTAGCTACTAGTCTTTATTTTTTCTTCTAGTCATGTATCAGGTTGGCCAAAAAGTATGTTCAGAAAGCTTACAAAAAGCCTGAATGAACTTTTTGGCTAACATTAGGTTGACTCATGATCTAACACCTCATCATTTATTCTTAGTTTGTTTTTTTTTTTTTTTTTCTAAAATAGATACATAATCCAATTATAAAAGATATGTGGTCTTGTTTATTTCCATGGTGGTTCTGTCTGCTTTGGTAGCCGTGTAGCACATTTTGTTTCAGATCCCTTTACTGCTGCTGGGGACCCTGGTAGTGAGTGTAGCATTAAGCTACCAGTACAGGTAGGGAGCTAGTNTTTTTTTTTTTTTTTCTAAAATAGATACATAACCCAATTATAAAAGATATGTGGTCTTGTTTATTTCCATGGTGGTTCTGTCTGCTTTGGTAGCCGTGTAGCACATTTTGTTTCAGATCCCTTTACTGCTGCTGGGGACCCTGGTAGTGAGTGTAGCATTAAGCTACCAGTACAGGTAGGGAGCTAGTTTTAGGTTTATTAGCCATCAGTTTGTTTGTTATAAGTTTGAATAGGGTAGGTATTCAACACTATTTGGATGTCTGTATTCTTATTTGAATTTAGAGCGATTTTGGACCAAATAAATTAATTGGAGGTCATTTCTGATGTTACTACTAAGTTCTCTTTCTTTTTTTCTGTATTCTCATTGATTATTATTATAAACTCATTAGCTTCTTAATCCTACATCTTAATTTCCAGGGCATGTTTTCTCCCTGTGTGCTTGCCTGATCTTTTATCTGTTGCTCCTTGATGTGTGTGTATGCACATGTACATGCAAGGATACTTTCTGATAAGTACACATTTTTTTTTTTCCTAGAGCCAGTGCTATACTTAATTTTATTTACCTTTGCTCAATTCTACTAAAAACTTTAGGTGAGTTTAAGCTCTGTTGATTCAGCTGAATAAAATAGTTGGTAAGAATTTGTCTAAAGGTATCTCAGTCATTATAAATAAATGACCCAAAACTACTAGAATAGAAATCCACTAGTGAAGCCATTTCTGGACTCTTACTTCATTTTTAGAACTCTTTGGGTATTATAACCTTATATAAGTTTAACACTTCTGAAGCAATTGGATTTAGAGAATGGTACTTATATATCAACTTTATAGAAAAAAAATAACAGCCTACTATTTTGGTTTTAAATTACATTTTGCATTGTTGAAAAACAGTAAAGGAACTGGAGCTAAAGATTCAGGAATTTAAGAAGAGCATAATAAAAATAAAGCTAATGTCTAAAATTATATATGGTGCTCTTTTACTAACTTCCTCTTTCATCTTAGATAATGAAAGAAATCCAAGAACATAAAATTAAAATATATGAATTCCCAGAGACAGATGATGAAGAAGAAAATAAGCTTGTTAAAAAGATAAAGGTAGGTTTATTCCCATACATATACTAACATGTTTTAGGGCCTTAGCAATACTATAATAGTTGCTGTACAGAAATAGCAGTGTTTATAGGGACTTCCTGATGGTCCAGCGGTTAAGACTGTACTTCCACTGCAGGGGGCCCAAGTTCAATCCTTGGTCAGGGAACTAAGAATCCCACATGCCATGTGGCATATACATATATAAATGTTTTTAAACAATTGACTTAACAAAATAAATGAGATTATTGATTGTTTAGTTCACCTTTATGATTAACTTTGTTGTTTGACTTAGTATAATAAAGCATTATATGGAATAGAAAGATAAGTAACAGTTCTTGTTTTCAGATGGTTTTCGATTAACTGATTTCGTATTTTATGATTTTCCCCTTAGAAACAAACAGGTAATGGAAATGAAAGGGGAAGCATAATGAGAAGACAAAGGATTTGCTCTTAAGCACTGTTATGCTTATTCTTTAAGAGTCAAACATATGTTTTATTTTGTTCTTTTTGTAAAAATCAATCAAAAATCTATTCCGACATAGTTTTCTGTATTTTTAACTTATAGTGGTTTCCTAAGTACCCTGGATCTAAAAATGATATATTGATTAATAACATTGTCTGCTTCTAGAGCTATTAAGGTTGATTTATGATCAAGTAGGCAAACTAGCCACAAGTCTCATTTTTTTCCTTGTAGCTGCCAATGTATTTTTTACCCTTTTAAATTTTTCCAGTATGGAACACTTCTTTTTGGAATGATGCTTTAACAAATAATCTGATCAGTATATGCCTCGGTATTCTTAAATTTTAGTGAACATATAATTTTGTTTATTGTTAACATTGGTAATAATGCCATACAATGGCAATTTACTAAATAGTAATTGAATGACCTATGAAAGTGAATGCAAAAACTATTGGGGTAATAATGTTTTTTGCTTACCTGTTGAGTAAGGTAACTTCTTTATTCTTGAGTTTGTGAGAACTACAGAGATGTATTTGAATAAGAATACTTTGTTTTGTAGGACCGTTTACCTCTTGCTGTGGTAGGTAGTAATACTATCATTGAAGTTAATGGAAAAAGGGTCAGAGGAAGGCAGTATCCTTGGGGTGTTGCGGAAGGTAAGGTTTTCTTCAGTGAATGGCTTTCTATAAGATCTCACAAATGATATAAAAAAATTTGTATTTAGTAAGTAGTATAATATGCATACTGCATTGATTTGGTCTAGATTTTCAAAGATCTGAATTCAGTTTCATTGAGTCTCATCTCCTTATTAAATACATTCACATTTCTCAGACCTTATGTCCTGCTGTGTCAGGCAAGTATGTGTTAAATCTTAAGGTTGTAGTACTTTAGAAACCACTTGTCAGTATTCATCCTCCCAACTCTGCGCCACCATTAAGCCTATTCCTGTTTTCTTGTTTGAAAACATACTTACAATGCAGGGGTTCTTTACCTGGGGCCCACAGGTTGCTCCCAAGGGATCTAATAAACCTGAAATTTAAAACAGTTTTGGAGAAAAGGCCTGTCATTTTTATCTGAGTCTCAATTGGGTCTGGGACCCTAAAGAATGAGAACAACTGTCAGAAGCCCAATTAAAACATTTGCGTTTTGCTTTCTTCAGGGCAGAAGTCAACTTCTTGGCATCATATCTTTAGAGCAAGAAAGTTTGTTATTAAGAGATCCTCTATACTAATTTTTTAAAGGAGTTTAAACAGCAATATAAACTTAGTTATAGAGTCAATTCTTTGAAGCCTTCTTGGCATTAGATATATTTCCCGAAATTTGTGTTCATTATACTGGTTTATGCTAATATTTAATCTTCAGTGTTACAGTAACTTGGAATTAAGATTGAATCATGATTATAATTTGTTGATATTACTTTGAAAACATACATAATTTTTAGGATATTTTCCAAGTTTATGTTCTTACGAGTGACTTTCCCAACTAGAGATACTGTGGTCACTCTCAGGTCTTTTCATCACCATGTAACCTTCAGTTTCTGAGCTGAGACTTTAAAACTAGTATAGATCTTAGAAATCTGCACAGAGGAAATTGCTTTGTATCTTTAGTTTTAGGTTATCCCCCTTCAAGAGTATTCTTTTAGTGATACATTAAAAAAAAAGAAGAAGAACATTAAAGTTTCTTGGCTTAGGTTTTCATTTTGGTTAACTTGTGGTTTTTCTAAAGTGATTCCTCACCTACCCTTGACCCGCAACATTAAGTACTATTTTATAGGGTTAAAGTCTTAATGAAACATTGACCTAAGGTGTTTAATACTTTGTATATTCTCTCATTGTTAACACCCAGTTTCCTTTGAAAAGAATGTGTTTAGTGGAAGTAATACATATGGTCTGATTTTTTTTTTTGTAGTTGAAAACGGTGAACATTGTGATTTTACAATTCTAAGAAATATGTTGATAAGGTAAGTGTAAGCAGTGATGAAAATAAAACATTCTACTTTCCCTAAATAAAATTAGTCTCAGATTTAGTTTTTTGTCTTCTATAAATTCAGCTAATTTAAACTGGTATCTTCATTCTAGCACTGAAGCAAGCACTGCCTAGAGACAAATTTGGATTATTTTGCCAAGGTTTTAAACTCTAGAGGAAAAATACAAAATAGGCTGTGTGGCTAGGGGTACATAGGAAAGTGGGTCTTTCAATCATTGTACTTTGTGTTGTGGTTTAATACTGAAAGAAATATGAAAGGAGAAAGGAACAGGCTTTTGCTTCTCTTTAATGTGAAAAGCTTGTGGAAACTGGAAGAGAAAGCTTAAGTTATAGGTCAGAAGCTGGACTTCAAATATTTAAAAGATATACAGCTTAGTAGCTGGTGAGTGGAACACTTTTGTTACTGAAACACTGTGAAAAACTGATCTTCCTCCCAGGAGAGAAAAACATTAGTCCTAAATTGTACCTTGTACATCTGATGAAAGAGAAGGACATCATGTGAAAACAGGACACTGAATTAATTCTGTTTAGAGGAACCAGAACCTGAATTAGAAAATTAACAGCAGAGAGGAAATTCTGAAGAAAAAGTTGAAAAGACCCAGAGACAGGGAACAAAAAGAGGATCAAAATGAACCTCATTGTTCTCATGGAGAGATAATTCCTTCTTTATGCCATTTCATACCCTTTTGCTCTTTTTTTTCTCTCTCATCATGCTTGTTTCTCCAAACCCTCAGTACATACTATCCTTTTCAGCCTCCAGTTTTAGATGTCTATCTTAAGTTGATGTCTCTTCGTTTTCATACTGCTCTGCACTTTCCCAGTGTACAAGAATTTCTTTAGCTATGTAGAAGTAACAGGAATCTTGATGATAATTGGAAATCATAGAACAGCAACAAGATCATTCTTAAAAGTGAGGGAGACAATTTGAGTCAAACTGATATCTCAAGAGGAAAAGGCTATGGTACCCCACTCCAGTACTCTTGCCTGGAAAATCCCATGGACAGAGGAGCCTGGTAGGCTGCAGTCCATGGGGTCGCGAAGAGTCAGACATGACTGAGCGACTTCCCTTTCACTTTTCACGCATTGGAGAAGGAAATGGCAACCCACTCCAGTGTTCTTGCCTGGAGAATCCCAGGGGTGGGGGAGCCTGGTGGGCTGCCGTCTATGGGGTCACACAGAGTCGGACACGACTGAAGTGACTTAGCAGCAGCAGCGGCTACCTCAAGAAATATAAAAGAGATGGGAGTGAATTTTGAAATTGAGATTGCCATGTAATTGATTTTTCTCAGAAGAACTCATGACTAGATGCTCTGATAGAAAGTAGATGATGGTGTTAATTCAGCTACAGCGGTTGCCAGGCCTCCCACAGTGGGAGAAGAGCAAATGCACATGAAAGAGTGTTCATCTCCCTTGGTTTTGAGAAAACAGTGCTTCAGGTTCTAGTACCATCTCTTTGATTTCTTTTCCATTTTGAAAATGTGACTTCAGAAAAACTAATAATCTCTGATGATTTTATATATGTAAAGAATGTTTCATAAATATTAATTGCCAGTGCATTCCCTCTCATTTTATTATTTTCCTCAATTTTAAATCTATGCTACTTACCTAGTGCTTGAAGCAATGATAATCTTTAACTTTGTCTTATGTGTTTTTTATATATGCAATCAATAATTACCTATGTACCTAAAATACTATAGAAGGGAAGGCTAGTTACTAGCCAGACTTTGAACATTTGAAGGTATGCAGCCTCCTCTCTGATGAGTGGGACTCAGTAGTATACAAGCATTACAAGCAAATGGACCATTCCTGGAGGAAAGCAACAAGACAGTCATACACGTGTGGAAATATTAAAAATTCTAAGATTATGTAATATTACAGAATTTTTATATATAATTATATATAAGTAGATATATGCTATGATGAGAACATTTACATGTATTAAATTCAGAGTAAGTATTAAGTGGTATATTTTCTTGGAGCAGAACCAGATAGAGAAGGATTTATGAAAATAGTTGCCTTAAGATGGATTAAGATAAATAGAGTCATCAGATGTTTATTTGTGGGATTGGGAGTGATCCTACTTAACATTTTTATCGAGTAGAATGAAGATACTGTCTTCAACTTCTTGACATCGATGGTTATGCAATTTTGCTTAATAAAAATTTCATTTATTTGTTAAATTTGTTTTAGCACACTTGTTTTTTTCTTTCCTAAGGCATAAATGTTCATTTGCTAGATGTTTACTTTGCCTCTTAACATAATTTTCATTTATAGTCTTTGAAACGTGTAAAACATCCTTGATAAATATACTTTGAAAATAAGTTTAGGAATATTTTACTTTATTTTCCTTCTAAGTTCAGAGAGGTAAGGTATATGTTATGTAGCTCATGTCTTTATGATAAAGGCACCTAGTAGATATTTAATAAATACTTGAAAGAAATATCAGTACCAATATTCCATATGTCTGTGACTTCCAAAATAAGTGAAATCCTGCAGGTTAAAGTCAGGAGTAGTGGTTGCTCCTAAGAAAGACCCAAGTTCAAAAAAATAAATTAATTAATTAAAAAAAAAAAAAAACAAAAACAGAAAGACCCAAGTTCAAAGATATGTCATTTTGCTAATTTAGACAACTGACTGTTGCAGGCAAAGCAAGGAAGACAATGGAAAAGAGGAAAATTTGATAAAAATAATTTCAGGATATGGCAGTAGACAGTGCCAAAATCAAACAGAGAAGGAAAACAAAAGGAGAGAAGAGAATGGTATATAGTATCAGCAATCAGAAATGGAAAAGATAAATAAATTCAAGAAACTGTGGAGAAAATACTAATTATTTTAAGTGTGGAAGAATGAGTTGATTTTTAAGAGTAAAATAAAACATGTTTAATTAAGTGGAAATAGAGACTTTTATAACCTGAAAAATATCAAAACCAAGTAATCATAAAAAAAAGTTATTTTAGTGAAAGGGAAAAATCTTTCATTATCTAAAGTGTTCAATGACATTAACGAAAATAGTTTAATAGTTAGTTAATAAGTCTACCTTATATATCTTGTATTTCAGCTATTAAGTACTTTACCTCAGGTCCTTTAATGGTTTTTTAATGATGCATTGATGAGGTAATATATGATATTTAAAATTATGAAAAGATTGTTTCATATTGGCAGGGTTATTTGTTTTTATTATTCTCTACTTAGAGAAATTGAAAACAGTAATGTGTCCTAGAAAATCAACAATGTTTATCACATCTCAGCTCCAAATCAGTTTTTTGCAGGGCCCATTATATGCTCTGTGGCAAGAGTGCAAAAGGTGATGGCACGTTTTTTGTAAAAGGGAATGTTTATAGTATAGTTAAAGAGGTTATATGCTGTCACCTGTCACATTTACTGGTTCCGTAGAAAAGACTGGCAGCCAAGGAGAAGGTTGTCTTGGGTTAGAGTGGCTTGACTTCAAGACTGCCAGGAGAACTCCCAAAGCAGAATGGAAGAACTCTGAAGTAAGTTTGAGAGTCAATGACAAATTGAGTCCCAATCATTGGATATGCTCGGAGTAAGAAACTGTCTGACTTGACAGAAGTAGAGAGGGCTAGAGCTTTAGATAATTCCAGTGGCCACAGAAAGTGTATATTCATCAAGGAGCAAAGTATAAAGGACAGTGAGTCTTGTAGAAAACCCAGTCTTAGTTAGAAATAAGAGTAAACTATCAGAGAACTGCCCAAAAATGTCCAATCGAGGATGAATCATAGTAATTGGCCATCACAAAAGGGAACATTAATAGTAAATGTTTCTTGGCTATCAGGCAGAATAAAAACAGAATAACACCTTTATGTTTGTCTCTCATAAGGGAGTTTTGGTAAAGTGGTGGAGGTGAAAGATAGGGGATTAGAAGTGCAGGAATGGATGATGACAAAAAGGAAGATAAAATGATACAGAGTACTCCCACACCTTGTATATCCAAGAACATTGCATTGGTAAAGGATACAATAGGGCAGCTCATAGGAGTCTTTTAGCATCTTGAAACACTAGGGAATGGTGAAATTGTATCAGGTATAGGTATCTCCTATATATTGATTTTATGTATCATAGATAATGTCTGCTATGAGCAGACATTCATTAACCAAGATACCACATTTACCGGACAATTGGAATAAATAGGAATTTATTCAAAATTAAAATTTACCAGTTTGAATCCAACTTGATATGTAATCTATGTATTCCTACATATTAACCTGAATAAAAACTCAAATATTAAGGAAAGCAATTTCTTTTAGGTTTGTGAACTTTAGTATGAACTAATCTACCTTTCCTTCTCTAGTAAAATAAAATATATACTATAAAGGTAAATACTCTTCTCTAGCAATGTCATTGTTTAGTAAATGTTTTGAGAGAATTTATGGCTTCTAAACTTTAATTTGGAACTTAAATTTCCATTAATGTCATTAGCTCATTGTATATTGCTCCCCCTTACATGTAAGTGAAAACAGATAAATGCTGTCTTCCTTGAAAAGTTTCGTCTGAATTTTTTGTTTGCTAAAATTTTGAATTTACACCAAAGCTTTTTAAATAGAAGTAAATTCTTTATGTGTCTTTTATTTATGACAGAACACATATGCAGGACTTGAAAGATGTCACTAATAATGTACACTATGAGAACTACCGGAGCAGAAAACTGGCAGCTGTGACTTATAATGGAGTTGATAATAACAAGAATAAAGGGCAACTTACTAAGTAAGTATACATCGATTCCTCCCAGGAATGGCATTATTTATTTAGTAAAAAATCATGTTGTTTCGTTACCATCAAATTCCTCTTGGCTACTCAATAGAAAATTGGAATAGTGTTCTTTATGGGCTTCGCTAGTGGTTCAGATGGTAAAGAATCTGCCTTCAGTGCAGGAGTCCCAGGTTTGATCCCTGTGTTGGGAAGGTCCCCTGGAGAAGGGAATGGCTACCCACTCCAGTATTCTTGTCTGGAGAATTCCACAGAGGAGCCTAGTGGGCTACAGTCCATGGGTCACAAGGAGTCAGATATAACCGAGTGACTGACACTTTTACTTTTTCATACATTGTTTTTTTTTAGACTTAATGCTATTGCACATCTAATAAAGTATAGTATAAACATAACTTACATGCCCTGGGAAGCCAAAAAACTTGTGTGAATCACTATTTCTGTATTTATTTTGCTTTATTGAGATGGTTAAGTTGTGGTTACCTTTTTCCCATATGTTTGTTTTCTGTAGCCTTCTCCATCTTTATCAATAACTGAATTCATAGAAATGGCTGAAAATACAGGTTTTCAAAGGGTAATCCTCATAACTCTTTTGGTACAGGACAAAGTTTTCATTGATCTAAAGATATATAAAGACAGTTTTTTGAAATTCCCCTCTCCTTTTTTTTTTTAAAAATTACGTCTTTTATTCATGTGTCCTTTCATGAAAATATGATGATGGTATTGTTTTATTTATGTTTAGTTTTAACACTCTCACTTGGCAAAATGTTAGTTACTATTGTTTCCCAAAATGTTTGGAAAATTTTGTTGCTCTTTGAAATCCTTAATTTAACTGAAATTATTTTGGATAATGCTGTATGAAAACTGCTACATGTCTGTGTACATAGTGACCTGCCACACCACCAAACTAAGAAACAAAAGTATGTAAATGTACTTGCTTAATGAGTTCTTCAGAAAAGACATATAATTTAAATGAAATTTGGTTCTTTTCGTTATGCTCAAAATGTAATACATTTGAGCATTTGTACATTTATATGACCAAAATGTAGGTTGTATAACACAACCACAGTAGGGTCTTAGGTCAGCCTTAAATGTGGTCCTTGCTGTGATTCTGTTATTGGTCACATGAAAAGGGTAAGTCATTTTTCAGGATCTCCTTGAAAAGATCCCTAAAAGAAGCTAAGTTGCATCTTTGAGGATTTAATATGATGTTCAGGTTATGTTGGCCTGTTTTTTAAAAAATCTTTTACCGGATCTTTTTATTTTTTTGATTGAGTTACGTTGAATTTCTCTGACAAGTTTAAGTTTATAAGCTTTTGCTTGTTTATGTGTGTCAACAAGCATTTTCATTAAAAAGTGGGCAGACAATGAAATAATTTAAATGGTTTTTCTAGCTATCTAATAAAGTTTCATTTGAAAAACTGATGACAAAAAGTTATCCTTTTTCCTGTTTTCTGCATTATAAACACATTTTTGTATTATGGTTTTCTAAATAGCACTTTAATAAAGATGACTAGAATTGAGATGCTAATTAATTTAACAATTAGAGAGATTTACAAAATCACTTTGGCTGGTAAGAGTCTTCAAAAAATTAATTTTTTATTTGTGTGACCATTTTCTTATAATACTGAAATATCACTCTTGGTTAGGAGGCAAGTATTTTTACAAGGTTGAAAGACAAAGTACCTCAAGTGTGAAATATTGAACATCTCTTTGAAAGAATGCATATGTAAATAGGTTTAGAAATTTGAGCAGACTGTCAGAAGATAGTTGCATAGCATATTTACTTTTATAATGATTTGGTGTAGGGATTACTAACAAAATTTGGAAAAGAAATTAACTATCTTCAACAAATTTGGCCATAAACTTTTAGGAATGTGAAAGTGAAAGTCGCTCAGTTGTGTCCGACTCTTTGCGACCCCACAGACTATACAGTCCGTGGAATTCTCCAGGCCACAGTCTTGGAGTGGGTAGGATCCTTTCCCTTTCCCTTCTCCAGGGGATCATCCCAACCCAGGGACTGAACCCAGGTCTCCCGCATTGCAGGTGGATTCTTTACCAGCTGAGCCCCTTTATTGTAAAATCTGTGGATTTGCTTTTAATTGCTGTTTTTATTATGGTTTACTCTAAGTGTGTTTTGTTGTTGTTTAGTCACTTAAGTTGTGTCCCACTTCTGTAACCACATGGACTATAGCCCTCCAGGCTCTTCTGTCCATGAGATTTCCCAGGCAAGAATACTGGAGAGGGTTACCTTTCTTCTCCATTTATGTGTGCTAATAAGTCTCTGTATTTTTTCTTCTTTTAGATATGGCACACTTGACATTTCATTTGTTTTTCCAAAGACATAAACAGCTTTAGTATGTAAAGATTTTTAACATTTAAAAACAAATTTTATTTTATTTTACCACATCTTCCCTCCAGATCATCCCCATACACCAGCCCCAAGCATCCTGCATCCTGCATTGAACATAGACTGGCAATTCATTTCTTACATGATAGTATACATATTTCAATGCTATTCTCCCAAATCATCCCTCCCTCTCCCTCTCCCTCTCCTTCTCCCTCAGAGTCCATAAGTCCGCTCTACACATATATATGGAATTTAGAAAGATGGTAATGAGGACCCTGCATGCAAGACAGCAAAAAAGATACAGATGTGTAGAGCGGACTTAAAAACAAATTTTAAAACATCAAAGCTCTACAGTCTTCTGTTTTCCTCCGAGAGTTATTTAAATGATAATTTAGGTGACAGTATTCCATTCTTAGTAAGGTGGTAGGTAGCCTTTTCATGTGCGAAGTATACTACAAATTCTTTACATTTATATGGACTGGCTTATTCCTCCCAAGGATGAAATTAAAGAGTATTTTATAGATAGGTTATTATTAGTGAGAATATATATTTAACTTTAAAATCACAATTCCATCTGAATTTTAATTTTTTTAAATTCTAGCGTTTACTTATAATTTATTTAATGTTTACAATATATTTTCAAGTTGCAACAATGTTGTTGGATAATCTTAAGTTGCTTAACATATTCAGTTATTTAGGATGGCCAATTCAAAAATCATTTTTATGAGTATTTTTTTCCTAGAGCCTAAAAGTGTTTTGGAGTATGGCAGAAGTGAGTTTTATAGAAATCAAACAAAAGCTTTGAATCCTTACTAGAAAAAACGCTTGTATGAACACACAACACACATACACACACACGTTTGTTGTATGATTTTAGGACCCAAGAGATCTGAGGCTCCTCTTTTAAAAATCCCTGCCAGGATATCAGCTTTTAGTGAAATATTGATATTTACACTTTAAAATTTATTCCAGTTTACCTGGCATTTTGAATGTTGATTCTCCTAAGTTAATGTTTGGTTTATTTTCATTTTCAGAACTTCTGATTAATTTTTAATTATTAAAACATACTGCAGGTTTATTCTTTTGATGAAATATCCTTTAGTTAAGTAACATTTTGTTCTAACTTACACTAATTGCAAAAACAAATCCTCTTGGTCACAATGGTACATCACATTTTGTCTTTTCCTTTTTGCTAAGAAAAATCAGTAGGCAGTGTTCTTTCTGTCCTGTTGTTCATTTACTATATTCTATCTCGGTCTCGTTCTCCTCCTTGATATGGAAGAATAGTGCTATGATGGTCAGAAATATTCAGCTTCATAAGGAGAGAAGTCACCATAATCAGAGTGTCAAGTCACGATTAAAGTGACTAGCCTTGAAGTTATAGATTAAATACAAAGCCTTATTTTGTTTTTAAGCCATAATTTAACTTTTTTAACCACTGTATTCAAGTTTGCAATTAAATGGTCAAAGCTTGTTTTTGTGGAAGCACAACAGACGTGTTTAATCAACAAAGTCAGAAAAGGGCCTGCCTCTTTTAAGCTGTCCCAGAGTATTGAAATAGGTTTTTAGAGATTCTGAAGGCCACAGAGCCCACTTTTCTTTCTTCTCTGGGACTGTAGTAGGTTGCTGATACTTTGCTGTTCTCTTTTCTCTGTAAGTGTACTAGCTTTCACATAAAGCATATTTGTAGTATATTTCAACATAAAATTTTGGAAAACATTGTGTGGAGATTTGAGTCTGTGGACTTTTAATAGAGTGAACTACTTTTTAATGTCTGTTTTCTGGCATTTCAGAAATGTCAGGATATTCATTTGCTTCTGATACTCTCTTTTTCTGCCTCCCTCCATCCTCCTCCTCCATTAACTCAATACCATTTTTTCATATTAAAATTTTGTTTAAAAATTAATTTTCTTCTAGTTTTTCTTTTTGAGATGTATTTAGGGAATGTGTATTTTCCTTATACAGTCTGTTCTATGTGTTTTCTTTGGATTTGATATGCATTAGGTTTAGGGAGACTTCAAGTCATGAAACTTCATGGAAGGAAATTCTAGATTGTAAATATTTATACATTTTAAAAGTTTCTGAAGAATTTTTTCATATGTTCATACATAAAACTTCAAATCTGTGTTCTGTGTTATTTAAGGTGGTGTCAGAATAATTAAAAGCTTCTTTTGAACCTTGGTTTCAAAAAACAGAAAGCAGAGAATTTAGTAATGGCATACAGCAGCTCATTTGTTTTCATCACTGTTTCAGAGTTTTGTATTACACTTTTCATTTTTAGACATTTAATGATTATCTTTAATGTTCATAATAGGAGCCCTCTTGCACAAATGGAAGAAGAAAGAAGGGAACATGTAGCTAAAATGAAGAAGATGGAGATGGAGATGGAACAGGTGTTTGAGATGAAGGTCAAAGAAAAAGTTCAAAAACTGAAGGATTCTGAAGCTGAGGTAATTAACCATATATTTTCACCTTTGACAAAATACTCCTTTTCAAAATAATGTCTTAAATAAAATTGATAGATAATGTACCGCTCTACAGATTTTTTCACATATAATATGCAAATTTAATGTGTCTGTGTGTGTTCAGTCGAACTCTTTGCAACCCCAAGGATTGTAACCTGCCAGGCTCCTCTGTCCATGGGGTTTCCCAGACGAGAATGTTGGACTGAGTTGCCATTTCCTCCTCCAAGGGAGCTTCCCAACCCAGGGATTGAACCCACATCTCTTTGTCTCCTGCATTGGCAGGCAGAGTCTTAACCTCTGAGCCACGTGGAAAGTCAGTTTAGTCTCTCAGTCCTGTCTGACTCTTTGCGACCTCATGAACTGCAGTACGCCAGGCCTCCCTGTCCATCACCAACTCCTGGAGTTTACCCAAATTCATGTCCATTGAGTTGGTGATGCCATCCAACCATCTCATCTGTCATCCCCTTCTCCTCCTGCCTTCAATCTTTCCCAGCATCAGGGTCTTTTCAAATGAGTCAGCTCTTTGCATCAGGTGGCCAAAGTATTGGAGTTTCAGCTTCAATATCAGTCCTACCAATGAACACCAACGACTGATCTCCTTTAGGATGGACTGGTTGGATCTCTTTGCAGACCCTTCTCCTCCTGCCTTCAATCTTTCCCAGCATCAGGGTCTTTTCAAATGAGTCAGCTCTTTGCATCAGGTGGCCAAAGTATTGGAGTTTCAGCTTCAATATCAGTCCTACCAATGAACACCAACGACTGATCTCCTTTAGGATGGACTGGTTGGATCTCTTTGCAGTCCAGGGGACTCTCAAGAGTCTTTTCCAACACCACAGTTCAAAAGCATCAATTCTTCAGCACTTAGCCTTCTTTATAGTCCAACTCTCACATTCATACATGACCACTGGAAGAACCATAGCCTTGAGACGGACCTTTGTTGGCAAAGTAATGTCTCTGCTTTTGAATATGCTGTCTAGGTTGATCATAACTTTCCTTCCAAAGAGTAAGTGTCTTTTAATTTCATGGCTGCAGTCACCATCTGCAGTGATTTTGGAGACCAGAAAAATAAAGTCAGCCACTGTTTCCACTGTTTCCCCATCTGTTTGCCATGAAGTGATGCGACCGGATCCCATGATCTTCGTTTTCTGAATGTTGAGCTTTAAGCCAACTTTTTAACTCTTCTCTTTCACTCTCATCAAGAGGCTCTTTAGTTTTTCACTTTCTGCCATAAGGGTGGGATCATCTGTATATCTGATGTTATTGATATTTCTCCTGGCAATCTTGATCCCAGCTTATGCTTCTTCCAGCCCAGCGTTTCTCATGATGTACTCTGCATATAAGTTAAATAAGCAGGGTGACAATATACAGCCTTGACGTACTCCTTTTCCTATTTGGAACCAGTCTGTTGTTCCATGTCCAATTCTAACTGTTGCTTCCTGACCTGCATACAGGTTTCTCAAGAGGCAGGTCAGGTGGTCTGGTATTCCCATCTCTTTCAGAATTTTCCACAGTTTATTGTGATCCACATAGTCAAAGGCTTTGGCATAGTCAATAAAGCAGAAATAGATGTTTTTCTGGAACTCTCTTGCTTTTTCCATGATCCAGCGGATGTTGGCAATTTGATCTCTGGTTCCTCTGCCTTTTCTAAAACCAGCTTGAACATCAGGGAGTTCACAGTTCATGTATTGCTGAAGCCTGGCTTGGAGAATTTTAAGCATCACCTTCCTGGCGTGTGATTTACAATAATACATATTTTAATAATCTGTTTAGATACAAGTATACTTGGTAGGAAGACATAGTAGAATACCTAAAGTAAATTTTATTAGCTATAGTTAACAAATTATGAGAAATGAAATTTTAAGCCTTTCCATATAGTTGGTATAAGAAAGTAACAGTTTTGGGTAGATAGAAGAATAAAAACTAGTGTTAGGATAGTAATAATTGACCAGACTTACTTGCATATGAATGGAGAAAGAAAGAACCTTAATTGAACTATGGGCATGCTGTGATAAATTACAGACAAAAAGAAATGAATGAATGTGATTTTTGTAGATGAGTTGGGCCTTATGTAACCCTAGTGTCAGTATAATTCAGTTGCAAAAATCAGGTAGGGTAGTGACAAAGCATTCCATCAAGCTGTTCTACTGTAACCTTAGAATCCCTCTACATGTTGAAGCATATGTTTAGTTTCTACTAATCAAAAAGATCATGAAGACATATCCATCTGTAAGTGATAAGAAATAAAAGATGGAGGAAAAAAAACACTTAACACAAGAATCTATAGAGTAAATTTGGCTTGATGTCCAAGAACAATAGAAGAAACTATAGGTAAACACAAATCAACAATTTCAGTATGATGTTTACTCAGCATAGATTTATTATCATTGTGCTGAAAATTACTTATAAATATGTAGGATGACATTAATATGAAATACTTTAAAAATTTTTATTTGGAGGATAATTGCTTTACAGTATTGTTTCTGCCATTCATCAACATGAATCAGTCATACAATATGAAATATTTTGAAAATTACTTATAATGATGAAATTCAGTAGTTAAATGTGGATCCACTAATATAATAATATTTGTATTTAAACATATTAAGAAAAGACTCAGATTTAGTTTGTTACATCCTTAGAGTTGGTCTCTTTGCTTTTGTAATTAATTACTGCATAAAATACATAAGCTTTATTTGACTAAATATATGTTTGCTACCCATGGACTGTAGCCTACCAGGCTCCTCTTCCATGGGATTTTCTAGGCAATAGTACTGGAGTGGATTGCCATTTCCTTCTCCGGGGGAGCTTCCCGACCCAGGGATCGAGCCCAGGTCTCCCGCATTGTAGACAGACGCTTTACTGTCTGAGCCACCAGGGAAGTCCTACCCTAATAGTACAACAAAAGTACTCTAATCCATTGAGTAGACAGAATGCAGAGTATTCAATAGTTTTGAGGAAGTGTCTCTATTCCACATCAAATTTCTCTTAAATTTATAGTATGTGTTTAATTCAGTAGGGATACAGAATAGCTTCTCCAGGTTTAAGATTGCCAACTCTGCAGAACTAATATCCTGGGCGCTTGTTATTAAGATGACATTTAGGAGATTAAGTTTTTTTATTAATTAGGTTTTTATTAAATCTATCCATTTGAGTCTCTACCCCTTCACCAATTAATAAGTAGTCTGGAGAATCCCTGCTACTGCTGCTAAGTCACTTCAGTTGTGTCCGACTCTGTGCGACCCCACAGACGGCAGCCCACCAGGCTCCTCCGTCCCTGGGATTTTCCAGGCAAGAACACTGGAGTGGGTTGCCATTTCCTTCTCCAGTGCATGAAAGTGAAAAGTGAAAGTGAAGTCGCTCAGTCATGTCCGACTCTTCGTGACCCTATGGACTGCAGCCTACCAGGCTCCTCTGTCCATGGGATTTTCCAGGCAAGAGTACTGGAGTGGGGTTGCCGTGAATCCCTATCAGAAGGTAAATAAAAACAGAAATAATCAAGAGTCTGCATTGTCTCCACACTTAGGTTTTGATGAAAATCTAAAAGGAGTTGAATTTACATTTGAAATAGACATATTTTAGGATCTCCTCTTAAGAGTAAATGTCATAAGCAATTATGATACTCTAGTTATAGAACCTTTGAGAGTTTTAATGATTACCGTGAATGGTGAAAACAGAGTTTTGTAATACTTAGCTACTCTTTCAAGAATAGTCTTTATTAGCATTGAAAGAAATTATAAAGCTATGTGGGCCAAGTTTCCCCTAATTCTGTAAGCCATATAAGTATATAAATATGAATTCTATTTAACCTTGTATAATATGGTTTCTCAAGGGGCATAGCTGCTAATATCCTGCAGCACAGTGTATTAGACACAGTACTAAGCATCTTTCATAGATTATGTTATTTAATCCACACCACAGCCCTACAAGGTGGATATTATTGTCTCATTTCCAGTTTTTACATGAGAGGAAAGGTAAATTAACTTGGTCAGTGCTGCATATCTGTAAGTCATTATTTGAATGTACTTAACTGTGCTCCCTAGACAAGTCTACAATCATGTATCCACAATTTAGAATCTTTAAAAGCTCTGAAAACTGTAAAGCCAGAAACAGAACTAACAGTTTTATCCCTACTTGATGTGAATATTTATATACTTTGCTGCAAAAATAAAAAATGTGTTTGATTATAGATGCTACCTTAGACAGCCCAGGTGTTGTTTTGTAAATATAGTAAATAGACCTTTCTAAGTAGAATTGGCTTTCAGAAATCTGAAAAATTCTGAACTATGTAATACATCTAACCCTAAGAATTTCTAGAAAGTGAAGGGTTTTGACCTGCACTTTTAACCTACATGCAGTTAACACAAAAGAAAATGTATATGTGATAGAAAGGTACAGATAAAGAATGATGAACACTTATAACCCTATGGCCCAGTTTAAAAAATAAGGCATCATTAGTTCATTTGAGGCATCTCTGTTTCTCTCCCCTATTGTATCCTTCTCTCTCTTTCTCAGAAGTAACTATGCTGGATTATGTGTATATAATTCCCTTGCATTTTCTCTTTTTAATAATTAAAGGCATTTCCCTGTGTTCCTATTTTCTGATATTAGTAATGTGTTTGCTATCATCAGGAAGATGTTACTTCAAATTTGATTCATATTTGCTTAAATATATCTTAGATGGTTTCGTTTCATAGAAACTGCATGAGATATTTGGAATAGAAATGAATATGAAGTCACTTTTTTTGGGTTTATGAAGTAACAAAGAAAACAGATTGTATGCAAAATTATAATCCAAATTCAAGATGTTAACTCATTGATGTAATACAGTCTTTAACAGAACATAATTCCTGGACATCTGAAAGTTTTTAATAAATAGTTGTTAGTTATTTGATGTAGTTGGATAGTTAGATTTACTTATTAGCTTTTTACTGTGATTGTTTTCCACAGAAATGGATTGACTAGTGCCTAAATGGACTAGATAAGCTCTTGGTTTCTTCAGTTACTTTGCATGTGTGTTTTTTATCTTTCAGCCAGCATTCTTTGCAGCATTAATTCTCAGTATAGAAAGAACCATCTGTTTCAGAATCATGGGGGCTTGTTGAAAATGTGGATTTCTAGACTTAAAAACCCAGAAATTCTAATTCAGTATGTCTGGTTAGGTCCAGGATTCTTTATTTTTAACAAGCTTTTAGGTGGTTCATACGAAGACTGAGATTTGAGAACCACTGCTTTATAAGAATCCAGGGACCTTATCTCCTCATCTTGTAACTCTTATATTCTTACCTATTTGCTTTCTTTTCACTTGTCTCGCTTTCTTAAACTTGGAATTATGAGACAGGTTCAGATCCTGGTTCTGCCACTTTTGGCTAATGACTTCATACAAGTGACATAAACTCTGCAGCTGCAACTGTTTGCTCATCTAGAAGTGGGAACAGTTGTGTCTCCTCTGCCCAACTTCCTACATGTTTGTGAGTAAGGAAAAATGAGATGATAAATATATGAGTATGCCCCTTATAAAGTGCTACACAACTGTAGCTTATTGTACTTAAAAAAAAAAATAAAACAACCCTTGTTTCCCAAGATTATTCTCTTTGGTCCCTGGCATTTTGGGTGGTAAGTCCTATAGAAAGAGGATTTTTAGACGGTGCTTTCCACGTGGTACTCTGAATTTATAGCATAAGAACTGAATGCTCAGCTTTTAACATTAGACTGCCTGGATGAAGTGTATTTCTGATTTCTCAAACAGTTTTATTTTATGTATTGTGCTTTGAACTAGCTCCAACGGCGCCATGAGCAAATGAAAAAGAATTTGGAAGCACAGCACAAAGAATTAGAGGAAAAACGTCGTCAGTTTGAAGATGAGAAAGCAAACTGGGAAGCCCAACAACGTATTTTAGAACAACAGAACTCTTCAAGGTATCTAATATCAGATTCCCAAGAAATATGTGTATTAGCTTTAAAGAATTATTTTCCTGTTTATTTTAAAAACATTAATATTTTAAGACATTGTCCATTACCATACATCCCAAGCACAAATTATTTTCATGGATGAATATTTTATATAGATTGATGCACTCTATTATAATAGTATTTTTTCCACTGTAAACATTTTTATGACTTAATAATCTTCATAATTATAGTACCTTCATAACATTCTCTTCAGTTGACTCACCATAATTAGTAGTTTACTTCTTCCTGTCAAATATGGAACATAATGGCTGTGTGTAATTTTTAACAAACGTAGCATTGCTGCAATTTTCTATTTTATACATTTAGAGGCATATTTTTATTGTGTTGGATTATTTCATTAAGATATAGTTTTAGATACCTAGTTTCTAATGCAGCTAATTAGTTACTCATAATTACTCAAAAATCGGGTAGTCTTTGTACTTTGGTCTTCTTTTCCTCATTAGTCCCATTTAAAACTGAAAAGTTGCATGCCTGTAAGGATTCTATAATTTACCCTCACTGCTAAACATTTTCAAGTTTAGACATTTGTTCAGTAATACTATGTGTCTATTAGCTTTTCCCTTAAGAAAGACGAAAATTTATTTGTGAGAAAAAAAGCATTTCAGAATGTAGATGGCTATAGGAGAAAAGGATACCTTACTTGATGTCAGTTGACCTTTTTCTATTTGTACTATTTCATTTAGGAAAAATTGTTTTTGTGTAAAAAAAATGGGTTTTTGTCATATTTCTTACTGTTTGTCTTGTAATTTTGTCAAATATTTGTCCAAGAAAATATTATAGATTAGCATTGTCCTTATTGTTAACTTCTAAATCTTCTGATTTTAAAATAAAAATGTAACACAGTTGAAAATCCAACACAGTTGTAGTTGGTTTAGCTGTTGCTACCATATGTTTTCTAGGTTTGTAAAATAGTTACTCATTTTGATTGTTTTCATTTACTCATTTAGAACCTTGGAAAAGAACAAGAAGAAAGGGAAGATCTTTTAAACCCTCTATTGACCACCAGTTACGTATTAGTTGCCAATATGCCAGCTTGGACATCAGTGTTTGTTGGATCCGTTTGACCAATTTGCACCGGTTTTATCCTTAATGATGGATTTAACAGCATGACAAAAATTATTATTATTATTTTTTTGTTCTTGATGGAGATTAAGATGCCTTGAATTGTCTAGGGTTGTTGTGTACTTAGAAACTAACAGCTCTAAGTACCTTTCCTACATTTTTCTTTTCTTTTTTTATTAAACAGATGTCTTCAATTTAATGCAAGAAAACATTTTACTGTTGTACAATCATGTTCTGGTGGTTTGATTGTTTACAGAATATTCCAAAATAAAAGGACTGAAAGGTTTCATTGAGGATAAATTGCCATAATATGATGCAAACTATGCTTCTTTATGATAATTATAATACAGAGGTTCCATTCAGTGCAGCATATACAATAATGTAATTTAGTCTAACACAGTTGACCCTATTTTTTGACACTTCCATTGTTTAAAAATACACATGGAAAAAAAAACCTATATGCTTACAATGCACCTAGAGCTTTTTTATAACAACCTTTTTTTTGTTTGTGTGTTTTGAATTCTTTAAATATATATTATTTTCATTTAGTACCCTCTTTAGCCAGAATCTCATTATTGCTTCATTTTTGTAATAACATTTAATTTAGGTATTTTCCATATATTGGCCCTGCTAAAAAATAGAATATAGCATCTTTCATATGGTAGGAACCAACAAGGAAACTTTCCTTTAATTCCCTTTTTACACTTTATGGTAAGTAGCAGGGGGGAAAATGCATTTATAGATCATTTCTAGGCAAAATTGTGAAGCTAACAACCAACCTATTTCTACCTATGTGCAGTCTCTTTTATTTTACTAGAAATGGGAATCATGGCCTCTTGAAAAGAAAAAAAAAGTCACCATTCTGCATTTAGCTGTATTCATATATTGCATTTCTGTATTTTTTTGTTTGTATTGTAAAAAATTCACATAATAAACAATGTTGTGATGTAATTGAGTGTGGGGTCTTAAATATTCTGCAGTTGATAGAAAAGACTAGAGTGTGTTTGAGAAGAAACTTTTCAATTTGAATTTGCCTTCTCCATGATTGTTAACTCTAGTTTGTTTCATTTAGAGTGCATTTGTGCTGATTTTCTAATTTATGGAATATAGTATCTATCTACTTACTACTGTCTGCTATTAACACATTTCTCTGAGAACAAATTTCAGCTCACGAGGTGAACTCTCAAGTCCTTGGACTGAAATTTTTTAACTGAAAAAAGAGAGTGGTATAATTTCTTTTCACTAAAGTCAAATGATAAGAGATTTTAACAAAATGCTTTGTGACATTTTAATGATTAATGCAATACAGTTTATTACTTTAAAAAAGTTTCACCGTATCTTTTGATGGTCCTGTCAAAAGGAAGTAACTGATTATTATGATTACCCAATATTTTTGTTGACACTAGAAGCTGAAGGGTTTAAATAAAAGAGGATGTTTAAAAGAGCCTTGTTGCTTTTCAAAGATATATAAAGTGTAGAGCATATTAGGAAGATCAGTCACTTTACAGAAAATCTTGACTTCACATGTAAGTTCATTCTGGGATACTATTTTTAAAGCAGATCTTATGAGGCATTAAAAACATGATTTAAGATTACTGCAGTAACAGTTTATCCTTATTTGTTGGCCATCACTAGTTAAAGATTGTCTTTGAAAATACAGTGCTTTCTGCTGTGTGTGGGTTTTCTTTTTTTAATTGGCTGTTACTCCAAGACCAGAATCAGACATTGAGGAATAATTGTAAGTAAATATGCAGAGATTTTTTTTGTTTGGTTTGGTTCTTATAATAGAGATTTGGTTAACGCCCCTAACCAGAAAACTTTGGCTTTAGGAAAAATAACTTACTGAATTTGGAGACTGCAAAATCAGAAAGTTTATATTGACCACCTGTCTAACTGGTAAGTACTACTGCTTCTAGAAACAAGTTCTCATAGGTGCCGTTTAAAAATTCTATGTGCATTGTGATAACTTTGTAAAGTCACTTTTATTCTATTACCCTAGTGAAAATTTTAGGAAGTTTTTGTCTGTGTCATGGCGAAGGTTTATCTGAAACTGATGTAGGACCCATACAGAACTTGACTGACCAGGTCGTTTGATGGTTGGCTTCGTTTTTCAAGCTTACCACTGGCTTTTTTGTTATATGGCCTGTAGAGTTTTGAGAACTGCTATGTGATTATTCACAATACATGTACCATTCAGGAAGAAATGGACAATACCTAGTCTCCATTGTGAGAGACATTATAAATTGGAGTTAACTCAAGAAATGGACAATACCTAGTCTCCATTGTGAGAGACATTATAAATTGGAGTTAACTCTTTAACCACTGCTATTTAAGTGAGACCAGAGAAGCCCTAATCCAAGTGCACATCGCATGGCAGAGTTGTGCTGCCACCTAGTGGAAGTGAGATCTAATTGTTTTTATCAAGTTCACATTGGAGCTGAGGCTTATTTCTGTGGAGCTCAGGTTCTAATTTTGAAAANTGCTATTTAAGTGAGACCAGAGAAGCCCTAATCCAAGTGCACATCGCATGGCAGAGTTGTGCTGCCACCTAGTGGAAGTGAGATCTAATTGTTTTTATCAAGTTCACATTGGAGCTGAGGCTTATTTCTGTGGAGCTCAGGTTCTAATTTTGAAAACTAAGCAGATATAGACTTCTGCTTCTCAGACTCATTAGCTTAGTGTCACACCACCATCCACATATTCTGACATATTCTGCACTTTTCATGCCTTTTATCCTCTTGGAAAAAGACCTAGGAATGTGGAGGTCAGGGTGGTAGATGAGCAAAAAGGTGGAAAGAATGTAAGATTGCAACAATAGCGAAGTGTTGACTTATCAAGTCATTTAGATCACTGTCTCCAAACCTGATACTGTTTCTTTGTGAAAATATTTTTGAGCATGTATGTGTGATTATACCTATATAGTAAATTATGTATAGGTATCACTGTGTTAGGGCTTCCTAGGTGATGCTAGTGGTGAAGAACCCACCTGCCAATGCAGGAGATGCAAGAGATATGAATTTGATCCCTGGGTAGGGAAGATATCCCGAAGGAGGAAATAGCAACCCACTCTAGTATTCTTGCCTGGGAAATCCCATAGACAGAGGAGCCTGGCAGCCTTTGGTCTGTGAGGTTACAAAGGGTTGAACACAACTGAAGCAAAGCAAGCAAGCAGTATGTTAATATGAACATTATGAAACAATTTTTAAAACTAAAAAGTTTAGCACTTCCCAAGCCCCAATAAATTATCTAATATATTCTACTTTGGAAGCCCTTGGTTAAATATGGCAGTCAGTAGTATGTAGATCCTTATACTGTTGAATCCCTAAGGAAGTCCTGCCATGGTATCCTACTTGATGTAAAAGGAAAAATTATTATCTGTCTGGTAAACTGAAATCCTTTCTAATAAATAGTTTGCAAATAAAAACAAAAGTTTGTATACTTCTTTCAGGATATTTACCCTATCCCAGACAGTCAACTAGTTTGTGTACATTATCTTCATTTAATCCTTAATAGACACCAGTGTCATCCTTTTCATAGATGTGGAAACAGCTTTGAAGGTGGTTAGTGACTTAGCCATTAGAGAGGTGGTAACTGGTGAAGCTGGAGTGTGAACTGGTCTTGGCAACAGCAGGACCTGTGTGCTTCAGTCTTCAGCCATAAGACCACCTGGTGTGTGCCAGAAAACACTAAGCCCACTGACTAATCACCTCAGTTCAAATCCCATCTGTATAAAT
This sequence comes from Oreotragus oreotragus, assembly GCA_006410675.1. Lineage (NCBI taxonomy): Eukaryota > Metazoa > Chordata > Mammalia > Artiodactyla > Bovidae > Oreotragus > Oreotragus oreotragus. The sequence continues at coordinate 100,218 of SJYX01013621.1, forward strand.
TAGGTATGTTACTGTTCCAGAATATTTGTTTCTTCAGCCCTAAAATGAGGCCCACACCTCCCTTGCTAGATCAGAGTGCAGATTACATTGTGACTGCACAAGTGAAGGTGCCTAAAGCTTGAGAGATTTTTCTTGAATTTTAAGAAATTCAGTTTAACTGAAAAACTGTTCAACACCTTCCTCCCCTCCCAGAATGTTGAAGGATGTGGTGATGCCAGGGCCATGACAAACCCAAGAATTTTGTTTTTCCTACTTTTAGGTAAGTTTGCATGGTGCCATGGTAAGCCTCCAGACATGCTTTGCACACAGAGCCTTTTTGGAATTACTAAATGAGGTATGTTTCAATAATAGGGTACACCATAGAAATAAGCTGATTTTGGTTAAGAGCAGGTTTTCTACAGTACTAGTAACAAGAGTTTAAAAATATGTCCTCCTTAATAAGTAATGCTGAGCTGGTATCTCATCTCTGATGAAAATATTTCTGCTTTTCAAACATACTTGGTTCCCATGATTTGGGATTAACCCATAGAATGTTCAGAGTTTAGTATCAGCCATTTTCAACAAAAAATAGGGACTGACGATTTCCTGTGTTCTTTAGAAGACTTTCAAAGCTTCACAGGAATAATGAAGACTATTCTTGGCCTGAACCATTTACCCCATGGGGTGCTGGGGCCCAGCCAAACAGCATTGTATTGGCAAAGGGGGGTCAAGTGAAAGGAGACCTTGTTCTGTGCCAGGCTCTCAAAGGGCAGCCTGAAACCACACTGGCCACCCAGACCCAGTTTTAGATGCAGTGTTTGTGGACTTGCTGAAACCTCATGCCATTCAGGCTTTTTGAAATCCTTTGGGATGGAGAGAGGGAATAGTAGTTGACACCTCTGAGAATAGGGATCCGTGAGAACTTGGCAGAAGGGGAGAGGCTAATTGGGGGAAACGGTAAGACTCTGCCAACAAGTGTCTAGTTTTTGTTCTCTTCCTCTTCAAAGTGAGGCCTTAACTTACAGGTGTGTTGCAAGGAATAATGTCTCACCTTGTATGTTTCAAGGAAACAGCAGACCGCAGAGGCCACATGAGCTGGCTCTTATCCAGGTGTGGAGTACTGAACTAGGTCTAGCAGGGGCTTAGAACTTTTTTCCCTTCATTTAGTTCCATTGTTTTTGAATTTCACGGTGGAGTCTTTCATATTTAAATGTATGCTCTAGGCCCAGAAAAGTTCTGTTTTGTGTAAGCTAGTTATTTAAGCAACTTGGCAAATGGTAGGTGAAGTGATGGGCGCCATGATACACACCCTGGAATTAATGTGAGTTTTCTCCCCTTGGCTTTTATTTTTTATTTTTTCTCCATTTATTTATTTATTTTTTATGTAGGAATTTTTTTTTTAAATTTTTTTATTTGAACTCCCAAACATGACCCCCCCCACC
>SJYX01013621.1:108396-172017 GCA_006410675.1 Oreotragus oreotragus
ATAGTATATTCAAAAGCAGAGACATTACTTTGCCGACTAAGGTCCGCCTAGTCAAGGCTATGGTTTTTCCTGTGGTCATGTATGGATGTGAAAGTTGGACTGTGAAGAAAGCTGAACGCCAAAGAATCAATGCTTTTGAACTGTGGTGTTGGAGAAGACTCTTGAGAGTCCCTCGGACTGCAAGGAGATCCAACCAGTCCATTCTGAAGGAGATCAACCCTGGGATTTCTTTGGAAGGAATGATGCTAAAGCTGAAACTCCAGTACTTTGGCCACCTCATGCGAAGAGTTGACTCATTGGAAAAGACTTTGATGCTGGGAGGGATTGGGGGCAGGAGGAGAAGGGGACAACCGAGGATGAGATGGCTGGATGGCATCACAGACTCGTTGGACGTGAGTCTGAGTGAACTCCGGGAGATGGTGGTGAACAGGATAGGCCTGGCGTGCTGCGATTCATGGGGTCGCAAAGAGTCAGACACGACTAAGCGACTGAACTGAACCTTAGTAATGATAACGTTTATAGTTTATTACAGTTTAATAATAACATTTCTTAGTTTCTGCAGGTCAGAGATTAGTTGGGTGGTTCTGGCTGGGGACTGTCATTTAGATGTCCAGAGGGCTGGCATTCAAGATGGCTTAGTTAGATCACTAGTAAGTGGATTTTCAGGAGGCCTCAGTCCTTTACCTCGTGGACTTCTCCACAGGGCTCCTTGAATGTCCTTGTGACATGGTGACTGGTTTTTTTTCCCAGAACAAATGATCCAAGAGAGAACAAGGTGTGAGCCACAATGCCTTTCATGATCTAGCTTTGAAGGTCCCATAATGCCCTTTCTGCAATATGCCATTTATTGCTGATGCAGCTCAGCCCTGTTCAGTGTGGGAGGCAGCTGTACAAAAGCTGAATGCCAGGAGGCCACTGCTACATTATATCTTCTTTTGTTTAATAAATATTTTTTCAAATTTTAGTTTAATAAAATTATTTAAATATTTTAATAAACACTTTTACAAATAATGCTGTGAACATTTCTGTATACATCTTGCCCAAATATGGGAGTTTCTGTAGGCTTACACATCATGAACAAAGCTAGCAAATCTGTGCCTTTAGGTTCACAAGCCTCTGTCAAATTTTCTGTGATTCATCATGTAAAATGTTCTATCCACTGCCCCCATCCCCACTCAGATCAGATGTCCCCATAGACCCAACCCAGGGCCTTAGTTAACTCCATCTTTACAGTTTGAACCAGAAAAGAGAGGAGGAGTTCTCCCCTTGCCTGAAAGTGTGAAAAAGGGAAGATCTACAGCAGACCCAGTAGGCTGGGTGGCGGAGCCGTGGCCACAGAGATAACTGAGCCACACAGCACTGCTGCTGCCCCACAGACTTCTCCTAGGGATTATGGGTAAATGAGACACAGATTCTTCAGCCAACCTGGGCATTTGCGGTCAACCCATGCATATCCCACACGCCAGTTCTAGGTCTTCACCTGTGTTGGCTGTTGTGGGAGCTCTGCCTGGCCCACAATCTTCTGACCCACACCCAAGCAGCCCCTGAACCTTGACCCTCATGAGACTTCGACTCCCTCCCTCCTTGCTCCCCACCCTGGGCCAGGGTTTACAGTGGCCCCTCCTCCTTGGGTCATGAATGCACCCAAAGCCCACATCTCAGCACTACCCTTACAGGGTTGGCTTCCTATTGGTACCTCCAGCAGAGTCTCAATTCTTCCCCATTTCTAGATTTTCAAGGAATTTTTTTCCCACTGATTTTCATTTTTGGCAAAAAATACTTTTTTTCTGAACCATTTTTGAATCATTTGCAGCCCTGTGCCCTTTGAATTAAGTTGTTGGGTGTGTATTTCCTAGAAACAAATCCTCATAATAAAAACAATTTAATGAGCTTTTAGTAAAACTTAAAAACATAGATCCTCTTTGTCAAATTAATGACAAGTTGATGTCAGGAGGCCTCAGTTCCTTACTACATGGACCTACTTGAGTGTCCTTATCTTCAAATATATATATTTTTGTGTTCATATTATGTACACTGCTTGGATGGGATCAAGTGGCCAGGTTGACACCTAAGTCTAGGTGTCACTTATCTCTGCCACGTGGGATGGACTCATTCATTCATTCTCATTCTCTCCATCCGATCTCTGAGCCCCAGCCAGCCACGATTTTTCCTGCCCTGCAGCAAGACTTCCAACACAGGAATCCCGCGCCACCTGGAAGATTAAAGCAGTGGAAGGTGGTAGCCCGAGCACGGTTCGCCAGTGCTGTGGAAGGCAGGCTCCCTGCTGCTCCCTGGCGGCCGCAGACACCTGCACAGGGCCTGGCTCCTCAAGGCAGCACCAATAAACAGAACATGGTGTATATCGAGACATACAGTGGACTATATTCATCAACCATAAAAAGGAAGGAAATTCTGACACAGGCTACAATATGGATGAACATGCTATATGAAAAAAAAAGACACCAAACAATAAGACAAATTTAATTCCATTTATATGAAATATCTTGAATAGGCAAATTATAAGGATCGAAAGGCCAGATGTTATTGGGCCCTTGGGGGAGGGGATATGGGAGTTACTGTTTAATGGGTGCAGAGTTTTAGTTTGGAGTATGGGAAATTTTTGAAAATGGTAGTGATGGCTGCACATTATCAGTGTAATTCATGTTACTGAATCGTACACTTAAAAATGGTTTCAATGGAAGTTTTAATTATATACAAATATGTATTTTATAATTTAAAAGATAGTTAAGAGAAAAAAGAAAACATTGGATTTACCTCTCTACTATTCTACCACCCTGAAGCAGGAGCATTCAAGTTAACTGGAGTTTGGAGTCATGTAAATGGAAGGGCTAGGGTTTGAACTGATTGCAAAGCACGCAAGACTACAATGGACCGCCTGTCTCTAAGCAGCCAGCAGCCATGATCAGGTGCCTTCTGCAGCCTTGCATCTCATCTCCCTGGGAGCCCCAGTTGGTGAGTCATCAACACTTCATTCTTCTCCCTTTGATTTCCAGGGGGACTGACATTGACCTGGACCTTTAGCATAGTGGCTCCAAGTTTCCCCAAGACATAGAATGACTAAGACAGTTCTTGAACGCAGTATAGCCCATTCAAAGTCCAGATTAGCACAATGGGCAGCAGACCTTGGTGGCCTCCCAGAGACCGCTCTGTCCTCCTTAGGCCCCATGACTGGGGCTACCATAGCTGCCTCATCTCTAGAGCCCTTCCCCTCTCCTGCAGCTCCCTCCTCATGCCCTGTCCCTCTGAAATTTCAAGTTCCCTCTCCCCATCCCAGCACTGTCTCCACCCACTCCTGTTCTTACCTCAGAGACTCTGCCTCACTTTCCTCCCTCCCCAACCCTGTGTGCACTGCCCAACAGGTATGGCAAACTTCTGCTTCTGTCTCTAAAAAGTTGGGGAGGGGAAAATTTTGAAGTGATATTTTTTAAAAAGCCATCAAATTACTTTTCATGGGAAACCAAGATTTTTTCAGAATCTTAAATTTTGTTGCACTGTTTACAGTTTTAAATTGTTTTTATTTTGAATTGGATAGATGAGTGGGAAAGGGGGAGGGCATTAGGCTTTAAGGGTTTACAACCTCTGTGTATCTTGCTTTGGCCTGCCCAGTCTGCCTGATGGTGGGTCTTCTTTCTCTTGCTTATTCTCATGGGGTCCTGAGCATCACAAAGAGGCCAGATCTGAGAAGAGCTAGGAGAGCAGGAGGTGGAAGGAACCTTCAGCCTGTACCAGAGGAGTCTGCTATCTTTGTGATGTGGTGTGGAGCAACTCGAGTGCCCAGTGGAAATGCTTAGGAGGAATAGGACTGGGCCAGGGAGAAGCTAGGCTCAAGGCAGGGTGATCACCCGGGGGGTGCCCGTTTTGGGTAGTGGTCCAGGACAGTAGGACATCAGCTTTCTGGTGGCTGGGGAAGGGAAGACACTGACCTCTACTTGGAGTATCAGCTTGGCTAGGTCGGAGTGGACACAGGACTAGGAGTCCCCAGTGGCCTTAGCATGTTCTTGGTGGGTGGGGGACCTCTTTGGAAAAGGAGTTAGACACACACTCGTGTGCTCCTCCTGGGGTTGTGGCAGCACATAGTGGGCCCTCACAGGGTTATTTTGGCCACTTGAAAAGCCTGCTGACATTGGCTAGCAAATGGTGAATTTATAGGAATGGATGTGTGGATGGGGGCTAATCTGCCCTCATCCAATGCCCTGCCCACTTCTCTGGAGAAGATGAAGTGGGGAGCAAGTAAAGTAAAGCAAAGAATTTATAGAAATGGATGTGTGGATGGGGGCTGATCTGCCCTCATCCAATGCCCTGCCCACTTCTCTGGAGAAGATGAAGTGGGGAGCAAGTAGGCGCCAGGATCCCCACCTAGGGAAACCTGGGAATACTCGCAGTAGGCACCAGGGGGCAGCACTGCTCCAGCATCAGGCTCCTACCGAGTAACGGTTCCTGGCCTAAGCAGCTGCAGTGGCACTAAGTTCTCGGGGCTGTTAATTATTATTTTTGAATTTTAAGAAATAAAAGGCATTTTAAGGGTCATAAACTTGGTGAGGGTCCTTATAGTAGCAGGTGGAAAAACTTAGTCTGAGGAAAAAAAAATATGAAACAGGTTCTGCTCTCTAGCTCTGATGAGAAACAAGCCCTTCGTCCTCTCTGTCAGACTGGGACAATCTCTTCTACACCCACAGCTTAAGAAACTATTGTGCTAAAAGGTGCAATTGATGAGAAACGATTTCCCCATGTTCGAGGTAACTGGCACACAGTCACGGGCATTCCTACAGTGAAGAAATGTGCCAGTGTCACACCTTTATACAGATTCATGAGTCTGTCCTTTGGAATTAATTTTCCATAGTTGAAAACATGGGGCAGATGAATGATGCTTCCTGCTTCTGCAAGTTGACATAACTAAGGGGCCATGGGTGGGCTGGCAGAGCAACAGACTTGTTTGGCTTCAAAAGAAGGGAGAATCCACAAAGTCAAGGTCAGACTTGGCCAGTGGAGACCGCACAGCAAGTGGAAGCCTCTCTTTGGGATGTGTGTTTGAGGGAAGCGTTTCTCATGATGTACTCTGCATAGAAGTTAAATAAGCAGGGTGACAATATACAGCCTTGACGTACTCTTTTTCCTATTTGGAACCAGTCTGTTGTTGCATGTCCAGTTCTAACTGTTGCTTCCTGACCTGCATACAGATTTCTCAAGAGGCTGGTTAGGTGGTCTGGTATTCCCATCTCTTTCAGAGTTTTCCACAATTTATTTAGGAAACCTGAATTCATAGACCCAAACCCCCGTGACCATTTGCTGGCAGTTTCCTCATCTGTAAAATGGGGATGACTGTACCTGCCCAGCCACCCTCAGAGATTATGGGAGGATCAAATAATGTCACAAGTGTGGAAGCACTTTGTGAGTCACACAGACAGACCTGGAATTGAGGTTTATTTCTATCATTTATTGATGATGGGACCTTTGAAATGTTACTTCACCTCATTGAGTCTTCAGTATCTGTAAGGAAGGACACTAGGACCTGCCCACAGATAGGCTGTAAAGATTAAGTGGGATTCAGTGTATTTAAAGAATGCATGCTAACTGCTAAATAAATGGTAGCTATTATTACTGTGATTACACCTAAGTTTAGAGCAGTTGCATCAGCATTATCATGTTTCATCAGCATCATCCATAGACATGAAACAAAGACGGATACTTTTGGAGCTGAGGACAGGAAAGTTTGGGAAATGTGCAGGAGAAGGAAAGTGTGTGATGGGTCCAGAGGAAAGTTAGGAGAAAATGGTCTTTCTGGAGTGAAGTTCTGTGACAGAGAACCATGAGAAACTGAGTCCACGAAACCAGCAGAAGTCAGTGAAGTCCTCTCACAGCTAGAATAAGACCTTTGATCTTGGTCCCGAGAATGTCAGGCCCTGAACTCTGTATTTAGCGCTGGCCAGAGTGAGTGCATTCTTCCCTCCTGACCCAGTGCCAGGAACTCACAGCAGCAGAACTTCTGAGCAAATAGGGCAGTAGGAGGGGCCCACAGCAGAGAGGGGCCCTGGCTGGGCCACTTTGCTGAGGGCCCCTGTGGCCAGCCCCAGGGTCGTTGGCTCCCTGGCCACGGTGCCAGCTGGGCTCACTCTCCCATTTGTTTATCAGTGACCTCACCTGATGCTCTGGCCATCAGGCCTTCAGATGTCATCTAATACCTTGACTATGTATTTGTTTTAATGTGTTTATTTTAAAGCCAGTTTTTAAAAAAGAAATAAATGACTATTATTTTGGAATATTCTCCAAATTACAAAGAAGACAATAAAAACAGTAATTCCATTTTTAGACCGATTAGTGTCATTTTACTTTCACTATGTAGTTGTATCTTTTTTTTTTTTAAGACTTTTTAAAAGAGTTGTTTAAGGGTCATGGAAAAAATGAGGGGAAGGTACAGATTACCCAAATACTCCCTGCCCCCAACATATGCATACATAGCTTCCCATGTTATCAACATCCCACACCAGAATGGAACATTTGTTATAATGGATGAGCTTACTTTGACATACTGTTATTGCCCGAAGTCCATAGTTTGTTTACATTATGGCTCACTCTTGGTGTCTTAATACTTAATGAGTTTGGACAAATGTATGGTGACCTGTGTCCATCATTATGGTATAATTTATAGTATTTTCACTGCCCTAAAAACCTCTGCGTTCCACCTGGCATCCCTTCCCACCAACCCCATATCCTCTGGCAATCACTGATGTTTTTACCATTTTTATAGTTTTGCTTTTTTTAGAATGTCATATAGTTGGAATGATATAATATGTAGCCTTTTCGGATGGGCTTCTTTCACCTAGAAATATTCATTGAAGTTTCGTCTAAGTCATTTCATGGCTGCATACATAGCTCATTACTTTTTAGTATTGAGTAATATTTCATTATTTGATGTACCATACTTTATTTACTCATTCATCTACAGTAGGGCAGCTTGGTTATTTCCACATTTTGACAATTATGAACCAAACTGCTATAAACTTATAGTTTTTAAATATAATTTTGTAATATACTTCTTTCATTCAACAATAGATCATGAATGGGACTTCCCTGGTGGTCTGGTGGTTAAGACTCTATGCTTCCACTGCAGGGGGCATCTCTGGTCAGATCCTGCAGCTGCACAGCCAAAACAAAAAAAGATAAGTATTCCTTATCCATAAGTATTCCTGTGCAGTCTTATTTTAAGGATCACTCTGTAATCCATCACATGGATTAAATGAGTAACACCAGTAAAGCCCTTGAAGCAATGAGTGGCATTTGGTAAGCATTCAATATAGCTTAACAATTATTATAATCCAGATATGTGCACAAACTACATATAACTTAACCATTTCTTGTTGGACTTGAAGTTTGTTTTCACTGGTACAAATAATGGTCCAGTGTGCCTTCTTGTGGACAAACGTGCACTCATGGCTCTAATGATTTCCTCAGGATGTATTCTTAGTTGTAAAATGGCTGAGTCACAGAATATGTAACGCTTTCCATTTATCAACACAGATTCCTTTACCAATTTACATATGGTCCAGGCTGCTAAATTTTTTTCATTTCTCTCCCAATGAGTCTGGATTTGGAGCTAGAGCCTCCTCTGAGAGTGGCAGATAAAAACACGACCACCCCCATTTTATGACAGGAGCTGGAAGGTATGGTCCCAAAGGCTAAACAAGAGTGAATGTAACCAGAAATGAAGTCATGAGTAAAGTGCCTGACTTGGCTGCATCTCAATTTCTTGACCTGTAAGGTGGCTTCAGCATCACCTGCAACTCTTGAAATTAATGACAAGATTAAATGAAATGGCTGTCTCTAACTAGTGTTGAGCACACACATGAAGGACTCATACATGGCAACGGTGGCTAGCAGATATAGAAGCAATGCAATTAGTAGTGCCACTGCAGAAACATTGGAGGCACTGTAAAGATTTATGAATGCCAGACTAAGGAGCATAGACATTATTCCACAGAGCATGAGGGTCCAGGGACCAATATGCCCACCACAGGGCTCTGGAGACTGGACCCAGCAGGTTGAGGGGTGGACTGGGGCAGTGGCACCTGGAGGCAGAGGCCAGTCCAGACGTCACTGGAACTGTCCAGAAGTGACAGGTCACATCAGAGAGTTTTGCCTTATGAATATTAAAAACAATTATTTCCAACATTTGTTCTATGAACAGCAGAGATGACAAGCTCTAAAGCCCAGCATTTCTGTGTTATTTTTATTTAAAATCCATTGGTCACTTAAGAATAGTGTATGCTCTTGCCCAACACGGGAATGTACTTAATACTCCTGAGTGAGTTTGAAAGTTGCTCAATGGTGTCTGATTCTTTGCAAACCCATGGACTATACAGTCCCTGGATTCTCCAGGCCAAAATACTGGAGTGGGTAAACCTTTCCCTTCTCCAGGGGATCTTCCCAACCCAGAGATCGAACCCAGGTCTCCAGCATTGCAGGTGAATTCTTTACCAGCTGAGCCACAAGGGAAGTCCTAAGACCACTGAACATACCCTTAAAATGGTTAGGAAACTTCATGTTATAGCATTTTACTACAATTTTTAATAATTTAAAAAATAAGTTAAAAAAAACTCAGAGGGATTCACAATTAGAAAAAGGATCAGGGCAGCAGGAAAAAAAAATATGGACAGTATCTGATGGTGGGGAGGGCACATTTAGCCCTCTTTCAAAGGGTCTGCCTGCAGTACAGGAGCCTGGTTTTGATCCCTAGCTCAAGAAGATCCCCTGAAGAAGGGAATGGCTACCCACTCCAGTATTCTTGCCTGGAGAATTCCATGGACAGGAGGAGCCTGGCAGGCTACAATCCATGGAGTCACAAAGAATCAGGCAAGACTGAGTGACTAACACTTTCACTTTCACTTGGGACAATAGCATATGATGAGGAAGAAGGGGCATGGACGTTAACAGTAGCCTTATAATCACAAGTCTTGGGTTTAAATCATGGTTCTGAATTTAGCCTGTGAACTTGAACTAATCGCTGTAACCATTATGCTGCTGCTGCAGCTGCATCACTTCAGTCATGTCCGACTCTGTGCGACCCCATAGACGGCAGCCCACCAGGCTCCCCCTTCCCTGGGATTCTCCAGGCAAGAACACTGGAGTGGGTTGCCATTTCCTTCTCCAGTGCATGAAAGTGAAAAGTGAAAGTGAAGTCGCTAAGTTGTGTCCGACTCTTTGTGACCCCATGGACTACAGCCCACCAGGCTCCTCCATCCATGGGATTTTCCAGGCAAGAGTACTGGAGTGGGTGCCATCGCCTTCTCCAGTAACCATTATAAGCTTCAGTAACTTTCTCTGTAGAAGGGAGATAACAGTACCAGATCTCCTTGTTTACGGAATGAAGCGAAGATCAAACCAGACAGTGAAATCAAATAAGTAATAAGTTCTGAGTTTTCTCCATTTTGTAAACTTTCAGTTCTGCACCCCAAGCAGATTCAAGATGCTGCTAAATTAAGTTCCTACCATGAACTTGAAAACAAGTCCCAGCTTGGATCCTACCATGGGATCCTATCATGGGATTTCATCTCAGGGCTTGGGACATTTTATATCAAATCGTGGTGGGAGGAGATGCAGACATGGAAGGAAACAGCATCTGTCTGCACATTCCCTTTTCCCCTCCGACTTCTAGGGAGTCAGTAAAGGAATCTTTTCCAAAAGTCCACACAGTCTTGTTCTATTATAGCAGGTCATGTTAGAAGAGGTTGTTCCATGCAGCAGCTGATAAATTGACACTTAATGGTTTTCCATGTCTTTTAAGAGTTTTATAATGGAAATATTAAGTAAATGTAATATATGGAAGTATATATACAAAAAAGAGTAGTGTGTGCCTCTTTTGGAAGTTAAGTTTAAGAACATGAGTTCTGTTACTACTGGGTTGATATCAATAATTCTCTGCTTAAATCATGGCATGTGGTTTAGAAATAAGCATAAGGGATCCTTGACACAGGACAGATGGCTCTCAGTTACTTGGTAGCTGGTCAGCCCGTTTACGGGTGATTATTTTTCTGTCCTCCTCCATCTCCTTTTCTCAGCCGGTTCTTTCAGTTAACATATCCATCAAAGTACAGGAAGGGAGCAGAGATGAAAAATCCTGTCATGTTACAACCATTATCTCCAATGAGGGTTATATGATACTATCTATGAATGTCGACTGTTTGTATTGTTCAGAGCCCCCATTCAGGCAGAAAATGCTGAGGTAGCTTTGGTCTTGACCTTGGCAATCTGGATGTTTCTCACAGCACACACCAGGGATGGCTAATGGTCCATGTGAACAAGCCAGGAGTAAGCCTATTGCAATATTAATGATTATGACTTAGTTTTGGCTCAAATGAATAATTCGTTCATTATTGCTTGACTGTTTGAACATAGCCAGTCCTCCAAGGCTTGGCTTGCATACAAGTGTCTGTTGCAGGGAGTTCCAGGCCCTGCTCCTGCACTGTTGAGCTTTCCAGGGGACTCAGAGACCCCTGATTCACAATCTGCCTTCAGAGAGCTGAGTTGGGAACCTCATTTTGGTGACTGATTTAGGCTTTTGGTGACTGATGGATTGAATCTTTGGTTCTTTGAGTTCTGTGGATTTTGGTGACCTCTCCAATATGAGTTGTGAGATTTTCTCTGTCAACTCTGGTTCCACAGCTTCCTTCCAGACTCAGCTAAGTTTCTACCACCTCCATTTTACCCAGCATATGATGTATTTATGAGAAAGCAGATATCATCTCATTCAGTTCAGTTCAGTTGAATTCAGTCGCTCAGTTGTGTCTGACTCTTTGTGACCCCATGAATCGCAGCACGCCAGGCCTCCCTGTCCATCACCATCTCCCAGAGGTCACTCAGACTCACGTCCATCGAGTCAGTGATACCATCCAGCCATCTCATCCTCTGTCATCCCCTCTTCCTCCTGCCCCCAATCCCTCTCAGCATCAGAGTCTTTTCCAATGAGTCAACTCTTCACATGAGGTCGCCAAAGTACTGGAGTTTCACCTTTAGCATCATTCCTTCCAAAGAACACCCAGGACTGATCTCCTTTAGGATGGACTGGTTGGATCTCCTTGCAGTCCAAGGGACTCTCGAGTCTTCTCCAACACCACAGTTCAAAGGTATCAATTCTTTGGTGCTCATCTTTCTTCACAGTCCAACTCTCACATCCATACATGACCACTGGAAAAGCCATAGCCTTGACTAAACGGACCTTTGTTGGCAAAGTAATGTCTGCTTTTGAATATGCTATCTAGGTTGGTCATAACTTTTCTTCCAAGGAGTAAGCATCTTTTCATTTCATGGCTGCAATCACCATCTGCAGTGATTTTGGAGCCCCNTGTCCGACTCTGTGCGACCCCATAGACGGCAGCCCACCAGGCTCCCCCTTCCCTGGGATTCTCCAGGCAAGAACACTGGAGTGGGTTGCCATTTCCTTCTCCAGTGCATGAAAGTGAAAAGTGAAAGTGAAGTCGCTAAGTTGTGTCCGACTCTTTGTGACCCCATGGACTACAGCCCACCAGGCTCCTCCATCCATGGGATTTTCCAGGCAAGAGTACTGGAGTGGGTGCCATCGCCTTCTCCAGTAACCATTATAAGCTTCAGTAACTTTCTCTGTAGAAGGGAGATAACAGTACCAGATCTCCTTGTTTACGGAATGAAGCGAAGATCAAACCAGACAGTGAAATCAAATAAGTAATAAGTTCTGAGTTTTCTCCATTTTGTAAACTTTCAGTTCTGCACCCCAAGCAGATTCAAGATGCTGCTAAATTAAGTTCCTACCATGAACTTGAAAACAAGTCCCAGCTTGGATCCTACCATGGGATCCTATCATGGGATTTCATCCCAGGGCTTGGGACATTTTATATCAAATCGTGGTGGGAGGAGATGCAGACATGGAAGGAAACAGCATCTGTCTGCACATTCCCTTTTCCCCTCCGACTTCTAGGGAGTCAGTAAAGGAATCTTTTCCAAAAGTCCACACAGTCTTGTTCTATTATAGCAGGTCATGTTAGAAGAGGTTGTTCCATGCAGCAGCTGATAAATTGACACTTAATGGTTTTCCATGTCTTTTAAGAGTTTTATAATGGAAATATTAAGTAAATGTAATATATGGAAGTATATATACAAAAAAGAGTAGTGTGTGCCTCTTTTGGAAGTTAAGTTTAAGAACATGAGTTCTGTTACTACTGGGTTGATATCAATAATTCTCTGCTTAAATCATGGCATGTGGTTTAGAAATAAGCATCAGGGATCCTTGACACAGGACAGATGGCTCTCAGTTACTTGGTAGCTGGTCAGCCCGTTTACGGGTGATTATTTTTCTGTCCTCCTCCATCTCCTTTTCTCAGCCGGTTCTTTCAGTTAACATATCCATCAAAGTACAGGAAGGGAGCAGAGATGAAAAATCCTGTCATGTTACAACCATTATCTCCAATGAGGGTTATATGATACTATCTATGAATGTCGACTGTTTGTATTGTTCAGAGCCCCCATTCAGGCAGAAAATGCTGAGGTAGCTTTGGTCTTGACCTTGGCAGTCTGGATGTTTCTCACAGCACACACCAGGGATGGCTAATGGTCCATGTGAACAAGCCAGGAGTAAGCCTATTGCAATATTAATGATTATGACTTAGTTTTGGCTCAAATGAATAATTCGTTCATTATTGCTTGACTGTTTGAACATAGCCAGTCCTCCAAGGCTTGGCTTGCATACAAGTGTCTGTTGCAGGGAGTTCCAGGCCCTGCTCCTGCACTGTTGAGCTTTCCAGGGGACTCAGAGACCCCTGATTCACAATCTGCCTTCAGAGAGCTGAGTTGGGAACCTCATTTTGGTGACTGATTTAGGCTTTTGGTGACTGATGGATTGAATCTTTGGTTCTTTGAGTTCTGTGGATTTTGGTGACCTCTCCAATATGAGTTGTGAGATTTTCTCTGTCAACTCTGGTTCCACAGCTTCCTTCCAGACTCAGCTAAGTTTCTACCACCTCCATTTTACCCAGCATATGATGTATTTATGAGAAAGCAGATATCATCTCATTCAGTTCAGTTCAGTTGAATTCAGTCGCTCAGTTGTGTCTGACTCTTTGTGACCCCATGAATCGCAGCACGCCAGGCCTCCCTGTCCATCACCATCTCCCAGAGGTCACTCAGACTCACGTCCATCGAGTCAGTGATGCCATCCAGCCATCTCATCCTCTGTCATCCCCTCTTCCTCCTGCCCCCAATCCCTCTCAGCATCAGAGTCTTTTCCAATGAGTCAACTCTTCACATGAGGTCGCCAAAGTACTGGAGTTTCACCTTTAGCATCATTCCTTCCAAAGAACACCCAGGACTGATCTCCTTTAGGATGGACTGGTTGGATCTCCTTGCAGTCCAAGGGACTCTCGAGTCTTCTCCAACACCACAGTTCAAAGGTATCAATTCTTTGGTGCTCATCTTTCTTCACAGTCCAACTCTCACATCCATACATGACCACTGGAAAAGCCATAGCCTTGACTAAACGGACCTTTGTTGGCAAAGTAATGTCTGCTTTTGAATATGCTATCTAGGTTGGTCATAACTTTTCTTCCAAGGAGTAAGCATCTTTTCATTTCATGGCTGCAATCACCATCTGCAGTGATTTTGGAGCCCCCCAAAATAAAGTCTGACACTGTTTCCACTGTTCCCCCATCTATTTCCCATGAAGTGATGGGACCAGATGCCATGATCTTCATTTTCTGAATGTTGAGCTTTAAGCCAACTTTCTCACTCTCCACTTTCACTTTCATCAAGAGGCTTTTGAGTTCCTCTTCCCTTTCTTCCATAAGGGTGGTATCATCTGCATCAGTTCAGTTCAGTTTACTCAGTCGTGTCCGACTCTGCGACCCCATGAATCGCAGCATACCAGGCCTCCCTGTTCATCACCATCTCCCAATTGATATTTCTCCCAGCAATCTTGATTCCAGCTTGTGCTTCTTCCAGCCCAGCATTTCTCATGATGTCATCTCATTATTATTTCACAAAAAGCTATGCCAGGCAACTCCTCATTGGAAAGATACAGGGTATTTAATTCATATGGTCTATGTCTATGTATCTGCTCAGTTATGTCCAGCTGTTTGCAACCCCATGGATTGTAGCCCGCCAGGCTCCTCTGTCCATGGAATTTTTCAGGCAGGAACACTGGAGTGGGTCACCGTTTCCTCCTTCAAGGGATCTTCCTGACCAGGGATTGAACTCACCTCTCTTGCATCTCCTCCATTGGCAGGCAGATTCTTTGCCCCTGCACCACCTGGGAAGCTTTTTAATTCATATAGTATAACCCAGATATCAACTATAGTCTCAGGATCTATAAGCTTAATTCAAACCTTTTCCCACTGAGTATAGAAGTTTAAAGCCTCGCAAGATGCTTCTGAATTCCTGACATTTTTTTCATGATCAATTTCCCACTGAATTAATTTCTTTGCCCAGTTTTGTTCTCCTCTCTGCATCTTGGAGCTGGCTGTTCTTCATTTGTGTCACTCCTTTGACCTAAACTAGAGGCACAACACTTTCTTCTACTTCCTTAGTTCTGCTAACGCAATGGTGAAAGCGAATCATTGCATGCAGCAGAACTTTGGCTGCAACCATTTGAAATCCATGTTTGTCCTAAGAAATTCTCCCTGGCTGCAGCACGCAGAGCACTCCTGCTGCTTGTCTCTTTCTGACTCATCTCGCTCTTCTCTTTTCTTTCCTCTCTTTTTCGCTTTCCCCCTCCTACTCAGGAACAAAAATAACATTTATAACATCACTCACTTTTGTTTGTTTGTTTTCTACAGGTATCTTTATAGCCTCGCTTTCTGCCCCCAAAACAGCTTTTCTGTGGGGAAGCAGAGCACTGAAGGGAGCCAGACTGCTTGGGTTCCAACCCCCGGGCTGCCTTTTTCTCTGGATATTACTCTGGGCAAGTCATTTCAGTTCTCGGTGCCTCAGCTTCCTGTTCTGTAAAGAATGACAGAAAGTCCTCATATGGTTGTAGAGAAGACCAGATAAGCTAATGTGCCATCCGTGGAGAAGCAGATAAACAAATTGTGGTGACGCACCCCACTCCAGTACTCTTGCCTGGAAACTCCCGTGGACGGAGGAGCCTGGTGGGCTGCAGTCCGTGGAGTTGTGAAGAGTCGGACACGACTGAGCGACTTCACTTTCACTTTTCACTTTCATGCTTTGGAGAAGGAAATGGCACCCCACTCCAGCGTTCTTGCCTGGAGAATCCCAGGGATGGGGGAACCTGGTGGGCTGCCGTCTATGGGGTCACACAGAGTCAGACACGACTGAAGCAACTTGGCAGCAGCCACAGCACACAGTGGAATACTATTCAGTCATGAAAAAGGATTGCAGTACTGATATCTGCTGTAACTGAATAACTCTCAAAAACATTATACTAAATGAAAGAAGCCAGACAAAAATGTTACATATCATATGATTTCTTTTAAAAGATGTATCCAGAATAGGTAAATTCATAGAGACAGAAAACAGATTGATGGTTACCAGGAGACAGTAAGTGTGGGTTGGAGGCAACAGAGAAGAATGACTGCTTAATGGTATAGAGTGTTCTTTTGGGGTGATTAAAAAGTTTTGAAACTAGAAAGAAGTGGTAGTTGTATAACATTTGTGAATGCATTAAATGTAACTAAATTATATATTTTTAAATGGTTGACAGCAATGATATGCTTTAAAAGCTGATTGATCTCAGCTTTTAAAATAAATAAATGTAAAGCATTTGGTGCATTTCCTGGAATACAGTAAATAATCAAAATATTATTACTACCCATCACCCCCTCCAGCCAGCATAGATAATTATTAATCTCAACTATGTTCAAAATAAGAAGAAAATCATTAAATAGCAAGCAGTATAAGGGAGTCTCAGGCCCCAGGGAGAGAATTTTCCTGAAGCATGCCCACCCTGCTAAGATAATATTTCATCTTATTATAAGAACAAATGGGAACCTGGGTTGTAGAGTAAAGTTAGTAGTTCTTGGACTCTTTTGTCTCATTAATGTGGTTCCAGGAATTGGAGGTTGGAAAAATATTCTATTGTTTAAATATTTCTGGCATCTACACTTTTCCTTCCATCTTCATTAGTGTCTTAGCCACACAGGCTTGCTCTGCCATGCTGCCTCTCCCAAATAAGGCTTGTTAGAAAGACTGGATTATGCCACAGGAAGGTCTTCAGACCTCACAAAAATCTCACTGAGGCCCTTCTGAAAGGACTGCATCTAAGAGTTCAGGACACTCAGACCAGCCAGTTATGTGCCCCAGCTGACTGCAACGGCAGCCTCTCTAATTGCTGTTACTAAATATATAGGACACCCTGTATGATGCAAGTAACACATCTTCATCACCATGGTGACCAGGCAACTTCTGCCTCCAAACACATTCCTTTGCAGCATATGTCTACCAGGGACTGAAGAGAGCCAGTGAAGCTGTGGGCCTGGCAAAGGGGAATCCCAGCTAATTTCTGGTTCTAAGAACTGAGAGGCCTGTGCTCTGCTCTTTGACTGTATGTGGCAATTTTTGGCAAAACCAAACACAAATTTCTATCACTTAAAGCTGGTTTTCAGGAAAAAAGCATTCAAGAGAAGGTGACAGCTGGGAATTGGCTACATCAGAGGATGCAGGATTCACCAGGTCATGCAGAAGATGCAGACTCAGTGCTGACAGAACGAATCCCAGAAGCACCCACAGGAATCCCTTTGGGGGAGAGTCTCTTCAAGGATGGAGCTGAAAAAAAAATGTAGATGCCTCAAAGGAGCCTCTTCCTTCTAAGGACATTGTAAGAACCATTTACCCTCCACTTACAAATGGAGCGGGATCAGATGAAAGTGAATGGGTGTGGGCAGTTGGCAGGGGCTGTCCCACTTGCAATGACTGTAGCATCACATGGCAGTCCCCTGATTTTTCACTTGAGTGCTTTTGGGCCTCTTTTTAATGTGACCCCTGGACTTGTCTTAATGGTGCTCCCTCCCAGCCCTTCTTAAGCACCAGTCAGTGCTGTTCTGAGCTCAGAGAACAGGTGGAGATTCATCACCTCAACCTCATGCCCAAAAGTAAGGAGCTACCTTCAGAGTTTCCGACTTGTCGACAGAAACCCAGCTTGAAAACTGGAGCCATTTTCCTTGGGTTGCTCTCACGGAGCCACCTGGCACAAAGAGCCATTTAAAGACCTGCTCATGGGCTGAATGAAATAATTTTGTTTATTGTGGGAAGAAGGTTTTGGAGGCCTCCTCTGGTATTTACTCCCAAACTATGGTTTCTTTTGGAAAACTCAGTGCTTGTTCCAAAGAGTCAGTTTCTTCAGTTGCAGTGAGGATATGGATCTACTCACCCATTTCCCAGCTCTGAGCTGTGCCATCGGTGCAAAGATGCCAGCCTCCCGCCTTCCCTCACTGGCCATGTGAAGGAGGATGGACAACACGTGTATGCACTTGGATCTCTGAACTGCTGCTGCTGAGACGTATCCCAGGGACTCAGCTGACTGTGGAGAAGGTGGCCACGCGTCCCAGTTTGCCAGGGACAAGCTGTGTGTGTATATCTGCTGTCTTAGAATCATTTTAAAAGGCCCCTTTCACTCTCAGAAGTGTCCTGTCACTTGATAAGACAGGTGATAAGATCCTTTATGCAACAGAATCTTTTTTTTTTTTTTTTTACTTTATTTTGCTTTACAATACTGTATTGGCAGAATCTTGTGTCTCACTGCTGACAGCCCAAGCATTCGCACTGTTTCCCTTTAGTTCTAGGATTTTTCAGATTTACTGGGTTCTTAGAGAGGTTGGCGGAAAGCAGGGCAATTTTCATGGCCTCATTATGAATCCTAACTAGTTCTCTTTTAAACTCAAAGTAGTTATAAATATTCTGTCCAATATATTTGGCCTTCAATATATTGGCTCTAGAGTGGCTCGAGTGGCTCTCAGAGTGCATCCAAAGGACACTGCTAAAGTCTTGAAATTTGCATTGGATGACAACAGCTGTGTCCCACAAGGACACTGTAAGTCAGCAGATAGAATGGACTCAGCTTCAAGTTTTTTCCAAGTTTTTATACACCTTTGGTAGATGATCCTGCTTGTCAGCTGCCAGATAAACAAATGCGCAAGGGCTGAGTATGAACTTTCAAATGTTCAGAAAGTATTTAATAACATATTTTTAATGAGATAAGAACACTTGGAACATGGTCATATTTTCACTAGGTAAAATTCATTTATGCAATGGAATTAATATATCAACAAGTTATAGTACGTCAGTATTAAATTCATATCTAACATTTGTTGTTTCACTATGTGGCAGACAAGTGCTGAATGAGTCACATACACAGCCTATTTCATCCTTGCAGCGACCCCATGAGGTAGGTACTGTGGTCACCCATGTATTGTAAAAGAGGAAACTGGGAAGAGACTCCAGGTCTCACAACTTCCAGGTGCTCTGTCACCTAAACTCTTTTGAAATGACCTTTGAAACTTCCTAGCTAGTCATTATACTAAAAAAAGCATCTGTCGTTTGATTTTTGCCCTTAGGCTATTATTCCATAGCAATTAGAGAAATTTCCTGAAGCTACAATGAGATCTGAATTATCCTTTTGACCCTGAAGAGACCCTGAAAAACCTCTTCATTTGCTATAGGTTTTTTTTTTTTTTCCTTTTAAGAGAAGAGCAATGAATCTCGAAAAACTGAGGCCGTGTCATATTAAATACGATGCTGCTGGTTTTGCTCAGCACTTTTTGCTGTAACGCTCTATTACTTTCAGGCCCCCAGCTTTAGTCCACCTCTCTCCATTATTCCCCCATGGTGGCTGAGATGGTAAAGAATCTGCCTGCAATGTAGAAGACCTGGGTTCGATCCATGGTTTGGGAAGATTCTTTGAAGAAGGGAATGGCTACCCACTCCAGTATTCTTGCCTGGAGAATTCCATAGACAGAGGAGTCTGGCGGGCTACAGTCCATGGGGTTGCAAACAGTCAGACACGACTGAGCAACTAACACTCCACAGTTTTCATTTCACAAGGAGGGCATGCTGGTACTGTAATCTGGTACAAAATAGATGCTCAGTAAACATTAGTTTTAAGAATGAATGCATTTTAAGTGAACGAAGCAATGACTCAACATGACTTTCACAAAGATTATGAGATGGAATCCTGCAGAAACTGCTGCATTTTGCCAAATCCTCTTTCTTAAGTCTCTGGATGACTGCCAGGAAATTAAATCTCTGCATTTCCTGGTTAATTAAATGTAAGAGATTGACTAGTGCTGTAAATGTTTCCCCTTGATCCTATGGCTTCATCAAAACCTTTGGAAAGTGGGGAAGAGAAAGATTACCTGTCTGTGCCTTGTTGACTGAACATGCCCTTCAGTATGGTCTCTTCTAAACACCAGTGAGCCTTTCACTGCTGTGTGAGGGCAGTCATGCTTCTTATGCCTCCCACGGTGCCTAAGCTTTACTTTGGGACCTGACATGTCACTGTCCCCAGTGAACAGAGCCCTCTTATCCCGCCCACCACCCACCTACGCATTTCTCCTTTCCCACCAGGCAGCCAGACCATGTTCTTGCTCTTTCCTTTTCAGTGATTGGCAATAGGCCACCTGAGCCTGGAAAACCTTTCCTGCCGCCTGGCTGTCAGCGGGGAGGACCCAGAGAGGCAACTGACCCAGCTGAGATGCTTGTCTTGTTCAAGCAGGGAGTGCACTTACTGCCAAAAGTGCTGAAGGCTTTTGTGTCCCCCAGTGCTTTCAGAGCCCGAACAAGCTTTGCATTCCAATGCTGTGCTTTCCTGGAAAGCTCTCTGTCTTTTCTCCAGGGCTTTATCTCATTTCTGTTCAGCACCAGACAGAATTACCATGGGTGTATCTTCTGGCCTCTGGGTCCTCTCGAGTCCATAGAGTGTAGGTCACTTTTTCTCCATATAACTTTTAAAACAACTATTACAAAGTTAGTAAATATATTCATGGAAGGCAATTGAGAAATGCAGGAAACAAAAGTAAAATTTTCTATTATTATATGGTGCTAACATCTATTAACATTTTGCAATTATGTGTGTAGTCTTTTTAATTTCAGTCTGTTTTCTTGATTATTAGTGGGAAAAACAAATAGAATTATGACAGCTTGAATATTTGCTTAACCATTGATGCATTTTTTATGCATTCCCCTTATTGATTTAAAAAAATTTTTGTGATAATCTTAGGTTACAGAAAAGTGGCAAAGATAGTACAGAGAGTTCCCACATACCCTTAATCCAACTTCCCATCATGTTAAAATCTTATATAACCATGGTTATTTGTCAAAAATAAGAAAGTCGCACTGATCTGATATTATTAACTACAGATTTTTTTTTTAAGGATTTTACCAGTCTTTCCTTGCTTTTCATGACCTTGGTACTTTTGAAGGGAACTGGCCAGGTATTTTGTAGGATATCCCTCCGTTTGTCTAATGTTTTTCTCATGACTAGATTTGGGTTATGGACTTTGGGAAAGAAGACCACAGAGGGTCTTTTCACTTCCTTCAGTTCAGTTCAGTTGCTCAGTCACGTCCAACTCTGCGAGCCCATGAACTGCAGCATGCCAGGCTTCCCTGTCCACACACCAACTTCTGGAGCTTGCTCAAACTCATGTCCATCAGGTCAGTGATACCATCCAACCATCTCATCCTCCGTCATCCCCTTCTCCTCCCACCTTCAACCTTTCCCAGCATCAGTGTCTTTTCCAATGAATCAGTTCTTTACATCAGGTGGCCAAAGTGTTGGATCTTCAGCATCAATCCTTCCAATGAGTATTCAGGACTGATTTCCTTTAAGATTAACTGGTTTGATCTCCTTGCTGTCCAAGGGACTCTCAAGAGTCTTCTCCAACACCACAGTTCAAAAGCATCAATTCACTTCCTTATGTTGTCCTATGAAATACACACTCTCAAGGTGGCCCAGCTGGTAGAGAACATTCTGCCAATTCATTAGATACAAGAGATGAGAGTTCAATCCCTGGGTTGGGAATATCCCCTGGAGAAGGAAATGGCGACTTGCTCCAGTGTTCTTGCCTGGGAAATCCCATAGACAGAGGAGCCTGGCAGGCTGTAGTCTATGGGGTCACAAAGAATTGGACAAGACTGAGCATGCATGTACTTACTAATGCACAACTTGCCTAGAACTTCTGGATCAAAGAGGAAGTTAAAACTGTGATTTATTAGGCAGCCTCATGAAGTGTATCTTCAACTACTTCATGCCCAGTGCCTGGCCTGGGGCTGCCCCAAGTAGGTGCTTCCTTGGTGTTTGTTTCATGGTTGGCATTAGGGTCCAGGCCAGGACACTTCCCTCTGGGGAAATGATGGACTGGGTGGTAGCTGCTTCGTTCATCTTGAGAGATAATAAAGAAAGATCACAATTAAAAGCAGAGACCATTGCAGAACTATTTACAATAGCTAGAACATGGAAGCAACCTAAATGTCCATTGACAGATGAATGGATAAAGAAGCTGTGGTACATATATATGATGGAATATTATTCAGTCATAAAAAGGAATGCATTTGAGTCAGTTCTAATGAGGTAGACAAACCTAGAACCTATTATACAAAATCAAGTCGGTGATGCCATCCAACCACCAGAAGTAAGTAAGAAGTAAGTCAGAAAGAGAAAGATAAATATCATATACTAACGCATATATATGGAGTCTAGAAAGATGATATTGATGAATTTATTTTCAGGGCAGCAATGGAGAAACAGATATAGAGAACAGACTTATGGACATGGGGCAGGGGGAGAGGAGGATGGAAGGGAGAGATGTATGGAAAGAGTAATACGGAAACTTACATTACCATATGTAAAACAGATAGCCAATGCAAATTTGCTGTATGACTCAGGGAACTCCAACAGGGGCTTTGTGGCAATCTAGGAGGGTGGGATGGGGAGGGAGATGGGAGGGAGGTTCAAGACGGAGCGAACATTTGTATACCTATGGCTGATTCTTGTTTGATAGAAAACAACAAAATTCTGTAAAGCAATTATCCTTCAATTAAAAAAAAAGCAGAGACCAGTTTGTGTTTAGAAGAAATGTATCATTTCCTTGAAAAAAAAGACATAGATATGAAAATGGACAAAAGAAAAGAGAAGATATTGGGGGAAGAAAGATATTCGAGCACAAAGTGCTGTAGACAGTTGTGTGTCCCAGTTATCCCCAGATACCCAGGACCCTCATGGAGAAGGCAGGAACTGGGGTAGGAGATGGGGAGGAGGCTGAATCTTACACAGAACCTTGTCCAGGCCTCCGCCTGACCAACTTTGGGCACCTTCTTGCTCCCTCTCTGCCATTGTAGCCCCCTGGCTTGTTCTAGAACATGCACACGGCCTTCCTTTTCATGTCACTGGTTTTACTGACGGTTTGGAGACAATGGTAGGTGATTCAGGCATAGGCCATGCATCTCTGCTCCCCAGCCTCACCTCCTGACCCACAGAGGAGAGTCTCAGACTAGCTGACCTGCCTTTTCAGTCCAGGCCCCCTGCCAGGGTACTGGTCCCCACTCCTGAGTCCCCTCTTCCCCTTCTACCATTCCCAGCCTACCTCCTCCCCACAAATTCTGAGAGAAATTGGGAATCTCCTCCTTTTGCTCCCAACTTCTCACTCAAACTCTTCTTGGTTTCAACTTTCACAACCAAAAGGACAGTCAATATTTCTTTTTAAACAGAGAAGACCTACTCAGCAGTCACCATCTTTGGCCACACACACACACTAGCTGGCCGAAGCTTCAAAATGCCCAGGGAAGAGAGGAAGGGGTGTGATATCATCTTCCAGAGCCCGTGGTGGGAACATGACTCAAGCCATGGATCTCTGAGGGGACTGGAGGGGCCGAGAGAACTTTGGATGGTGGGGGTGGGGGATGGGGTGTGAGTGGGGGCATCCCTGGGTGGCCCTGGATCCTTTGGTTTATGAAACTCCAGGGCGATGCAAGAGAAGATCATAAATAACTGAGTAGAACCTCATCTTTTTCTTTCCCCAACATTTTTATAGAATAATAATTTTTAAAAAATACCTTGCATTACAATTTAAAAAATCTTGTAAGAACTTTGCATTCAGTCACATCAAGATTTTACAATTGACAGTGACACTCTGGTTGTTCTTTCTGAGGAGGACTCTGCTATTGATCTCAGAGTTGCTTTCCCATAAGGAGATCTCTACAGCATTCACTATGGGTCTATCCAAGGGTTACCATCTCCTTAGACCTTCAAGGTTGGATCACCCTAACCATGGGTTTACAGAGTTGTGAGTGAGTGGTTTTCTTTTGATCTCAAGTAAGTAGTCATGTATGGATTTGAGAGTTGGACATAAGGAAAATTGAGTGCCGAAGAACTGATGATTTTGAACCATGGTGTTGGAGAAGACTCTTGAGAGTCCCTTGGACTGCAAGGAGATCAAACCAGTCAATCCCAAAAGAAATCAGTCCTGAATATTCATTGGAAGGATTGAAGCTGAAGCTCCAATACTTTCGCCACCTGATGCGAAGAGCTGACTCATTGGAAAAGATCCTGATCCTGGAAAAGATTGAAGGTGGGAGGAGAAGGGGACGACAGAGGATGAGATGGTTGGATGGTATCACTGACTTGATGGACATGTTTGAACAAGCTCCGGGAGTTGGTGATGGACAGGGAAGCCTGGTGTGCTGCAGTTCACGGGGTCTCAAAGAGTCGGACACAACTGAGTGATTGAACTGAACTGAACTGAAGAATAAAAGCATGATAGAAAAAGACAGACTGTACACTTGACTTTAAGAAAAATGGCACTCAGGTAACACTGGCTTCTTTTATTGATTTCCCAGAAAGTGTTCTTTTCATGTATTTTTTGTTTTGAGTTCAGTTTACCTGCGGACAAAGCTAGTGCAGAACTGTCTTGTTTTTGTGTCTGGTTATCTTTAACAGGCCCCAAGCGTCTGCCAGCTGCCCAGGAAAATGGGCCGCTGGTGCCTCTGCTGCTTCTCCTGTTTCTGCTGGCTTGCTCTTTGAGAAGGTGTTTTATTTTCACTGGTGTCAAAGGGAGGTTAAAGCAGTAATGGCTCTCCGCTCCTCTCCCCTCTACCAGGCAGGAGGGACCGAATTAGGGCAGAAGATATTCAGATGGCCTGTAAGACCCCCATGAGACTGCATCCCCCAGGCTTCCCAGAGCTGTGGGGATGAGACTGACAGGACAACCAGCAGCGCTGAAGTACTGGGTTCAAGACACTGATGTCATTGCCTAGATCAAGGTTACTTTGGTTGTAGCTAAGAGAAAGTCATTTCAAAACAGCTTCGGCCAAGGTGGACCTTTATTATTAAAGAAAGATTTCAGAGCACATTGGATACTCTTTATCACTCCCTCTTTCTCCAATCTTTCTTTCTCTCTCTCAGACAGGTTTCCACTGACTCATTCAAGCTAACCAGCCCAGGCTGAGACCCATGTGTTTTTCCCAGCTCCAGGCTCCAAAGCCTGGTAGGCTGCAGTCCATGGGGTCTCGAGGAGTCGGACGCGACTAAGCGACTTCACTTTCACTTTTCACTTTTCACTTTCATGCATTGGAGAAGGAAATGGCAACCCACTCCAGTGTTCTTGCCTGCAGAATCCCAGGGACAAGGGTGACTGGTGGGCTGCCGTCTATGGGGTCGTGCAGAGTCAGACACGACTGAAAAGACTTAGCAGCAGCTTAGCAGCAGCAGGCTCCAAACAGAGAAATGGATTGTCTTCATTTAAATGAACCGTGGGGAGTGGAGTGGGGGTGAGGGAGTCATTGTCATGTATTAGAAAGATGGCTAAAACTGAGGGCCGAAAATATACCCTTAAGGTTATCTATTATTGAGCTTGTCCCTTCAAATTTTGGCTCCCGCCCTGGTGACATCACTGTGGCTGTGACGATGGAATGGCTCAGACAACAAGAAATGGTATTCAGGTATTTTTCCTAGCCACCAGGGTTCTAGTTGATTCAACCACAAGTTGAAATACCTAGTATATGTCATATACTATCCTAGGCTCTGAAGACAGGAGTGTAAACCAGATACATATTGAGGCTCAGTATGACTCAGTGTATGTACCTGTCTCTTATACACATCTAGATGTGTATAAGAGACAGATCATATACTAACGCATATATATGGAGTCTAGAAAGATGACACTTTCATGCATTGGAGAAGGAAATGGCAACCCACTCCAGTGTTCTTGCCTGCAGAATCCCAGGGACAAGGGTGACTGGTGGGCTGCCGTCTATGGGGTCGTGCAGAGTCAGACACGACTGAAAAGACTTAGCAGCAGCTTAGCAGCAGCAGGCTCCAAACAGAGAAATGGATTGTCTTCATTTAAATGAACCGTGGGGAGTGGAGTGGGGGTGAGGGAGTCATTGTCATGTATTAGAAAGATGGCTAAAACTGAGGGCCGAAAATATACCCTTAAGGTTATCTATTATTGAGCTTGTCCCTTCAAATTTTGGCTCCCGCCCTGGTGACATCACTGTGGCTGTGACGATGGAATGGCTCAGACAACAAGAAATGGTATTCAGGTATTTTTCCTAGCCACCAGGGTTCTAGTTGATTCAACCACAAGTTGAAATACCTAGTATATGTCATATACTATCCTAGGCTCTGAAGACAGGAGTGTAAACCAGATACATATTGAGGCTCAGTATGACTCAGTGTATGTACTGAAACACATTTAAAGCCACAAAGTCCAAAATTAATTACGCTTAAGTCAAACCAAATTATACTTTTTTTGTTTTCTGAAAGAATTAAGAAATATTAATGGGGAAAAAAATTATAACTCCTCAAAGCCTTCTAAATCTCTCTTGTCTCCTCTCCCAGCATACGATAGATGCTCCAGAACATCTTACTTGTCAAATTACCTTTGAATTCCTTTTGATGCCTAGTTTCCTCCTACAGCTCAGGGCCTGTTTCTCTCCACCCCATGTTTCCAGGGTCATCCAAGCATTTTGTAACTTGGTTTCTAAAGACTAAATTCTTTTTCAGGGAGTAAGGAAAAAGGAAAATCTGAGTAGGTAAAGACAAAATTATCTTTAGTTGGTTAGCGGTGGGTGGAGAGAGAGAAAACACTGAAATCCTGTATATCACTAATCAAATTCATTTCACCTGTGACCTGCCTTCACTAATCAAGTTTGTTTTAATTGTTGCTACAAAAGACCTGTGTATCCTCGAAGTGGCGTGTAGTCTAATAAGGTGTTTACCAGAGCTGTTTTCCAGGAACTTGAAGTCAGCTGTGTCTGGTTTGAGCTGAGCGGGTTAAGACCGCTGACTCTCCAGCTGTGTGAGTGTCAGCTCAGTGAACTTTTGATGTCAGAGGACCGAAAACCCCACCCTCAGATCGTGCTAAGCGCCTCCATTTTGAGCATGCAGAGGCCTGTAGCTTAGCTGCACCTGTGCAGAATGATGATTACTGAGCATTTCTTCACTTTCCTGCATGCTCCCCATGCTCCCTACACCCCAGACTGCCCTGCTGCTATATTCTTTATCATATAAATACACCACACCTTGCAGGTAAACCCTTTTTTTTTGCACAAACCTCAGCGTCGTGATATCTCAGCTTGCTGTGTCGGGCAAAATGAGCCTGGTTTGGCCACAATGCCTCCATCATACAGAGACAAAAGGAACCAGGTACTTGCCCTATTTGGTAAAGGATTCTGAAAGGCAGGCAGGTCAGAGGCCAGCATGGCTTCTCTTGGGGTTTGGGGGGATGTATCTGAGAAAGTCACACAAATGTTTGAGGGTTATGTCAAGATGAGTGGGACTTTCAGGAGGGGTAGAATTGAATTCAACACACAGTGAAAGCATAATGACTTTGAGAGGTAGCTTTATTGTTTCTGATTACAGATGAGAAAAATTAACTCAGGATAAACTGTAACTTGCACACCCATGATCATGCTATTGGTAGGTGGCAGAAGTAGAGCTGGAGTCCTTTTTGACTTGAAAGACCACATTTTAAACCTTGAACCATACTCCTGCTCTTAACTGAAATATCTTTCTTCAGATTTTACCAGCTACATCCAGATCTTGGGTCTCAGACCGCAGAACCTCACAATGTCATGTGGTGACATTGCCTGGACTCTCACATCAATATATTGCTAGTTTCCATCTTACACACCTGGCTGTGACAAAATAGTAGAGAAGTCTATCTTTCTCAAAGAACTAAACTAGAATTTGAAAGCGATTCATAGTGACTTGACAAGGAAACCCAACTCTCTCCTCACAGGACAGTTTCTCTGCCTTGCTGCCCAGAAGCAGCTCTGCCTGGGGACCTTTTACACTCTTCCCACCCTCCAGGGCTACCTCTGGAGAGCCCTCCTCTGAACTGAGCTGCTGAACGTTCCAGACTGCTCTGTGAGAAATGTGTTCTGATGAGTGGAGAAAGAGTAGGACAAACCACATTTGAAGTATAGCTGTCAAAAGGCTTCCATCCATCCATATGTTTGTTCATGATCTTTTCAGATTCTGATTTTTCTGAAATCAGAATAGGAAACTTGCATGTCAATGCTGCAGTGAGGACTCTGCTCCATCTCCAATCTATAAATAAAAACAGAGCTCCATTCCCTGCCAACACATTGCCTGAGACAATGGCCAGGTGCCTGGGGGTGGGAATGTTATTAAAGGCTCAATAAATATTTGTTGAATCTTGAATAAATTCACCCCCTGAAACCCGCTAAGAAGTGGTAAATAGTCAGAGGTAATAGTCTTTCTCCCAGGAGATTGATTTAGTTATTATATTAGAAATAGAATTGCAAATTAACATGTGCTTAGAGCTAGTTGGAAATCTGTCCATTAATCCAGATAAAATTTAGCTTATTATGAATCTCTGCTTGCTATCCTTGGGTTAGGTTTTTAGGGGTTTTAATATAATGTATCTACAGGAATTCCCAGACCAATGGTTAGGACTGACTCTTTCGCTACTGTGGACTAAGGTTCAGTCTCTGGTAGGGGAACTAATTTTCCACAATCATCCTAGCAAGGCCAAATAATAATAATAGTGTATCTACAAAATGGAAAGCTAGAACTCCAAAGTCATCTAAGATTGATCTGAACAAGGAGATATGATACCGACCCTCAAGAGGGGCATATGAGAAGTGCCAGATCATCCCCAAATATACTGTAATAAAGAAAACCAGGCCAGTGGGAATTTGGAGGAATGAGATAATTTTGACCGGAGGTGGTAAGGGAAAAATATGTAGGGAGTGATCATCATTCGTTTTGGGAGGACACACCCCACAACACGTGGGATTTTAGCTCCCTGACTGGGGACTGAGATCGAACCCATCCCCACCCCAGTGGAAGCATGAAGTCTTAACTACTGGACCACCAGGGGAGTCCCTCATTCTTTTTTAAAGAAATATTTCTGAGCATCACCCAAGCTAGACACTGGTACTGGGACGAGCAAGTTTCAGTGCCTGCCTCCAAGGAACTCGTGGTACTAGAAGAGCTGACTCAGCCAGTGGTTATGGTAATAGTTGATGCTTCTCTGTGTGGTGTGCAGGCAGGCCAGGTGGACAGGGGAGGGACCCCCAACTGAACTAGCTAGACCACAGAGAAGGCTTTCTAGGGACTGTGTCTCAAGACATGGACCTTGAAGAATGAGGCAGACAAAGATGAAGATGGATAATTTCAGGCAAGAGGAATAGTAAGACACTGCTTTGAAAAGAGAGAGGCTTGGTTTCGTTGAACCGCACGGTTCCGCCCTGGAGTCCGTCGCCCAAGACCACCAAGACACAGGATCGATGCAAATAGCAAGAGGATTTATTGAACCGGCGCGCCGGGGTTCTGTCCTCCTTAAGCAAGGAGCGAACCCCGATGACAGTTACAGAACAGGTTTTAAGCACAAAAAACCACATTGGGCGGGGAGGTATAGATATATCATGATTGGTCACAATACTGCTGACCTTTACAAGGATAGGCTTGTGAGGCTTTGGCGACATAATTCTGCGGATAACACACAGTTTACACAACTTGTTTTTCTGACTCTCTGGAAAGTCAAACCTTCCAGGTCAGGGTCTGTAAGCCTCCAGGTCAGGGTCTGTGAGTCACAAATAACAGAGATAACCTTTCAGTTGGTCTGGAAAATCCCTAAATCTTACAGGTTACTTCCTCACATTCCCCTCTTCTTCTTGTTCCTAATTTCAATCTTGAAATTAATGGTCGGGATCTCCCTGGGGAAGGGTGGTGTACTGTTGCCTCAGCATTAGTACCTGTACTGAGCTCACTCGGTCCTGGATAAATTCTAGCAACTTGTTTAGAACGCAGGGCACTAGGGTTAAGAGAAGCAGTAAAATAAGCAAGGGCCCTATCAGGGTGGATATTAAAGTGGCAAACCATGGGGTTTTATTGAACCAGGACTCGAACCACCCTTGGGCATTTTCTCTTTCTTTCTGTCTGGCTGTTAGCCTTTTTCTTAATTTATTTATGGAGTCTCTTATGACCCCTGAGTGATCTACATAGAAGCAGCATTCTTCTTTAAGGGCCGCANTCAAGAGGTGCATATGAGAAGTGCCAGATCATCCCCAAATATACTGTAATAAAGAAAACCAGGCCAGTGGGAATTTGGAGGAATGAGATAATTTTGACCGGAGGTGGTAAGGGAAAAATATGTAGGGAGTGATCATCATTTGTTTTGGGAGGACACACCCCACAACACGTGGGATTTTAGCTCCCTGACTGGGGATTGAGATCGAACCCATCCCCACCCCAGTGGAAGCACGAAGTCTTAACTACTGGACCACCAGGGGAGTCCTTCATTCTTTTTTAAAGAAATATTTCTGAGCATCACCCAAGCTAGACACTGGTACTGGGACGAGCAAGATTCAGTGCCTGCCTCCAAGGAACTCGTGGTACTAGAAGAGCTGACTCAGCCAGTGGTTATGATAATAGTTGATGCTTCTCTGTGTGGTGTGCAGGCAGGCCAGGTGGACAGGGGAGGGACCCCCAACTGAACTAGCTAGACCACAGAGAAGGCTTTCTAGGGACTGTGTCTCAAGACATGGACCTTGAAGAATGAGGCAGACAAAGATGAAGATGGATAATTTCAGGCAAGAGGAATAGTAAGACACTGCTTTGAAAAGAGAGAGGCTTGGTTTCGCTGCAGCGAAAGAGCTCAGAGACCAGGACGTAGTACCTGGAAGGGTCCATCACAAAGGATTTTGCTGCCAGAAACACCACGCAGAGGTTGGAGGCAGGGAATGCTGTGAACACACCTGGCATAAGTGGGAAGCAATGAGAAGCAACTTGGCTTTGCCAGTGGAAAGCAATGAGACCAAGGAGAAACCTATGGATATTTTGGGTGGAATTTTCCACGTGTTCATGGGGGCAGTAAATAGGTTCCAGTAGCTGGAGATGGTGGTGACTGATGCTGGGTGCCAAGGGCTGGGAGGGGGTTGAGACTTTCCCTGCTTGCACCTGAATGAGTTGGTCTGCCACAGTGCGTAGATGCTGACAGAAGACATGTGGCTCCTGAGTCAGGACCATGAGTTGGGACCAAGGACTCTCTTACTTGTAGCAATAGCAGAATCCAGAGAGTCAGGACAGTCACATTGGCTCCAGGCCGCCAGGGGCTACACAAGTGGGTCTTGGCAGACACCCACAGCCACAGTGGGTGACGCCCAGGAAAGGGACCCTGGGCCTGGGGAGCCCGCCACCTTACAGCAGCCTGCTCTTTGAGAGAGACAGACATTATCTCATCCCCTGCTGGAGCTTGCTGAAAACACAACCTGAAAAACCACCCGGGAACAGCTAAAGAGAGCCCAAGGCCTTGGCAAGAGGTGCAGAGTGCCAGAGACCCCTGTGTCTTCCAACAGGGGAAAGGATGCTTTGTGTCAAATGTTGAAGGGCTGTGCATCCAAAACAAGCAATTTGGAATTTATGCTGTAGGTAAAGGGAAACCCCTATAACTTTTTTTGGAATAACCCAAGGACTGTTGAATTGGGGGACTTCATCTGGAAATGGGTGCAAGGCTGGAGCAGATTAAATATATCCATACATTCCCAGACATTCCTTTCCCAGAGAGGTAAGGTCTTTCTTGACAGTGAGCAGGCTTTGTGACTGATTTGATGGGAGTAACACCCTGCGCTAAGAAACTAGCAGCTTCTATCTCCTCAGTCTTGGGTCTCTCTCTGGGAGCCCCGAGCCATGTAAGACTACTCTGGGATTGCCGTGCTAGAAAGGCTATATCTAGGCCCTCCAGCTCTGAGCCAGCTCTGCTCAGTCCCAGATCTGTGGGTGAAGCTGTCTTGGACCCTCCAGAGGGACCTGTCTGCCAGCTGTGAACTCCTGAGTGACTTCAGTGGACATCACATGGAGAAGAAGAGTCACCCAGCTGAATCCTGTTCAAATGCAAACACAATCTTAAGATATAAAAAAATGATTGTTTGAAAAACTGAGTTTTATAGAAGAGGCATACCTTGTTTTATTTGTTGCATTTTGTCATGCTTCACAGATACTGAATTTTTTTTTAATTGAAGCTTTGTGGTAACTCTGCATTGAGCAAGTCTATCAGCACCATTTTTTCAACAGCATTTGCTCTCTTCATGTCTGTGTCACGTTTTGTTAGTTCTCACAGTATTTCAGACTTTTTCATTATTGTGCTTTGTGATCAGTGACCTTTGTTACTATTGAGAAAAGATTATGACTCACTGAAAGCTCAGATGATGGCATTTTTCAGCAATAAAGTATTTTAAATCAAGGTATGTGTTTTTGTAAAGAGCACAATGCTAGTCACACTTAATTGACTACAGTATAGTGTAAACATAACTTTTGTATGCACTAGGAAATGAAAAAAATTCATGTGACTTGCTTTATTGCAATATTCTTCTTATTGCAGTGGCCTGGAACTGAACACACAAGGCATCTGAGACTATGCCTATAGGTGTTAAGCTGCAGATGAGATTGGAGGCAAGGAGTCCAATAGAGTCTATACTAAACTGGAAGGAGATAAGCAGGGCTGGCTTTAGAAAGCCAGTGGAAGCAAGAGTCCTTAGAGAGACACAGTGGAGGTGCTTAGTTGAATAAGCGCCAAAACCTTCAACAGAGCCATGTCAGAGCACTAACTGCTCCTCCAGTGAGGGTGCAACACACACATCCTTGGGCCTTTGTTAATCTGTGTCCTTGGGTTTGGCAACCTTCTCTCCAGCTGCATCTTTTAAGACTTAGGTTAAAAGTCAATTCCTTTTGTGCAGTCATTTCCTGGAAAAGTATTTGTTGCTTCCTCCTCTTTCCCCAGATTCCCCAGGTGTGCCTCTGGTGTGGGACTTGCTGGCCGCTGGATGTGAGCATCTGTCTCCCCCATGGACTGGTGTTCCTTCAGGTAAAATTCTGTGCTGTTTCATTTCCGTGTCCTCAGGTGCTGGTTTCCGGTCTCAAGGCCTGGGTGTTCGAGGCTCGAGGCTCGTAGTAGGTGATCAACACATGATTTGCAAACAAAATGTTGGTTGAGTTTCCAGAATAGGATGTAAAGTTCTATGGTTCTCTTGTTTCGCGTTCAAGTTGAAGTTTTTGTTTCTGGACACTGTTTTCGTGTGAAAAATACTGATGTCTGGATCCTACTCTCAGGCTTCCGATACAATTGGTCTGGGTTGCAGGTCTGGGCTGCAGCTTGGGCACTGAGAGTTTTAAAAGTTGCTCAGATGATTCCAGCATGTAGTCAGGGCTGAAATCATGATTGTGATTCAATCTCCATTCCTGAGATCCCTCTTCGATCTCTTAGTCTTTTCTCTCACCAGATGAACTGTGTGTTCTTCATTAAACCAGCTGGGGGAGGGCCTGCCCCAAGGGCAAGGGTCCAGAGAAAAATGCCTGCAAGAACTTAAGGATAAAGACCCTGAGAGTGAGCACATGTGTGTGTGTACATGAATATACATGTGTATAGTGTACTCTCATGATAACAGCTATAGCCATGCGGCGAGACTTGGCCGTGGATGGCTGGGAGGAAGGAGGGGGCAAGGAGAGTGAAAGTGACCAGCTCTGGAAACTGGGAAGTTTGCTCGAGGCCTCTGTTCATCAGTGCCGCCACCTGAGACCCCTCCTGAAAACTGCCTGTCCAAACAGGCAGGCAGTTTGAGTAGGCAGTGTGGCAGGGTTTGAGAGCTTGATTTGTAGAGTAATCCAGTTCAGCTCCAGGAATCTGTGTGAGCTTGGCTACTGACTTAACCTCTCTGAGCCTCAGTTTCCTTACACACAAAATGTATATTTTAATAAGGTTTTTGAGAAGATTCAATGAGATGATATTTATAAAATGTGTATTTATAAAAGGCTTGGTACAAGCATGCAGTGAGAGCTAAGTGCACATAAACTGCTAGAATCACTTTCGTCTTTCTGTCCCTATCTTTTTTCTCTCATGTACACACACTAGCATTTTAGGGTCTCTTTTCTTTTGCAGTTCTAAAACCTCCAATCGGACAGTGCAGTGGGTCAGGACATTTGTCCTTCAGGAGTTGTGGGTGTGGGTTGCTGAGGGATCAGAGGTACGCCCCTTTCCTCCAGAATTGTCCCCAGCCCAACAGGAACCACCTCTCCCAGGGGTATCCACCAACCCTCCCTCCCGCACCAAGCCCATCTAATGCCCGGCAGAGACACGAGCGTGGCCTCTTTGTCATGGTGAAATCAACTCCATGCTGCAACTCTTACTCCAGAGTGCCCCATGGGAAGGCTGAAGCCACACGCCAGCTGAAGTCATATCACCTGCCTTACCCTCCTTCCCCCTCTCCCTTTGTCATGAAAGCATCCCCCCAATAAAGCAAGTAAGTCAGCCCTGAATATTGATTGGAAGAACTGATGCTGAAGCTGAAGCTCCAATACTTTGGCCACCTGATGCGAAGAACTGACTCATTGGAAAAGACCCTGGTGCTGGGCAAGACTGAAGGCAGGAGGAGAAGGGGACGACAGAGGCTGAGATGGTAGAATGGCATCACTGACTCAGTAGACATGAGCTTGAACAAGCTCTGGGAGCTGGTGATGCAGAAGCCCGGCGTGCTGCAGTCCGTGGGGTTGCAAAGAGTCAGACATGACCGAGCAACTGAGCAACGACAACGTAATAAAGCAAGGGCACTTAGTCCCTGCCTTAGGCTCTCGGAGGATTTTGGGAGCGTGGCCTGCGGCTGACAGTCTGCATCGTTCCCTATTGAGGCTTCCCCTCAGACAGTCGAGCCTTCGCTCCATGCTGTGCGACCTGACAGGGAACCTTTACTCTCAGGCCAGGAGCCTGGGTCTCTGGTATGGGAAGGGGAATCAGGCTCCTGCTGGAACAGGAAAGGCATTTAAGTAACACTCAGACCATAAAGCACTCAAGTTTTCATCTGGCTTCTCCAGGTCATATACGTATGTCACCTGTGGCCCTCTCTGCCTTGTGGAGCTGCTGTTCTGTGCTTTTCTGCTCTGCCCTCCCATTGGACTCTGAGCGTCTGTGGGACAGGAACTGCAGCTGAGTGTTTTCTGTACCCCCCAGCACTCAGCATGGGCCTGCATACAGTAGGTGTTCAGTAAACATTTGAGGAATTTGGAATGAAAAACATGTACAGCCAAGGTCACCAAAGAAAGCAGACAGCAGGGACCCACCAAGAGTTGGGCCTGCCAGGTAAGACGGAAGATCCCCCAAAGAAGCGGCTGTTAACCCCTGGGCGGAGTCACAGTGCCGCGAGCACCCTGTAAGCTCTCATTCAGTTCCTAGACCTTCTGGCACACTTTACCACCTCCATTTCACTCGTGAGGTCACTGAGGCTCAGAAAAATGAGGAACTTGGCCAATATAAAGAGTGGTGGAGTCAGATTTCAAGCCCTCGTCTGGCTGGAGTCTTTCCGTGATCACAGGATCTGAAATGACGCCCTGCGCTGCTCTTCTGGGAATCTGTGTCCCTGCTCATGCTTGAGCTAGGAAGGACCAGCCGGTGGCTGACTTGCAGGCAGCCTGCTAAGGTGGCTGGGTGGAGGTGGAGAAGGAGTTTGGGCACGAATCCACTCTCTTGCTGGGGAACCACAGAGTTAGGAGCATCGCAGTGTGGCTCCAAGGAGCCAGGCTTCAGGGCCAGGCTGGTGCGATGGACTGTCCAGAAAAGGGTACCACTGGGCCAGATGCCCGATTTGCTCAGACCTCCTGGCTCTGGGCAGGAGGGAGCCCCAGGCGCTGAGCTGTGTGATTCTCCCTGGGCTCCATTTCTCATCAATCAAGAGAGCAGGGTGACTGGAAGTTTTCTTCCAGCTCCAAGTCCCCAGTTCTCAATCAGTGAAAGGTCCAATGTTTCCCATCCCTCTTTGCTCCTCTCTGTGTAAATCCTGGGCTGCCGACCAGTGATCAAGTCCTTCAGCCTAGCCAAGGCGACAGAAAGCCTGACTTTCTCAGCCCTGAAAAGAGCTGACAGGCTGTTCTCCAGGCCCCCCTCCACAGGGAGCATTGACAAGGGCTGGAAGAGGAGACTGGCACGGGAGCCTTCTCGAGTTGTTCCACAA
Source organism: Oreotragus oreotragus (assembly GCA_006410675.1). Classification (NCBI taxonomy): domain Eukaryota; kingdom Metazoa; phylum Chordata; class Mammalia; order Artiodactyla; family Bovidae; genus Oreotragus; species Oreotragus oreotragus. The sequence goes on from SJYX01013621.1 coordinate 143,845, forward strand.
AGGACCTCTTCTCTTTCCCAGGCATGATGACAAATACTTCTGCTCCCTCTGGCTGCAAGGGCCAGGGGGTGTAGACAAGGTTCCCATGCCTGGGCTCTTAGGAAAATTGCAAGCAAAGGAAAAAAAAAAAACAACAAAAACTGCATGGACTTTTGGCTGTGCTTCTTGACTTGATGCCAGATAACCACTGGGTTAAAAATTACATCACTATTGACTATCTGAGTAATTTCTGTTTGACCGTCTTGCAAGAATAGCTACCTTGGCAACAGATTATTATCAGTTCCTTAATGATTTGTGCAGAGGAGCAGTTTCCTTTGTGCTGAAAACTGGTGGCCTTAAAGCTGGATCTGGCCAGCTGCCCCATCCTGGGTCTCTGAGTGGATCGCGTGGTATTGAGAAATGGAGCTGGGTTTGACAGCCTTCTTTGTCTGTAAAGTGGCAAGGGCCAGGCCAGTGGGGCTGGGATTCCCAATGTTACCCTCCTCACCCTCAGCATTGGATTCGGCTGAGCCTCTGGGATGCTCAGCTCTGGGAAGGGTCTGATATGACACACCCCCCACCTCATGCTGGACCATCCTTCTGAAGCCACTGGGGGTCCTGTTCCTCAGGCTTCCACTCTCCCTTGCCTTTTGCTCGGCTCACCAAACACCATTTGTTGGCTTCTGTGCTTCAGATGAATTAAGCAGAAAGTGGGAAGGAAGCTGAATATAAAGAAACGCTGTTCAGAAAGCTGAAGTGACAAGACAGCTGCTAAGTGGCGAAACTGGGATTTGAACACAAGTCTGTGCCTCCCTGATCCCTGACCTTCTACAGGGGCCAGTGAGGCTGTCTCAGTGAGAGGTAGTAGAGCCCAGAATGTGCCTTAAAAATAAAAAAGGTATGCAATAGCAACTGCTGCTGCTGCTAAGTCACTTCAGTCGTGTCCGACTCTGTGTGACCCCATAGACGGCAGCCCACCAGGCTCCCCCATCCCTGGGATTCTCCAGGCAAGAATACTGGAGTGGGTTGCCATTTCCTTCTCCAATGCATGAAAGAGAAAAGTGAAAGTGAAGTCGCTCAGTCTGTCCGACTGTTAGCGACCCCATGGACTGCAGCCCACCAGGCTACTCCGTCCATTGGATTTTCCAGGCAAGAGTACTGGGGTGGGGTGCCATTGCAATAGCAACTAGTCACACACTTTTGATCACACAAAGGATCACAAATATTATGGAATACATGAGTGATGTTTGGCCATGTATTGTGAGTCTGAGGCCCTCTGACTACAACATAAGCTTAGAGGCACAGAGCTGTCCTGCTGTCATTTCCAGACTTTGATCTTGGGCTTCAGTGAGGGAAAAGCTTTCTGACTCTGGCAGACCTTCCTACAGTCTCCCAAATACTTCCTTCAGGTAGTAGAAGGGCTCCCCAGGCCAGCTTCCCCATCCTCTATCTTTGAACAAAAGGAGGTTAAATTCAACTCTCTAAGTTCAGGGGAAGAAAATCAAAGGGATTGGAATTATTGAGGCTAGCTCTATTGAGGGGTGCTACACTTTATACACATAATCTCTTTTCTAATTTACCATGTCACCCATTCTGCAGATCAGAACATGGAGGTTCAGAGAAGGCAGAGAATGTAGGTTAAAATAGTTGAACTTTTATTGTTTATAGCAGGCACCAATTTTTTTTTAGAGAGAGGAATGTCTTTATTTGCTTCAGTTCAGTCACTCAGTCGTGTCCGACTCTTTGCAACCCCATGAATCACAGCACGCCAGGCCTCCCTGTCCATCACCATCTCCCAGAGTTCACTCTGACTCACATCTGTCGAGTCTGTGATGCCATCCAGCCATCTCATCCTCGGTCGTCCCCTTCTCCTCCTGCCCCCAATCCCTCCCAGCATCAGAGTCTTTTCCAATGAGCCAACTCTTCACATGAGGTGGCCAAAGTACTGGAGTTTCAGCTTTAGCATCATTCCTTCCAAAGAAATCCCAGGGCTGATCTCCTTCAGAATGGACTGGTTGGATCTCCTTGCAGTCCAAGGGACTCTCAAGAGTCTTCTCCAACACCACAGTTCAAAAGCATCAATTCTTTGGTGCTCAGCCTTCTTCACAGTCCAACTCTCACATCCGTACATGACCACAGGAAAAACCATAGCCTTGACTAGACGGACCTTAGTCGGCAAAGTAATGTCTCTGCTTTTGAATATGCTATCTATGTTGGTCATAACTTTTCTTCCAAGGAGTAAGCGTCTTTTAATTTCATGGCTGCAGTCACCATCTGCAGTGATTTTGGAGCCCCCCAAATAAAGTCTGACACTGTTTCCACTGTTTGCTTAGATATCTTTATAAACACTTTGGGTGGGAAGTAAGGCCAGAAGGACAGGAGCCTCAGCTAGGACAACAAAGCAGAGGCTGAGCTCCCCTCCCTGGGGTAGGGGGCAGGGGCTGAGTGCAGAGAAGGATGGCAAGAGGGTGAGCAAAATGCTGAGAGAGCCTGGGGATAAGTGACTCCGAGTGCCCAGGAAAAATCTCCAGTTATGACTGACTTTGTGGTGTTCCCCAAACTTGCTTGAAACCTTTCTAGGGAATTCTTCTTATGAGTGGGGTTTGTTTGCAGGAACTGTAGAAAAGGGTATATTGTTGTCTGCTCCCATGTGATAAGAAGCAGGTTCAGCCAGTGTGGAATCAGGACCCTAGAGCCCACGGTGGCCCTGGGAATGGGAGATTCAAGCCCCTCCACGTGCAGCAGTGACATCAGCAGGAATCCTGCAGGGGGCCTGGCCTTCTCTCGATGGCAGGAGAGATCTAAGCAGACCTCAGGCTGTTGGTGTGCTGGAGCCTGCCTCACTGCAGAACATCCCTTCCCAGAATTCCACTCGGTGGTCTGTCTCAGCTTCACATCTGCCATGGTAGGAGGACTTGCACCATGCAAAATGGCAAATGCTATAAATCAGGGCTTCTTTTTTTCTTTTGATAGCTTATTGTTGATCATTTACCAAAATACCCGTGCTTCATGCAGATCAGGAGAACTTTTGATCTGTTTACGTTCTCTTGCCAGGTTGTTCAAATGTTGAAGGAAGGTTAGAGGCTGCAAGTTCTGAAGGCAAGATTTGTGGACTGTTCTCATTTCTGAATTACGAGGGAGTTCTGACCAGAGCAGGGCCATAGAATGAGAGCTTGTAGGTTTAAAAAAGGAGAAGGGGGAAACACTACAAATATTAATAATTGCCTTTTGCATGTGAGACTGAAATACTCAGCAATAAAACAGAGTAAACTATGGATACATGCTATACAAATGTTGAAGGAAGGTTAGAGGCTGCAAGTTCTGAAGGCAAGATTTGTGGACTGTTCTCATTTCTGAATTACGAGGGAGTTCTGACCAGAGCAGGGCCATAGAATGAGAGCTTGTAGGTTTAAAAAAGGAGAAGGGGGAAACACTACAAATATTAATAATTGCCTTTTGCATGTGAGACTGAAATACTCAGCAATAAAACAGAGTAAACTATGGATACATGCTATAATTATGCTGAGCAAAAGAAACCAGAGAAAATATGACTGTACTTATATGAAATTCTAGAAAATGAAAGTAAATCTGTAGTGACAGAAAGCAGATCAGTGGTTGCCTGTGGACAGGGAATGATGGTCTGTGGAGGTGGGGACAGATGGTTGGGTGGTTGGGACGGATTACAAAAGTATATGAAGAAATTTGGAGGAAAAAATAGATATAGTCACTATCTTGCTTGTGGTGATGTTTTCGTGGATGTGTACATGTTCAGACTTACCAAATGGTTTGTTTTTTTGAGGACCACTTTCATATCTTTTGTGTGTGTGAATTGTCTTTTCATATTCTTTCCCAGCTTTCTGGGTTTTGGTCCCTCAGTATTTAAAAGTAATTTTGTATTAAGGTTAGTAACCCCTTGTCCCTTGTCTATGTTATATGTTGCAAATATGTTCTCCCAGTTTGTTAGTTGACGTTCAACTCTGTTTACAATGTATCTTGTCATGCAGAACTTTTTGTTTTTATGTCATTAAATTTATCAATCTTTTCTTGCCTCTGGATTTTAAACCATAGATAACTTTATTTCTGTGTCAAGGTTAGAGAGAAATTCACCCATATTTTCTTCTAGTAATTGTATGGCTTCATTTTTTATGTTAAGATCTTTCATTCATTTAGATTTTATTCTTGTGTGTGGTATAAGATACGGTACTAATATGATTTTTCCCATATGGTTACCTACTTGTCCTAGCATTATTTCTTAAAAACTCTATCTTGACTCCAGTGATTGGAGAGATGGCTCAACTCCATTTGAGGGAATAAAGTAATAAAGCACTATTAACTGCTAACATTTTCCCCAGGATTTACTCTGTTAAGTAAACTATAAGCACTGTCTCATTTAACATTCACAATCCAATTAGGCAGTTAATATCAATAACCCAAATTTATAGATTAACAAACTGAGGCTCTAAAAGGTATGTGGCTTAACAAATGTCACAGAGCTGATGAAATAAAAACCCAGATCTGACTCTTACCCATCCTCTAGGAAGACTTAATCAGGAAGTTAGGCCATCCTACTCTTAACCTTGTGTATCTATGTCAAAACCCATTTTCTGGAACTCATAGCTGTTATCTCGGGCCATGTGCATTTCAGCTAAGATCGGATTGTTAGTCAGGTTGATTGGTGTATGCTTGAGATGAGTGAAGACAGCCCTCTTGTTTAGAACAGCATACTATGAACCCCTCAGACCTACTAAGAGTTCGCCTATCAGTATGTTTATTCTAGCAATGTAGGCTAGACAAAGACAAACAAGGAAGTATCATGAATGATAAGTTCTTTAATGAAAATAAAACCAGGTGCTGTGATGGAGAGTGGCCAGGTGACTCTTTAGATGAGGGATTGGGGGAAATCTCCCTGAGAAACTTGCATGTAAGCTGGAGTTGAGAGACAAGAAAGGGCAGGCCATGGGCATATGTAGAGGAAGAGTGTCCCAGGCAGAGGGACAAGCAAATTCAAAGGCCCTGAGTCAGGACCAGGCTTGATGCACTGGAAGAATAAAATGAAGACCAGCATGGTTGGAGTAAAGCGGAAGGGCCATAATGAGAGAAATCAGAGCACAATCCATGTCATGGAGGGTGTTGTGGCCAGGATACAAAGTTTCTTTTTGTAACAGGAAATCTTGGGTGGCTTCAATCCAAGGAATGGCGTCAGTTCGGGTTTTTGTAGATACAACTCTGGAAGATCTGTAGAGAATGGACTGTGTGAGGCTAGAATGTGGGAGGACAGTTAGGGCTTTTTTTAGAATCCAGGCTAGGGATGGTGAGGACCTGGGTTACGGTGCTAGCAGTGGAGATGGAAAAATGTCTCAAGACTGAGTCAACAGGAATCCTTAAATGATTGGGTGTGAGGAGAGAGGGACAGTTAGTGGGTAGGTGATGGTGGTGCTTGCCACCATCAGATGGGGTGGGCTGGGGACAAGTATGTTTAGGGAGGGTGGGAAAATCAATAGTTCAGTCTGAACTTGTCAAATCTGGCATGGTGACTGGATATCAAAGTGGGCAGATGGACATGAATTTGGATTTGGGAAGAGGAGCTGCAGATGCAAATATGAAAGTTGCTGTCAAGGGTATTCAACGTTATGAATTGAAGGAGTTTATTCAAAGTGATGACAAACCTAGACAGCATATTAAAAAGCAGAGATATCACTTTGCTGACACAGTCTGTCTAGTCAAAAGTATGGTTTTTCCAGTAGTCATGTACAGATGTGAGAGTTGGACCATAAAGAAGGCTGAGCACCAAAGAATTAATGCTTTTGAACTGTGGTGCAGGAGAAGACTCTTGGACAGCAAGGAGATCAAACCAATCAATCCTAAGGGAATCAACCCTGAATATTCATTTCTCTCATTCCCCATCATGGAAGGACTGATGCTGAAGCTGAAGCTCCAATACATTGGCCACCGGATGTGAAGAGCTGACTTGTTGGAAAAGACCCCAATGCTGGGAAAGAGTGAAGGCAGGAGAAGGGGAGACAGGGGATGAAACGGTTGGATGGCATCACCGACTCAATGGACATGAGTGTGAGCAAGCTCCGGGAGACAGTATAGGACAGGGAAGCCTGGCAGCGCTGCAGTCCATGAGGTCACAAAGAGTCAGACACGACTTAGTAACTGAACATCAAGAAATCCAAGGGAGGCATGTAGGTAAAAAGAGGGCCTAGAACTCACAGCAAAGGCACAGAGACTGGGCTATACTTAGCTCACTCCAAGACTGAGGGGACAGCCTGACTGGAGGAGAGGCCCTGTGTGGAGCAGTGTGAGGAAATCAATGGGAGATGCAGGAGGTTCAGTTAAGGATGACTCCAAAGCACTAGAGAGGTCGACCCAAGTGGAGACAAATGGGACTCACAGTTGAATTTGAGGCTGGAAATGGCCTGAAGCGAGGGCATCTGAGCAGGTGAGTTTGTGGCAGGGCTGCGGCAGCATCTCAGGAATGGAGCCAGGTAAGAGGATTGCCTTCAGAATGAGACACTTCAGAGGGCAATTTATAGAATTTGTGAATTAAAGACCTCTCTCTCAGTCCTCCTTGGCTCTAGTAGTCCAGGACCAAAACCAGTCCCTGCCCCAACCCCGGGTCCTCTCCATCTCCTTGTAGTAATGCCTTACTGCAAACCACCTGACCACAAAGGTATGTGCAGAGAGGGTATTTGAGTCTACACGGAAGGAGCCAGCTCTGCAAGCCACTGGGGAAGGAGCATTTCTGGCAGAGGGAATAACAACTGCAGGAAAATGAACGTGTAGGGAAGAAGGCATTCTGGCTGCCGGACAGAAATTGTGATTTTATACATTCAGTGGGGGAGCAGCGGCTAAATCTGCAGAGAGGAGTGTTGGCAGAAGGTGGGGACGGGAAATTCCGCTACTTTCAATACAGTCATTCAAATCTGGAGACTATCACTTCCGAAAAAGGAATTCCATCCCTGCTTTCCTTACAAGAAGGCCAGTCTTTGGACACCAACCTCCAATGTCAGTGCAGCTCTGAGACCAAGAGTGCTTTTTGGAGCCAGAGCACCAGGGTGGGACCTCTGACCCTAAAAGGGACCTGGATATGCAACCTTAAAGCAAGTCACCTATTCTCTCCAAACCTCAGTCTCCTTATCTGTAAATTGGGGATAATAACAATCCCATCTCAGGATAGAATGAGATAGTTAATGTAAATATTATAATCACTTAATACATATTAGCTGGGCTTCCCAGGTGGCGCTAGTGGTAAAGAACCTGCCTGCCAATGCAGGAGACACAAGAGACATGAGTTCAGTCCCTGGGTCGGGACATCTCCTGGAGGAGGGCACGGCAACCTACTAAGTATTCTTGCCTAGAGAATCCCATGGACTGAGGAGTCTGGTGGGCTATATAGTCCATAGGGTCGCACAGAGTTGGACACGACTGAAGTGACTTAGCACACACAAATGCATACATTAGCTATTACAATAATGATCCCATTGAGAGATAAGTAGAAAGTTTCTACAGATAAGTGGAAAGCTTGTCCTATATGGTTTGTTTCAAATGGTTTGTCCCTGTATGTCCCAAATTGTTCAGTCTGCACAGATTCTGTGTTAGACAAATTCTCAGTGTTATGAGTTATCTCTAAACCCTTGTAATAGTGTGAATGTTGGAAGTGAACTTTGTTGTGGTAAAAAAATTTCCCCTTGCTTTTAACTGCTTTAAAGGAAAAGATGACAGAGTAGGGCATGGGGAGCCAGGAGTGGGCAAAGGAAGGGGAGGAGGTGATTCTGAGTGACTTTTGACTGTCGATGCCTCCACCAGCAACGGGAGATCAGAAATGACAGGCTACGTCTCGTGTGGCCTCAGCCCCATCACTGACCGGGAGCACCGTAAAACTCTGAAAAGGGTAACAAATGGCAGTCAGGAAGGATTTCTGACAAAAGAGCTAATTCCTCGGCAGAATCTGAATTGTCAAAAGATGAAGGCACAACAGGAAGCGATGAAGTGACCCTTGAGTTCAAATAAGAGAGTATTCTGGCATCCCAGGATTTCACATTAAGAAATCAGGCCTTTACCCCAGACTGCAATGAAACGAGTAAAATGCAACCTGCCAGAGTGTGATACACAGAAACATAGGGCTACTCCATTTCTTTTTTTTTAACTTTTTATTTTAAATTGGAGTATAGTTTATTAATAATGCTGTTAAGTTTCAGGTATACAGCAAAGTGATTCAGTTATGCACATATCTATTCTTTCTCAAACTCTTTTCCCATTTAGGTTAAGTTGTTACGTAATACTGAGCAGAGTACCCTGACAGCACAAGCTTCTGATCACCAATTTAAATCAGTAGTGGCCCAAACTCAAGTTCTGCAGGCTCTTGGTGGAGGAGCTTCTTCTCATGCCCCCAGTTTTTGTATAAAATCAGTCAGATCTCTGGGTTTCCAAAAAACCTTTACCCTTGTCAGATCTCCCAGTCATGGTTATGTGATGAGGTGGAGAAATCTTATTTCTCAGGCTTCTTCTTGGAGAAAATACTGTATGGAGAAAATACATGTGGAAAGAAGTGGTTTGCCCTGCCTCTTGGGAGGGAGGGTAAGACCCCGTGGACATGAACAAGTGCTGAAGGTTGTTGCTGAAGTCAGAGGGACCCGAAGAGCTCCTCCTGAGAGGGGAGGGGAGGAGAATGAGGGAAGGAGTGAGCATGGAAGTCAGTTCTTGCCCCACATACTTTAATATTTACTCAAGGGGCTAACTTTAGGCCATGCTTGGTGCAAGTGGGCTACCAGTTTTACAGGACAGAAGGTAGTGAAGGGGTTGAGCATTGTCATGGATGATGCAGGCAAAACAGAGGCAGGACAGACCCTGTGCTGGAGGGGCAAGAGGGGCAGGGAGGCTTTGCTGGAGTCTGGATTACAATTATCCACAGGTCACCCGCCACCACCTCCACCATTAGCTCTCCTGTATGCGTGTGAAGCCCAGCTCAAGAGTCTGAGCTTGCAGAGGGATGTTTAGACAGGCCTGGTTGCCAGGAGCCAGTTGTGGTGACTATAAGATTATCGTCCACTATTACCAAGAGGGCTTTGTACTTTCCCATGGCCCTTGGCTAATCAGAATCTTATTTGCTTCAAGTCAACACTCCCACTTAAAAACAAACTTCCAGTGCACCCCAGAGCCATGTAGAGCATGCTGTTTGGATTTGAATTAGGACTGGTGTCATTGTGAGTGAGGTTTTCAGACCAACTTTCTTCCGAGGGCTTCCTAGGCCCTATCAACCTTTTGTTGGCTGTGCCTCCCTGGAACATCAACTCAAAGAGCATCCTCCAATCGCATCCAGGTAACCGCCACCTGGTCCTAGTCACTGATGGCAGTCAGTGAGAATTTAGAATCCCAGCTGGGTCATGTATGTATATGTTTGTATTTGTAAAGTATTATTTACCTAATGTAAATATTTATGAGCTTTTTGAGTGCTTGCTTCTTTTTTCTAGTCATATTTCATACTTGAATCTCTGTGCTCACTTCACTCCAAATAAGGCAATGAAGTTCAAATGAGGGATGGCACTTGAGTGGCAAGTAAGGAAGAAGTCACAGTTTAGGGACACAACTAGCCTTCTCCTTTGATCATTCCTGTTTCCCCCAAATCCTTCCAGCAGGTAGGACATGGACAGCTGAAAAGAGAGATCCATGTTTGACACGAGTTTCTAATGTCAAGTGTGTGCGTGCTTAGACTTGTCCAGCACTTTGCGACCTCTTGGACTGTAGCCTGCCAGGCTCCTCTGTCCATGGGATTTCTCAGGAAAGAATACTGGGGTGGGTTGCCATTTCCTCCTCCAGGGGATGTTCCTGACCCAGGGGTTAAACCCACGTCTCCTGTGTCTCCTGCTTCGACAAGGGGATTCTTTACCACTGAGCCACCTGAGAAACCCTAGAAATGTTTCTAATACCTACCTAGAAGTACATGGAGGGAGCTGTTTTGGAATAAAGAGTCTTCTTGTTGAGTTTCCAGTTACATAGAAAGTCAGACTTGCTTGAGCCCCAGGCCAGGGGCAGAAGTGAAAATGACTAGAGAAGGAGGCACATCCTTTTGCAGATCAGATATGACTATTCTGAGTTCTATGGACGCAGAAATAAAGGAAATCCACAGGTAGTTTCCAGAGGGCAGAAGGAGAAGCAAGACTCTAACCCAAGCATATGGGATTGGTGGGAAAACTTGGTTTAAATTTGATAGCATCTTCCTGAGGCTGAACATGGAAACAATTAGCATTTGAGGTAATCAGGTGTCTGGTGGGTAGAAGCAATGTAATATGGTGGCAGGATAGGACCAAGAAGAGAGAGAGCCAGTAGGGGGCCTCCTCGTGGTTAGAATGTGGCTGACAGTCTCTACTTGGCCAACAAAGGTCCGTCTAGTCAAGACTATGGTTTTTCCAGTGGTCATGTATGGATGTGAGAGTTGGACTGTGAAGAAAGCTGAGTGCCAAAGAACTGATGATTTTGAAATGTGGTGTTGGAGAAGACTCTTGAGAGTCCCTTGGACTGCAAGGAGGTCCAACCAGTCCATCCTAAAGGAGATCAGTCCTGGGTATACATTGGAAGGACTGATGCTGAGGACGAAACTCCAGTACTTTGGCCATCTCATGTGAAGAGTTGACTCATTGGAAAAGATCCTGATGCTGGGAGGGATTGGGGGCAGGAGAAGAAGATGATAGAGGACGAGATGGGTGGATGGCATCACCGACTCGATGGACATGAGTCTGAGTGAACTCTGGGAGTTGGTGATGGACAGGGAGGCCTGGCGTGCTGCGATTCATGGGGTCACAAAGAGTTGGACACGACTGAGCAATTGAACTGAACTGACAGTCTTTAGGGACAATGGGTGGACTCTGATCGTCAAGTTTTAAAGTTTTCTTTTTCTGCATTTTAATCCTCTTTGCTTTTGTAAATTAATTTATTTATTTTAACTGGAGGCTAACTGCTTTACAATATTGTAGTGGTTTTGCCATACATTGATGTGAATCAGCCATGGGTGCACATGCGTCCCCCATCCTGGACCACCCTTTCCACCTCCCTCCCCATCCCACCCCTCAGGGTTGTCCCAGTGCACCAGCCCTGAGAACCCTGTCTCATGCACTGAACCTAGACTGGAGATCTATTTCACATATGGTAATTGTAATCCTCTTTTGTCATTCTAAATCTTCAGTAAAGTTTGCCGAATCCAAATGTCTTGCATCAATTGTACTTGAGGGAATAAAGAAAGGAATCTGCTCCTTAGGCATATTCTTAGGGGTGGGGCTGACCTGGAAGATGGGCTCAGCGTGGAGGAGCCTAAATCATCAACAGATGTTTAGGGAGTCGGGGAAAAGTGTGGAGCAGTGGTCCAGTGAGAGAGGTGACAAGCAAACCTCAGCCACAGACATTCCTGTTTTCCCTTTTGACTTTTCACTCCCTCTCCCCATCACCACATCCTCCTTGTCTCCTTTAATTTATACTCTGTTTTATTCTTTCCTTCAAGAAGGAAGATGCTAGATATCAGACCTGAAAGTAACTTTGACAAAATCTGGGGGCAAACTCTGGGCCCCCATTTCTCTTCGTTGTGCTACATGGTCTTGGTGGTTGCCTTGCCGCTGAAACAGTCCAANCCATTGCTGCTCTTGTTCTTCCTTTTTATTCACGTTTCCTATTCTCCCTATTTCTTTCTTCCTACATGAGAAAGCCATGTCTGGATTTTCTCAGATTTCCTATGTAAGATGCTCCTTTTAAAAAATCCAGAGGTTTGCTTATGCATCAAAGTGTTTTCAACCCAGCACTGAAATATCTATGATGAAGATATGACTGTCACGTTTACTTTGGCTGGCAAGGCCTGGGGTTTCCTTTTCAACTTATCCTAGTATGAGATCTATACACAGTAGCTTCCAGTGAAAAAATTGTAGCCTAAGGACTGAGAAGCATCTTATAGCCCTCTTCTGTCCCAGACTCCATGGAAGTATCCTGACGACTTCAGTTATACAGTGGACTCCAGTTATTACAACGTTATTAGCTGACAATAGCAATCCAGAATGGCAGTGGGAAGGCAGAGTCTCTCTCCCCCGCTGACTCCTCATCTGCCCGCCCCACTCCCTGCCCCATATAAATCTTACCTCTTCATTCTCTCCTGGAACTCAGTTCCACCTGGCTTCCTGGGGCCCCACCCAGAACAGGAACAAAGAGAACTGGGAAATCTTCCTGCCAAGCCAGGCTCTCAGATGGCCCTGAGGGTGCCTGCTGAAATATGTATAACCTTAGTCACTTAGAAATACATCTCATTAAATGAGATATTTTTTAAAGAATGGGAAATAATTTATAAAGATAAAAATAACTCAGCCTTGCCATGAGAGTGCAGAAATAAATTCTGTACCTTCTCTGCCTGATTTGGGGAGGGAGGGAAGAGATGGGGGAGTGGGGAGAGAAAATATGAGAGAGAGAGAGAAAGCAAGAATATGGTGAGAGAGAATGCATTCTGGCTGAAGCTAAGTGAGAATAAAAGCTTGATCAACCAGCAGTTGTGCTCTGAGGCCCAGGGATCTTGGTCAGGATAGTGGAGTGGAATTGAATTTTTAAAAAATCTATTCCTTAGTTCAGAGCTCCTGAGTCTTCTCCCAGCATGGTGCTTTGTTTTAGACAATGGCACACCCCAGGGGTATGCATCCATCTAGCCAGTTCCTCTCCCTCCCTGACATCTTTTAATTGCAGGGCTCTGAAAGCAGAAACCAGGGGGTTCTCAGAAGGTCCTTTCTTTCAGTGTTTTTAAAATATACTGCTTGGCGTTTGCTTCGGCAGATTCTTGACCAAGTGAGCCGCCGGAAAAGCCCAACGCATAGATCACCTGGAGGCAAACTGACTCCTCAGCAATGTTGACCATTCTAATTTGTGAATATGATATATTCCTCTATTTATTTAGGTATTCTTTGATTTTTCTCAGCAATGTTTTGTATTTTTCAGTGCCAATATTTAAAGTGCTATACTTAATCCTCTGAACATCCCTAAGAGACAGGTACTATTATACCTGTTCTTGCAGAAAAGAAGACTAAGGCTCATGGGCGTTAAGTGTCTTCCGCAGGGTCATGTAGCTGGGGGAATGACTGTGCGGATAAGATCAAGTTACGCAGGGAGAAGATGCTTATCCGCTGTTAAGTGCCGCTCCAGTGCCAGCTATGGCTATGGCTGCATTCTTTTGAACACGTGGGCTCCATAGTGAGTGAAAGTCACTCAGTCACATCCTACCCTTTGCGACTCCATGGAGTGTAAAGTCCATGGAATTCTCCAAGCCAGAATACTGGAGTGGGTAGCCTTTCCCTTCTCCCGGGGGTCTTCCCAAGCTAGGGATTGAACCCAGGTCTCCTGCATCGCAGGCAGATTCTTTACCNGCAAGAATACTGGAGTGGGTTGCCATGCCCTCCTCCAGGGGATCTTCCCAACCCAGGGATCAAACCTATCTCTTATGTCTCCTACATTGACAGGAGTATTCTTTACCACTAGCACCATCTGGGAAGCCCCAGACCCATGGGTGTCACACTCCACTAAATGTCAGAGTTGCTAGGGAGCTTCGGTTAAGTGGAGTCCATTTCTCCTTCAGCAGGTCTGGAGTGGGTCTGGGGCCACATTCTAAATGAGCCCCAGAGGTACTGATGCAGGTGGGTCTCAGGAGTGGGATGGGGGGGCACATTTTAATAAAACTGGGTTGGGTAAATTCTGAGGTCCTTTCTAGCTATGACATCTTGTCATTTTTTCAGTTAGCAAACAGTTCTTATGGTCTCTGCATGAGGAAGACAGAGAGGACTCAGAAAACATGTGATTTCTCAGAACTTGCATTCCTCACACAGCTGCCAGCTCATGCCATCCATGAGGGGCAGAGTGGAGACCTTGGTTGCCATTTGCTTTATAACTCACTATACTTAGAATCATCACTTCTTGATATAATGAATTCACTGCAATGCACTCCATGTTAAAAAACATACTGGAAATTTGAACTGTTCTCAGAAGACTCCAGATAGTACTCAGGACCTCCAAGTATCAGAAACCATCCTTGCAATGAATGGAAATTCTGGGAGAAAGGGAAGGCCATTTAATTATGGCCTCTCCTCTCCTCCACTTTTAAAAATATTATAAAACAAAAATGGAAAGCCACATGAAATAAAGATATAGGTTTGTGATTTCTTAATCACTGCTCACTTCATGAAACAGCTTTGCTAGGCCCCCAGAAGCCCCTCTGCACCCTCTTAACTCTTTCCTGTCCCTTGAAAGTAAGTGCTTTCTTGACTTTTAAAGTTGTCACTTTCTGGTGTTTCTAGTTCTATCCCCTGATTGTGTATTCCTGGTCTTTATATATATATCTATGATGAACTTGCCATTTGTTAAAAACATTGGTTATGTCTTTAATGTCCCATTAGATTCACAGTCCTAGCCCTGTAAGACCAGCTTCCCTCATAGCTCAGTGGGTAAAGAATCTGCCTGCGATGCAGGAGACTCAGATTCAATCCCTGGATCAGGAAGATACGCTGGAGAATGGAATGGCTACCCACCTAATTTTCTGGCCTGGAGAATCCCATGGACAGAGGAGCTTGGTGGGCTAGTCTATGGGGTTGCAAGAATCGGACACGACTTAGTGACTGAACCCCCACAGCCCTTTAAGATTGAGGGGCACATAACCTGCAGAGCTTCTCACGGGCTGGATTTTGCTGATTGCATATTCATGGTGCAGTTCAACACGTTCCTCTGTACTCGGTATTTCCTGAAAGTTGGCAGCTGGAATCAGAGGTTTCATCAGTCTCATTTCCAATCCATTTGGCAAGACTATAGGCAGTGGTGTGTTCTTTCATCAGAAGGCACACAATGTCTGGTTTTCTCTCCCTTATCCCCTTCTCCCTCCCCTCCCCACTTTTCTTCTCCTAGTCTTTCTATCTTTTTCTCTCCCGCTTCCTCCCTCCCTTCATGCTGTGGGCCACCATTGATGTTCATTATCAGTGTCAGAAGCCATTAATTCATTAGGGACTGAAAAAATTGTGACAGTCTAATTCTATAATTTCTTGCTAAGTCACTTCAGTCGTGTCTGACTCTGTGCGATCCCAGAGACGGCAGCCCACCACGCTCCCCTGTCCCTGGGATTCTCTAGGCAAGAACACTGGAGTGGGTTGCCATTTCCTTCTCCAATGGCATGAAAGCGAAAGTGAAGTCGCTCAGTCATGTCTGACTCTTAGCGACCCCATGGACTGCAGCCTACTTATTTAATTATTGAAAAACTGGAGGAAGTGATGCTTTCCCTCATCTATAATTTGGTTAGCTGGTGCTACCCTTCATATAGGGAAGGCAAAATGAATGAAACATTCTTTCCTTTATTTAGCACATTTTAAGATAATGAATTATTTCTCTATCATACTTTCCAGGTGACCACCTACTTTTAAAATACTATGAGCTCACATATAAAAGTATGTTAAATGAGTGTCAATCTTTTGGAATCATTATTCTTTCTGAATCTCAATTGCTTTATCTTTGGCCAGAGGGAACCTCTTCAAGCTGGCTAGCAGAGGTCCTTCTGCCTGAGGGGGCTCCCCCTGTCTCCTTCTATAATCTGAATTTAAATGCTATTCTCCAATCCTTTTGCTTTTGGGACTATTGAGAGCATATTTGAAGACATCCCTTCCCTTTAGCACTATTTCCATCTCTGGCTGTGAACTTTCTAACAATGAAACATGTCAGTGGATCTCAAGGATGCATCCTTCTATTGCTGAAAGTATCTGGATTCACCTTGTGAAAAGTAGAGTCATCTGTGACAGCTAAGAGGAGCCTAAGAAGACATGACAACTAAATGTAATGTGGATCCCAGATGGGAAAAACAACACTAGGTAAAAGCTAAGGAAATAGGAACAGAGTATGGACTTGGGTTACTAATAGCATAACAGTCATTAACTGTAATGGAAGTACCATGCTATAAGATGTTAGATGTTAATTAGACGGAGCTGGTTATGAGATATATAGGAACTCCCTGTACTATCTTTGGGCTTCCTGGATAGCTCAGTTGGTAAAGACTCTGCCTGCAATGCAGGAGACCCCAGTTCGATTCCTGGGTCAGGAAGATCCACTGGAGAAGGGATAGGCTACCCACTCCAGTATTCTTGGGCTTCCCTTGAGTCTCAGCTGGTAAAGAATCAGCCTGCAATGCAGGAGACCTGGGTTTGATCCCTTGGTTGGGAAGATCCATCCCCTGGAAAGGCTACCCACTCCAGTTTTCTGGCCTGGAGAATTCCATGTACTGTATATAGTCCATGGGGGTCACAAAGGGTTGGACACAACTGAACGGCTTTCACTTTGTACTATCTTTGCAATTTTTTCATAAATCTAAAACTTCTCTAAAGTAAAAACTTTACTTAAAAAAAGGAGAAATGGGAGTCTGGGTAGCTTTGTAGGCATATGTCTATTGTAAACTCAGTAAACTCACCAGCAGATTGAACACGTAGATCACAAAGAGATGCAAAGGAGACAGACTGATCAGGTGAGTGGAAGAATCTCCTAAAGGAGATGGATTATGAACCATGTCTCTAATTTGAGGGTTAAGGAGGTAGGGTGTGAACTAACCAAGGCAAATCAAATATATATATTTCTCTCTTCATTTTTTTCTTGGAAACCCTTTTAAATGACAATAAAGAACTTTTAAAGGGTAAACCCAAAGAACAACAACAAAAAAAAAAAAAATGGAAGAGTAGAACAGCAAAAAAAATGAGATCAACCAAGTTTTGGAAGCTGAAGTATAGTCAGTTGATTGGATGAGGGTAAATTGCTTCAGTAGCACAGAGAACTTCAAACCTCAGTGTTACTAAGGAGATGCTAGGAAAGGACTAAAGGGGAAAACCAAGACAGAGTTAAGACATGGGCTCCAGAAAACAGAGGTACCAGTGCAGGGCAGCAGGTGAGAGGCATCCCCAGGGAGACTGCTGTTTAGCAGGAATGAGAGCCATCAGCGTGGACAGGAACAGGACGCAGAGGGCTACAGGTGAGACTCCTGAAGTTACAAAAAAAGCATTTATTAATACTAGGAAAATTTTTTTAAGTACAAGAAATGACTCTATTGCTCGACTAGTCTCGGTTGTGAAAGAGGGTGAAAGTGTGAAGAAAGTGTAAGAGAATTCCATTTTCACCTTGTAGAGGAACAAGTCAACAGAGGATGCATAGAAGTGAAACATTATTTTCACTTAGAAATTATGACCATTAAAGAAAAAGACAGGTGGAAGAGAAAGTTGAGGTTTATCACCCCAAAGCTATGGGCTGAGTTGTGTCCCCCTCCAAATATGCATAGGTTGAAATCCTAACTCCCAGTGCCTCAGAAATGACGGAGTTTGGGGACAGGCCCTTTAAAGGAATAATTAAGTTAAAATGATGTTGTTCAGTCACTAAGTCGCATCCAACTCTCTGTGACCCCATGTATTGTAGCACACCAGTCTTCTCTGTCCTCCACTATCTCCCGAAGTTTGATTAAATTCATATTCATTGAGTCAGTGATGCTGTCTAATCATCTCAGCCTTTGCTGCCCTCTTCTCCTTTGACCTTCAATCTTTCCCAGCATCAGGGTCTTCTCCAGTGAGATAGCTCTTTGCATCAGGTGGCCAAACTGTTGGAGCATCAGCTTCAGCATCAGTCCTTCCAATGAATATTCAGGACAGATTTCCTTTAGGATTTACTGATTTGATCTCATTGCAGTCCAAGGGACTCTGAAGAGTCTTCTCCAACACCACAGTTCAAAAGCATCCATTTTTCAGTGCTCAGTTATTTTATGGCCCAACTCTCACATCTGTACATGACTACTGGAAAAACCATAGCTTTGACTATATGGACCTTTGTTGACATAGTGATATCTTTGCTTTTTTGCAGGGGGGCTCAGTCAGAAGGACTTGGGCCCCCATCTTTGCTTTTTAATATGCTGTCTAGGTTTGTCATAGCTTTTCTTCCAAGGAGCATGCATCTTTTAATTTCATGGCTGCAATCACCATCTGCAGTGATTTTGGAGCCCAAGGAAAGAAAATCTGTCACTGCCTCTATTTTTTCCCTTTCTATTTGCCATGAAATAATGGGACCAGATGCCATGATCTTTCTTTTTTGAATGTTGAGTTTTAAGTCAGCTCTTTCACTCTCCTCTTTTACCCTCATCAAGAGGTTTTTTAGCTCCTCTTTGCTTTCTGCCATTAGAGTGGTGTTATCTGCATATCTGAGGTTGTTGATATGGGATGGCTGCTAGGATGGTTCTAATCCACTGGTGGCCTTGTAAGAAATCAGGACACAGACATACACAAGACCGTATGAAGACACAGAGAGAAGCCAACCTTCTTCAAGCCAAGGAGGGAGGCCTCAGAAGAAACCAACCTTGCCAACACTTCGGTTTCAGACTTCTGGCTTCTAGAACTGTGACACAGTTGCAGTGTTGTGTGAGCCACCTGTCTGCAGTCCTTGGTTATGGTGGCCCCAGCAGGCTAGTGCACTCAAGCTCCAGATATGGAAGTGGATATTCCTGAGGCAGTAGTCCTGGGGAACGGGTATATAACGCCATGGACTTGCATGCAGCCTCTGAGCTGGGCCCTGATTCTTCTGCTGCATGAAACCCAATGTTTTCAGGGATGCTTCAGCTTATTGGAGCCTCTGGTCAACTAAGACTGGCTGCAAAGGGTGGCATTGTCCCTTGACACAGCAAAGCTCCCTTACTGTGGCTATCCTACTTGTTGACAGGACACAAGTGGGCTCCTCAGCGCTGCTTCCTTCAGCCCTTTTGGACAAACTGTTTGTTTTTGCCTTTGGGGCTTCCCTCTTTGGAAGTCACAGAGGCACAGTGTCCAGGAGAATTCCATGGAAGGCAAGCTGCCTTGTTTTCGTTTTTTGGCAGATGCTGAAGTTATCTTGCTGTTTGTACTACAGAGACACTATAAATGTTCTTCTGAGTGAACCTCTGCATGTTCCTGTAAAATTTTATGATCTTCCATGTGAACAAACTGATAGTACAAACACTGACACTGAAGACAAGAATTTCTGAGACATATCATGTGAGGTTCAGTAACATTATGGAAATATGACCTTTCTTACGAGTCTATGTATTGCAAACTTGAGTAGCAAAACCATTACTTCTTCTTTGTGATATTTTTGACAGTCTGCTAACAAGTACTTAGAGACTAACTCCCTGTTCTAGTTCAATTTTGTCTTCTCTGTATGAATTTGTGTATGAGTGTATGATAGTGCATCTTTAATGTTAACTTTTGTTATGGTGTTTCCAAATACTAGTGGGGATAGAGTCACTCTTCCAAACTGCTTGCTCTTGTTTCAAGCAGTAGAAGCACCATCTTGGGAATCCTGTCAGGGCTGAAGATGCTCTAGAAGAAACAGACTCTGGTTCTATTTGTCCTCTTGTGAATCCAAGTTCATGAGCGTTAAGAGAAAAGTGGACAGAGGAAGCTGGCATATCAGTGGCCTTTGGCTTTGTGGATCTCAAACTTCCTGCTATGGCTCATTTTAGAGCTTCCCAGGTGGCGCTGGTGGTAAAGAACCCACCTGCCAATGCAGGACATGTAAGAGACTCGGGTTCGATCCCTGGGTTGGGAAGATCCCCTGGAGGAGGGCATGACAACCCACTCCAGTATTCTTCCCTGGGAATCCTGTGGAAAGAGAAACCTGGCAGGCTACGGTCCATGAGGTCACAAAGAGTCAGATACGACTGAAGCAACTTAGCACATGCACAATGGCCAATTTTGGTATTGTTATTTTTAGCTTATTATCCCGGATGTGAGGGCTTTACACTTTCTGCTAAAGTAGTGCGTATGTCTGTTTGCATTAATAGCCTGAATTGTCATGGATGGGATAGGCCTCCTCACTGCTGGTTGGGCCCCTGCCTAGCTAGCTTTTCACAGCTGTGTTCACGGCAGCCCCGAGTGCGCATAAGGGGCAGTTGTCCTGGTTGTATTTTGCAAGTGCTGTCTTTGTGCATCTTCATTTTTCTTTTGACAATTCTCCTGTGCCATCGTAATAATGGGAGCCCAGTGGTTGTATCAGGCAGACTGTGTGCCTTTATCTGCAGCACACAGAATTGCAGTGAATGATAGCAGCTCATTGTTCACCTTCATGGGGTCTTTCAGGAGGATGGAGTAACTGGCAGCTGTAAAGCAGCAAAAAGACTATCTCTGGCAATGTTCTGTAAAAAACTAAAATAAAAATAATGTTTCAGAGCCTCATCTGCATAATAGTAACAGAATTCAATATAATGGTGTACAGAGTAATAACAAAATTTCATTCTTTAAAATTCTAAAATGCATTGTCTATACACTTGCTTTCTTCATTTTCGTAATGAATTACTTTGGAATATTCATTTCACCACAAGTCCAGCAAGAACCTGACCACAGCCCATTTAGAGGGTCAACTTGCTTTATGTGTCTCAAGGAATTCAGTTGATGAAATAGTTTGAACTAACCAAGAAGTAAAATGCTAATGTTCTAAAGGTATGCTTTCACCTCTTTTTAAAAGATTGTACTATATTATGAAAATATATTCAGAAAATTATTAAATAACAGTATCATCTAATGGTGTGAATTCATGCTGAGTCGCTTCAGTTATGTCTGACTCTTTGTGACCCTATGGACTGTAACCCTTAGACTCCTCTATCCATGGGATTCTCTAGGCAAGAGTACTGAAATAGGTTGCCATATCCTCTTCCAGGGAATCTTCCCAACCCAGGTATCAAATCCAGGTCTCCTGCATTGGCAGGTGGGCTCTTTACCACTGGTGCCACCTGGGAAGCCCCACATCTTATGGTAACATGCTAAAATATGTTGTCTGTAATAGGTATGGCCTGCATTTTTGAGTTTTATGGAATACTGAAAACCAACATCATAGAAAAACAGTTTAATTTAAGCATGTTCATGCAAATCTGGAGGAGCTTAGAGAGAAATTAATCCTTGAGACAAAGTATCTGGTTCATTTATTCTAAGTATACAGCACAGTATCATCATTGTAGAAACTTTAACAGCACTGCATGGTTGGTGTCATAAATCTGTGAAACCCATGACAAATCATATATTACACAGTTAAAAGTATCATGTTGCTGCAAATTTGGTTTGATAAAGCTCTGCATAATTTAGAGGTTGAAAAGAAATGTTCACTTTTCAATTAAGTAATTTCCATGGTGAAAGGGTTTAAACTGAAGTGATATAAAACAATTTTCATCTAAAAATGTATTATATCACAGCCATAATTCAAGTAGGCTTTAGAAAATGTTGCATTTTGTCTAATTAGCAATTAGCTTAGAGATTTGATGATTTCCCTGGGAAAGTTGTTCTAGTATTCAGGATAGGTCACATTTCATACATCTGTCTGCCACACACACAAATGCATACCTTCTGCCTCACATACCTTTGTTTTCTGTGTCATTCACCCTTTGAGGCTGATTTCCAGAGCTTTCCGCTTGGGCAAAATGAACCTCTTCTTCCCTGAACATCAGCAGCCCATCCTCCCACCCTCTCTGCTGCAGGACTGGGGGAGGCGGGTTTTAGAAAACGGAAACTGAAGGCTCCACTTTGCAAAGCCTCACAAACTCCAGTTTCACATAAGCATTACACCCCCAGGGAGACTGAACCAAGAGCCTGACGTCGGACATTTGTTTGAAATCACCAAGCAAAATCTAACATAAAGAGGAGTGTGAGATGACAGCTGTGCAGAACATCAAAGACCAAATGTTTATTCCTCAGGATGTCGGCAGCCTTGAGAGTGCCGTGGGTCTGTCGGCCGGGGAAGCCTGACTATGTAGGTTAGCTGCCCGGGCGCTCCGCAGGGCCGGGGGCTGACCTGTCAGCTACTATTCCAGCCATCCCATGTTTGTATGTGTGATGTTTGTGGCTTAGACTCATTTGTGTGTGCGGGTTAAGTCGCTTCCGTTGTGTCTGACTTTCTGTGACCCTGTGGGCTGTAGCCCACCTGGCTTTTCTGTCCATGGAATTCTCCAGGCAAGACTATCACGCCTTCCTCCAGGGGATCTTCTCCACCCAGGGATCAGCCCATGTCTCTTTTGTCTCCTGCGTTGGCAGATGCGTTCTTTACCACTAGCACCACCTGGGAAGCCCTGAAACACACCTGAAGTGCCTAATTAATGCGAGAGAACCCAGAGCGTCACCACAGACACCAGTGCACAGACCAGGCTATCCCAGCGCTGTCTCTCAGGATCTCTGATGGTGGGCTGCTCTGCAGCCTGAAGCTCTGTAATTATAGAGTCAGCCTTTGTTTCCTGGGGAAAAGCTGCCCTTACTGAGAGAGAAAGCGCTACGTCGGATCCTTCCTATATTCCAGAGCTTCCCTGCTGAGCTGAGGCATTGTATTAATGATCTCAAATTCCTCATTGTCTTGCTGTCTATCAGCCTGTCCTCAGACTATTTTATCTCCACATTTCCTGATTCTTTTGAGTAATTCTGGTCCCAAGATTTGGAAGACTGTTCAGCTAGGAGAAAAACTCCCAACCATAAAACGAATTTTTAAAAAAGGAAACCCAAAGCAATAAAAGCTTTAATTTTTTATGGCCCATATTTCTATAAATGTAAGTGACCAATAAACATCATGAAACATTAACCATGTTGGTCATCCCGGGTTATGTACGATGTCAAGTCACTCCCCATTGTCAATGCAAAGCTCTCAGGCAGCAGTTTCTAAAAACAAACAGAAGCTTCCAAATGTCCCATCAGGGGAGTAAGAGCTCACTGGAGGCCACATTTTTCATAAGTGCCAGTCTTGAATGGAGGGAAAAACTTCACTGGACTCCAGGCGGGGCAGAAAGGAGAACTACGTGGGAGGATGCAGGACAGACCTACAGGGAATCCACCAGGGGTTGTGACCTGATGTAACAGGTGCTTTGGCGGAAGGGACACCTCCTACCATGATTGAATTCAGGGCTCATATGTGTTCATGTATCAGGAGGTTATATCAGAGAGGAGGGACCCTGCTAGACACTGAACTTGTTTTATTTCCTTTTCTTCAGCACAATAGATATGGGCTGTGTCCTGGAGTAATGAATGCTGGCAATGGTCTTAGGGGCACAACAGTGTCCTCCAGAAAGGGCATTAGGGGGCCCCTGGAAGTCACGGCCCGTGGCCTGCTGTAGCAGGCAGGTTATCCAGGGAGAAAGGAAAGCTCACCTAGAGGAAGGGGACCAGTTGCTCTGGGTCCCAGCCACTTGGAACCAGCTTGAGCCCTGGGAAGAGATGAAGCGCTTTGAGAGACACTGGGAGCAGGAGTCAAGCATCCTCAGTTGGCTCAGTGCTTGGGGGTGGGCTTGTCTTCCCTGGAAGAAGCACTGCACCCTGCTCGGTCTTCCCGGCCAGCAGAAGGTCTTCTCAGTAGGGGATGGGCAGCACTGTTGTCAGGGAAACAGTCTTCTGCACAACGCCATGTGTCAGGAGAACCACCCGAGCTGAACAGACTAGCTCTAGTTAGCTCTTCTGTGGGTGTGAGAAGCTGGACCAATCCACTCTGAGTGGCATAAGGACAATATGAGGTGCAGGGGGAAGAGAGGCCTCAGTAGGGAGAGCCTTATTTTTTGATAATAGAGTATACGGGATGGACAATTATTTTGTGGCAAATAACTGTTGTCTGCTAACGCAACAATCCTCTGGAAAAGCTTTTTCTGGAAGAACTCACCTCCCAAGACAGAGGCTTAAAATGCCAAGTACTCGCTCTCTCAGACTGTCTTGGTATGTGGTCCAGTTTCTTTTATTTATTGTAGTTGAGTTACATTGTTGTGTTCCTTACTGCTGCTGCTGCTGCTGCTAAGTTGCTTCAGTCGTGTCCGACTCTGTGCAACCCCAGAGACGGCAGCCCACCAGGCTCCCCTGTCCATGGGATTCTCCGGGCAAGGACACTGGAGTGGGTTGCCATTACTGTACAGCAAAAAGACTCAGTTATATACACACATTTTCATATGCTTTTCTGTTATGGTTTATCACTGGATATTGAATGTAGTTCCCTGTGCTATACAGTAGGACCTTATTGTTTATGCATTCTATATATGCCAATAATTATAGCATCTGCTAATCTAAAACTTCCAATCCAAACTTCTCCCATCCCCCTGTCCCTTGGCAATCGCCAGCCTATTCTCTGTGTCCCTGATTCTGTTTCATAGCATGTCTGCTTGCGTCATAATTTAGATTCCACATGTAAGTGGTATATGGCATTTGTCTTTCTCCTTATGACTTACTTCACTTAGTACGATAGTCTCAAGTTCCATCCACGTTGCTGCAAATGGCATTATTTCGCTTTTTTAACGATTGAACAATATTCCATGGTATATATGTACTATGTCTTCTTTATCCATTCATCTGTCATGACCATTTTGATTGTTTTCATGGCTTGACTATTGTGAATAGTGCTTTTATGAGTATAGGGGTGTATGTATCTTCTTGAATTATTGTTTTATCTGGATATATGCCCAAGACTGGGAGTGCTGAATCATATGGTAATTCTAATTTTATAGTATGTGGTCCAGTTTTGATCAATGAGATGATGGGATAGTTTCTTATGAACTTGAGGGGAAATTATTTTTCTCCTCGTAAAAAAGACAGGGATAGGCAAGAAAAGTTTGCCTCTTTCTTTCTTGTCTTAAACATAGCTTGAGTGTGGACATGACATTTGGAACTGTGGCACCAATATTGTGAACATGAGGAAAAGTCCAAGAGTATCATAAGTCAACTCAGAACTCTGATACTAAACAGCCACCAAACCAACCTTAGAATCAACCTCCCTTTATAAGTTTATTTCAGTTGAGTATTCTATTAGTTGCCATTGAAAACATTTCCATAATTAGCAATGTAAATGACAGAAAACCCAACTAACCCTGGCTTAAATCATAGGGACATATATTATTTACTTAACAGAAAGACTAAAAGTAGATGATCCAGAGATTGGTTCATTGGCTCAGCCACGTCATCAAAAATGCAGACTTTCCTCATGTGTCAGCAATAGATTCTGACCTTCAGTTTTTGCCTCATGGTTGCAAAGTGGTTGCCAGCAGCTCCAAACATTCCATTCTTGCATAGGCTAGGGCAGGAAGAGGAGGGCAGAAAGGGATCCTCCTCCCCAGCTGCCTCTCTGTTATCAGGGAAGAACATCTTTTTTGGCACAGTCCACTCACTGGCAAGAAGGAATGGCACAGCCACTGGGGACTTACAGCAGGTCCTGCTTGGCATCTGCTCTTTCCTTCCCCGTCTGCTCTTCTCCTTTCTCAGCATGTCCACTGCCCTTGCTAGCAACCCTCAAAGTCTCTTGGTGATGCCACATTCTTGGGGTCTCTTTTAAACAAAGCATGAGAGTAAAGCATGTCTGAGCTTTGCTCTGTCGTTGGGGCCCCAAAGAGACTGCAGGCTCCCCACTGCTGCTGTCCGCAGGCCTTGCTTCCACTGCTTCCCCTCATAGAGGCAGACCTCAGGGGCGCAGCTCTTAGTGAGGCGTGATTCTGAACACATACACACCCCTGCTGTCAATGGACATTTGGTAAAGACTGGAGACCTCTTCAGTCTCACAACTGGGGAGGCGGTGGTGCTACTGGCATCTAGTGGGTAAAGGCTAGGGAACTGGTACTAATTCATCAATGCATGGAACAATCCCCCACGCAAAAATAACCGTACCCACATGTCAGCAGTGCCAGAGTTGACAAACTTGGCTCTAGAGGATGGGACCAGGGCAGAAAGCCACCTTTCCTCTTTGTCTTAATGCCTCCTTGCTTCTGTCCCAGGCCCTGATAAATATGGAGAATGTCCATATTCTATGTTCCCTTCCAAAGACATGAACGCGCCCCTGGACGGTAGCAATGACCAAGTAAACACAAAGGAGACACCAAGTACTTACTTATGTTGGTTCACTGATTAAATCAACTAATGTCTTGAGTCTATTGTCTTTGGAAAAATTGCAGCAATCACTGCATGACTTTTGTCTTAAATGGCAGTGTTGCAGCATTAGTAAGAGTGTCTCCAGTGGCCATTGCAAAAGAGACAGGCACTATGGGAGGAATGTGGTCAATTCAATCCATTTTTGTTGATGAGCTTTGGAAGTGAGCAAAAGGTCAGCAGAGGAGCATTCTAAAATTAAGACTCATGAACAGTTTGGATCTGGGCCTTGTCTTCCTACTCACCCCTGTCTGCCTTCACATTATTTCCACCAGGCTCAAGTGATAGTACCTTCTTTTTAGACTTGTCATTTCTTGGTTTTCTTTTTTTACAATATACCTCCTTATTCTTACTCCATTTCCAAGCACAAAGACAGACCAACAAATGAGAGAAAGGAAAGAATTCCCCCACACACTTAGGAAGGATTCTCTTCTTGTCAGTGTTGGAGTTGGCTGTTTCCATTGACATTCAGAGTTTTCTCCTAAAATAATCATGCCACGTGGAGACTGCAGAATTGAAGGTGCAGATATGTCTACATTATAAAGAGATCCTCACCCCCATCCATTGTCTAACACAAGTTAGAAGTTTTTCACTTACATACCTTTGCTTTCTGAGTCACATCAGATCTGCTTAGGTGGTCTCAGGCCCACAGGGTGATTCAGCGGTGTCTGTGAAGATGGCTGAGTGCCGAAGAATTGATGCTTTTGAACTGTGGTGTTGGTGAAAACTCTTGAGAGTCCCTTGGACTGAAAGGAGATCCAACCTGTCCATTCTAAAGGAGATCAGCCCTGGGATTTCTTTGGAAGGAATGATGCTAAAGCTGAAACTCCAGTACTTTGGCCACCTCATGCAAAGAGTTGACTCATTGGAAAAGACTCTGATGCTGGGAGGGATTGGGGGCAGGAGGAGAAGGGGACGACCGAGGATGAGATGGCTGGATGGCATCACAGACTCAATGGACATGAGTCTGAGTGAACTCTGGGAGTTGGTGATGGACAGGGAGGCCTGGCGTCCTGCGATTCATGGGGTCGCAAAGAGTCGGACACGACTGAGTGAATGAACTGAACTGAACTGAGACCCCAGGCCACTTTGCTCCTCTAATCTCGGCATGCCCCTTCTACCTCATGATCAAGGTTGGCTGCACCATCTTCATTATCACAGCCCACATTCCAGCCAGCAGGAGTGGAGCACTCCCCCTACTTTTAAGGGACATTACAAGCTGCCCTCATCCCTTCTGCTCAAATCCGTTGACCAGAACCTGGTCACACAGCTACATCAAGCTATAAGGGGTGCAAACTGGAAAATTGTGTTGGGAGGCCCAGTGTGCTAGCTGCAGTGTGAGAATTCTGTCACTTAAGTGCTTGCTAAGTGCCAGGCTCTGTGTTGGGTTTTACTTGGATTACTTGGTTGAATCCTCACAACAAAAGCAGATACTCTTCTAGTGTTCGTGTTACAAATGAGGAAGCTGAGGCACAGAAAGCCCATCTACTCCCAAAGCAGACCCTAATTTGTTAAGGAACTGCCAGTGGGTGGATGGTAAATGGGGAGGGAAGCCAAAAAGGGCTCCATCTCAGGCAAAATCCCTACTTCCACCCCACCCCACCCTGATCCTGCAGCATGTGCAATACCATGAAAAGTAAAAAAAAAAAAAAAAAGCCAGGTCTGTGGGCCTAGAAGGTGCTGAATGAATGAGAGAATGAGGAAATTAACGAATGTATGGGCTCAAAACTTGATTATTCTCAGGAGGACAGGAGATGAGCTGAAAATCATTTTGGGAAATAGATTTTCCTCCAAACTACTTAACTGTCTCCCTCTCATCCTCCTGACCCCTCAGGAGGTTCTAACCCACCCTTCTATGCAGCAGCCTTGACTGAGGGCACCTGTTACCCTCAGGTGTGAGGTAGAGAGTCAGCACAGTTGGATGTTCTTTTTCCATCCTTGTCTGAACCTGACCAACCTGTAACTTGGCTGCACATTGCCTTGTGAAGTTGGGCAAGTTTCTGGAAGCTTCACCGCTCTGATCTGAAATCAGGGAGATTAGAATAGTTTGTCCTTGTCTGAAAATCACTTTGAGACTTGCCAGGCGAGAAAGTGGATTGCTATTCCCTCCTCTAGGAGATTTTCCTCACCCAGGGATCCTGCTCTGCACTGGCAGGCAGATTCTTTACCACTGCATCTCAGGGTTGTTGTTATTCAGTAGCCAAGTCATGTTCAACTCTTTCCAGCCCCACGGAGTGCAGCACACCAGGCTTCCCTGTCCGTCGCCACCTCCCAGCGTTTGCCAAAG
>SJYX01013621.1:183492-216136 GCA_006410675.1 Oreotragus oreotragus
TACTCTGCATAGAAGTTAAATAAGCAGGGAGACAATATACAGCCTTGACGTACTCCTTTTCCTATTTGGAACCAGTCTGTTGTTCCATGTGCAGTTCTAACTGTTGCCTCCTGACCTCCTGACCTGCATATAGGTTTCTCAAGAGGTAGGTCAGGTGTTCTGGTATTCCCATCTCTTTCAGAATTTTTCAGAGTTTATTGTGATCTACACAGTCAAAGGCTTTGGCATAGTCAATAAAGCAGAAATAGATGTTTTTCTGGAACTCTCTTGCTTTTTTGATGATCCAGCAGATGTTGGCAATTTGATCTCTGTTTCTCTGCCTTTCCTAAAACCAGCCTGAACATCTGGAAGTTCACGGTTCACGTATTGCTGAAGCCTGGTTTGGAGCATTTAGAGCATTACTTTCCTAGCGTGTGAGATGAATGCAACTGTGCAGTAGTTTGAGCATTCTTTGGCATTGCCTTTCTTTGGGATTGGAAAGAAAATTGACCTTTTCCAGTCCTGTGGCCACTGCTGAGTTTTCCAAATTTGCTGGCATATTGAGTGCAGCATTTTCACAGCATCATCTTTTAGGATTTGAAATAGTTCAGCTGGAATTCCATCACCTCTACTAGCTTTGTTCATAGTGGTGCTTCCTAAGGCCCACTTGACTTCACATTCCAGGATGTCTGGCTCTAGGTGAGTGATCACACCATCGTGATTATCTTGGTCATGAAGATCCTTCTGTGTATTCTTGCCACCTCTTCTTAATATCTTCTGCTTCTGTTAGGTCCATACCATTTCTGTCCTTTATCAAGCCCATCTTTGCATGAAATGTCCCCCTGGTATCTCTAATTTTCTTGAAGAGATCTCTAGTCTTTCCCATTCTATTGGTTTTCCTCTATTTCTTTGCACTGATCACTGAGGAAGCCTTTCTCATCTCTCCTTGCTATTCATTGCAAGCACAAAATCACAGTCTAAGGTGATCTGGTAAAATATCTGACTTTCAAGAATCCCACTGAAATTTGGGAGCTTGGCTGGAAATTACACGGGAAGTGAGCTCACAAGGGACAGGAAATTTTAAGGCCTGCTGACATCTGTGTTACACAAGTGTATCAAAGGGCAGGGGTCACATCATTCCAGCTGAATGCCACATCCTGTAGCCACTGCTTATTACAGCAGAGTTCTCACCTGGGACCTCGGTCAGAGAGACAAAGGTCGCTAGCCTTCTGCTTCTCTGTCAGCAGTCAAAGGTAAATGGTAGTTCAGGCAACGGGAGAGGTGGTGGAAGGTAAGAAGTGAAAACGTTTTTCAGTTTTCAGTTTCAATATCCATGATGCTGGCAGTGGAGATACTTTGAGGGGTGTGACTGTACTTCCCAATGATCTTGAGGAATGTGTGTTTCCTTATACGGACCTCTTCTTCAGCAGAGGTGGCCAAGCAGCCCTGCAGTGTTTTGCACTTACTGCTAACAATACTAACTTACTAAATTATTTATTTCTTGTTTAAACAAGAAATAAAGAAAAATGAGAAAAAAAGTAATGAAAAAATGAGAAAAAGCACAAGGTGACAAAAATAAAGTAAAAAGGTAAAATTAGGGAAAGATTAAAAGAACAAAGAGAAAATTAAAATGAAAAGAAAAGATAAGAAAAATGAGAAAAGGGGGGAAAAGTAGAGGAAGAGGAAAAAATAACAAGCAAAACAGACAGTGATGTATGAAGATATATATATATATGGTCTTTATCCCCTGTTCTTGGCACAGAGTTTTT
This sequence comes from Oreotragus oreotragus, assembly GCA_006410675.1. Classification (NCBI taxonomy): domain Eukaryota; kingdom Metazoa; phylum Chordata; class Mammalia; order Artiodactyla; family Bovidae; genus Oreotragus; species Oreotragus oreotragus. The sequence goes on from SJYX01013621.1 coordinate 185,241, forward strand.
AATTTCTAAAATCTTAGTAGAATTCCTGAGTGATGGGGTGAAAGGAATATAATTTTTTATTCATAATAAACCCTTTTCAAGCAGACCAAAATTTATGCTAATTATGTGACTGGTAGCTAAGAGCCCCTAGGCAGCCCCTAGATAGCATCCTAGGTAGCTGACATCCTAGGATGGGGAGGTTGTCATGGTAAGCAACCATGTGATTAGTGAGTTGGGACTTTCAGACCTATCTCACCATCAACTTTCAGGGAGGGAAAAGGGGCTGAGGATAATCACCAGTGGTTAATGATCTAATTCTATCTTGCTTGTAAAAAAAACCTCCATAAAGTTAAGAGGCTAGATCTTCTGGCTTGGTGAATGAATCCAGTTGCCAGGAGGGTGATACACTCCCAAACTCCATGCGGAAAGAGGCTCCTGTGCTTGGGAACCTTCTCTTGCCACATGTGACTCTTCATTTGCCTGTCCTCTATAACATCCTCCACAGTAAATCAGTAATACTGTTTCCCTGAGTTCTGTGAGTCGTTATAGAATATTACTGGCCCTGAGAATATGGAAATCCCCAGTTTGTAGCTAAGTCTAGCAGAGGTTGTGCAGTTGACATCTGAACGGAGGGCAGTCTTGCGGAACTGAGCCCTTAACCTATGGGGTCAGCACTGATATGGGGCGGTTAGAATCAGAATTGAATAAAATCATAGAGGTGAGAGGGAGGTACCAGTGGGAGGGGATATATGTACACATATGGCTGATTCACTTTGTTGTACAGCAGAAGCTAACACAATATTATAAAGTAGCTATTCCCTGGTGGCTCAGAGGTTAAAGTGCCTGCCTCCAATGTGGGAGACCCGGGTTCGATCCCTGGGTCGGGAAGTTCCCCTGGAGAAGGAAATGGTAATCCACTCCAGTATTCTTGCCTGGAAAATCCCATGGACGGAGAAGCCTGGTAGGCTACAGTCCACAGGGTCGCAAAGAGTCGGACATGACTGAGCGACTTCACTTTCACTTTCATACCCCAATTAAAAAATATATATAGGGCACCCACTTGGTGAATTGCCTGATGTGGAAAACCTACACATTAGACATCAGAAGTATTATGACAGAAACAGTTTTCTTTCATAGACAAAAATTCAAGAAGAAAAAAAAGCAAAGTTTGGTGAAGCTCCCTCAGGTGACCAAAAGCCAGACTTCTGAGCTAGAAGGACCAAAACCCTAGGCCCAGCCAAAGATTTATTAGTCAGTCAGTCAGTTCAGTCACTCAGTCTTGTCTGACTCTGCGACCCCATGAATCACAGCACGCCAGGCCTCCCTGTCCATCACCAACTCCCAGAGTTCATTCAGACTCGCATCCATCAAGTCAGTGATGCCATCCAGCCATCTCATCCTCGGTCATCCCATTCTTCTCCTGCCTCCAATCCCTCCCAGCATCAAAGTCTTTTCCAGTGAGTCAACTCTTAGCATGAGGTGGCCAAAGTACTGGAGTTTCAGCTTTAGCATCATTCCTTCCAAAGAAATCCCAGGGCTGATCTCCTTCAGAATGGACTGGTTGGATCTCCTTGCAGTCCAAGGGACTCTCAAGAGTCTTCTCCAACACCACAGTTCAAAAGCATCGATTCTTCGGCGCTCAGCTTTCTTCACAGTCCAACTTTCACATCCATACATGACCACAGGAAAAACCATAGCCTTGACTAGGCGGACCTTAGTCGGCAAAGTAATGTCTCTGCTTTTGAATATACTATCCAGGTTGGTCATAACTTTTCTTCCAAGGAGTAAGCGTCTTTTAATTTCATGGCTGCAGTCACCATCTGCAGTGATTTTGGAGCCCAAAAAAATAAAGTCTGACACTGTTTCCACTGTTTCCCCATCTATTTCCCATGAAGTGATGGGACCGGATGCCATGATCTTCGTTTTCTGAATGTTGAGCTTTAAGCCAACTTTTTCGCTCTCCTCCTTCACTTTCATCAAGAGGCTTTTTAGCTCCTCCTCACTTTCTGCCATAAGGGTGGTGTCATCAGCATATCTGAGGTTATTGATATTTCTCCCGGCAATCTTGATTCCAGCTTGTGTTTCTTCCAGTCCAGCGTTTCTCATGATGTACTCTGCATATAAGTTAAATAAGCAGGGAGACAATATACAGCCTTGACGTACTCCTTTTCCTATTTGGAACCAGTCTGTTGTTCCATGTCCAGTTCTAACTGTTGCTTCCTGACCTGCATACAGATTTCTCAAGAGGCAGGTTAGGTGGTCTGGTATTCCCATCTCTTTCAGAATTTTCCACAGTTTATTGTGATCCACACAGTCAAAGGCTTTGGCATAGTCAATAAAGCAGAAATAGATGTTTTTCTGGAACTCTCTTGCTTTTTCCATGATCCAGCGGATGTTGGCAATTTGATCTCTGGTTCCTCTGCCTGTTCTAAAACCAGCTTGAACATCAGGGAGTTCACGGTTCACATATTGCTGAAGCCTGGCTTGGAGAATTTTGAGCATTACTTTACTAGCGTGTGAGATGAGTGCAATTGTGCGGTAGTTTGAGCATTCTTTGGCATTGCCTTTCTTTGGAATTGGAATGAAAACTGACCTTTTCCAGTCCTGTGGCCACTGCTGAGTTTTCCAAATTTGCTGGCATATTGAGTGCAGCACTTTCACAGCATCATCTTCCAGGATTTGAAACAGCTCAACGGGAATTCCATCACCTCCACTAGCTTTGTTCTTAGTGATGCTTTCTAAGGCCCACTTGACTTCACATTCCAAGATGTCTGGCTCTAGATTAGTGATCACATCCTCATGATTATCTGGGTCGTGAAGATCTTTTCTGTACAGTTCTTCTGTGTATTCTTGCCACCTCTTCTTAATATCTTCTGCTTCTGTTAGGTCCATACCATTTCTATCCTTTATCGAGCCCATCTTTGCATGAAATGTTCCCTTGGTATCTCCAATTCTCTTGAAGAGATCTCTAGTCTTTCCCATTCTGTTGTTTTCCTCTATCTCTTTGCATTGATTGCTGAAGAAGGCTTTCTTATCTCTTCTTGCTATTCTTTGGAACTCTGCATTCAGATGCTTATATCTTTTCTTTTCTCCTTTGCTTTTCGCCTCTCTTCTTTTCAGTGCTATTTGTAAGGCTTCTCCAGACAGCCATTTTGCTTTTTTGCATTTCTTTTCCATGGGGATGGTCTTGATCCCTGTCTCCTGTACAATGTCACGAACCTCATTCCATAGTTCATCAGGAACTCTGTCTATCAGATCTAGGCCCTTAAATCTATTTCTCACTTCCACTGTATAATCATAAGGGATTTGATTTAGGTCATACCTGAATGGTCTAGCGGTTTTCCCTACTTTCTTCAATTTAAGTCTGAATTTGGAAATAAGGAGTTCATGATCTGAGCCACAGTCAGCTCCTGGTCTTGTTTTTGTTGACTGTATAGAGCTTCTCCATCTTTGGCTGCAAAGAATATAATCAATCTGATTTCGGTGTTGACCATCTGGTGATGTCCATGTGTAGAGTCTTCTCTTGTGTTGCTGGAAGAGGGTGTTTGCTATGACCAGTGCATTTTCTTGGCAAAACTCTATTAGTCTTTGCCCTGCTTCATTCCGCATTCCAAGGCCAAATTTGCCTGTTACTCCAGGTGTTTCTTGACTTCCTACTTTAGCATTCCAGTCCCCTATAATGAAAAGGACATCTTTTTTGGGTGTTAGTTCTAAAAGGTCTTGTAGGTCTTCATAAAACCGTTCAACTTCAGCTTCTTCAGCATTACTGGTTGGGGCATAGACTTGGATTACTGTGATATTGAATGGTTTGCCTTGGAAATGAACAGAGATCATTCTGTCGTTTTTGAGATTGCATCCAAGTACTGCATTTCAGACTCTTCTGTTGACCATGATGGCTACTCTATTTCTTCTGAGGGATTCCTGCCTGCAGTAGTAGATATAATGGTCATCTGAGTTAAATTCACCCATTTCAGTCCATTTTAGTTCACTGATTCCTAGAATTTCGACGTTCACCCTTGCCATCTCTTATTTGACCACTTCCAATTTGCCTTGATTCATGGACCTGACATTCCAGGTTCCTATGCAATATTGCTCTTTACAGCATCAGACCCACTCACCAGTCACATCCACAGATGGTTATTGTTTTTGCTTTGGCTACATCCCTTCATTCTTTCTGGAGTTATTTCTCCACTTATCTCCAGTAGCGTGTTGGGCACCTACTGACCTGGGGAGTTCCTCTTTCAGTATCCTATCATTTTGCCTTTTCATACTGTTCATGGGGTTCTCAAGGCAAGAATACTGAAGTGGTTTGCCATTCCCTTCTCCAGTGGACCACATTCTGTCAGACCTCTCCACCATGACCCACCTGTCTTGGGTTGACCTGCAGGCATGGCTTGGTTTCATTGAGTTAGACAAGGCCCTGGTCCTAGTGTGATTAGATTGACTAGTTTTCTGTGAGTATGGTTTCAGTGTGTCTGCCCTCTGATGCCCTCTTGCAACACCTACCATCTTACTTGGGTTTCTCTTACCTTGGGTGTGGGGTGTCTCTTCACGGCTGCTCCAGCAAAGCGTAGCCGCTACTCCTTACCTTGGATGAGGGGTATCTCCTTACCGCCGCCCTTCCTGACCTTCACCGTGGGATGGCTCCTCTAGGCCCTCCTGCGCCCAGCAGCCACCACTCCTTGGACGTGGGGTTGTTCCTCCCGGCCACTGCCCCTGGCCTTGGGCATGGGGTTGCTCCTCCTCATTGCCGCCCTGGCCTTGGGTGCCGTCCCTGGCCTCGGAACTCCACATCAATGGCTCCTTATAAAGTCAGAGTAAGAAATGGACCTGTCACTGCTAGGGATAAGCCAAAGTTGCTTTCTTATTTTTGGACTCAAAATCCTTTTACTGTTAACAACAAAGTGGGAGGAACTCCAAAGAGCTTCTCATTCTTCTGGGTTGTAGTGACCTTGTTAGAAACTGCAACCTGTAGGATGCTTCAGTGACCTTTTTATTTCTAGTTCACAAAACTATAATAATTTTTGACCTTAAAGAGCTCATAATGTTGACACCGCAACTATTTTCCTTTTCTTTAAACTCTCAGTGATTGGTCTCAAAATGATGCCACAACTTAACTGGCACTGTGGTACTATATGAAAATGTTCCATTGGATAAGATGTGATAAAATACATTATTAACACCTATAAAGTTGAGGGGTGGCAGCTTTCACTGCAGTTTTTATTTATTTGCAGTGTGTTTTTGAGCAGATTCCTCCCTTATACAAGCCAGAACACCTTATGTCCATTAAGGTAGCTTTAGATCTAATGGATGCATCTGTAACTCAAAAGAGCAAGAATTCTTTGTTTCTTGGAGTATTTAATAGACATTTTAAAGAATTTATTTGTTTATTAATTGAAGGATAATTGCTTTACATAATTTTGTTGTTTTCTGCCAAATATCAATATGAATCAGCCATAGATATACATGTATCCTCTCCCTCCAATTTCCCTCCCCATCCCACCCCTCTAGGTTGTTACAGAGCCCCTGTTTGAGTTTCCTGAGTCATACAGCAAATTCCCACTGGCTATGTATTTTATATATGGTAACATAAGTTTCCGTGTTACTCTCCACACATCTACCCTCTCCTTCCCTCCCCCACCCTATGTCCATAAGTCTGTTCTATATGTCTGTTTCTCCATTGCTGTCCTGCAAATAAATTCTTCTGTACCTTCTTTCTAGATTCCATATATATACACTAATATACGATATTTATCTTTCTCTTTCTGACTTACTCCACTCTGTATAATAAGCTCTAGGTTCATCTACCTCATTAGAACTGACTCAGATAATAGGCATTTTAAAGAACAATTTAGGCCCATAGAAAAATAGGAGAAGAAGCAGAGATTTCCCATGTATCCCCTGCCCCACACAGGCACAGCCTTCCCCACTGTCATCACACCAGACTGGTACATTAGTTGCAAATGATGAACCTACAGGACACATCATTATTACCCAAAGGCCATAGTTTATATTACAACCCTTCATTCTTGGTATTGTACATTCTGTGGGTTTGGATGAATGTGTAATGACACATACTCGTCATTATAGTATCATACAGAGTAGTTTCACTGCCCTAAAATACCCCTGTGCGCCAACTATTCATTCTTCTGTGCCCACAACCCCTGTCAACCACTGATCTTTTCACTGCCTGCACAGTTTTGCTTTTTCCAGAGTGTCATATAGTTAGAATCACACAGTATGTCACCTTTCCAGAATGGCCATCTTTCACTTAGTAACATGCATTTAAGCTTCCTCTCTGCCTTTTCATGACTTGATAGCTCATTTCTTTTTAATACTGAATTATATTCCTGGATGTACCAGAGTTTAGTTATCTATCCATCTATTGAAGGACATTTTGGTTGCTTCCAAGTTTTGGCAATCAACAATAAAGCTACTCAAAACATCTGTGTGTAGTTTTTGTGTGGATATATTTTCAACTCCTTTGGATAAATATCAAGGAGCATAATTACTTGATCATATGGTGAGTGTGTGTTAGTTTTGTAAGAAACTACCAAACTGTCTTCCAAAATGGCTGTGCCATGTTGCATTCCCAGCAGCATTTGGTGTTTCAGACTTTGGCCATTTAATAAATATTTAGTGTATCTAATGGTCTTTGTCATTTGTATATTATGTTTAACTTCTTTTTGTATGCTTACTTGCCTTTGTATATCTTCTTTGGTGAGGTGTTTGTTCAGGCCTTTGGCACATTATTAAAATGGGCTGTTTGCTTTTCTATTGTTGAATTGTAAGTGTTCTTTGTATATTTTGGATGACAGCCTTCTATCAGATTCATCTTTGGCAAATAGTTTCTTCCAGTCTGTGGCTTGGCATAATGGTATCAGTGTCTGTCACAGAGCAGATGTTTTTAATCCTGCTGGGATTTTGATTGAAATTGCATTGAGCCCATAGGTCAATTTGTGCTGACAATAGATTACTGAGGAGAAATTGCCAAGCACCAGGACAGCCCAGCATCAGCAGGGAGTGGTGAAGGCTGCCATCCTGCTAGCCCAGGAGGAAGGGCTGAGTTTTATATTAATAGGTGCCGTCTCCTTTTCCACCCACCCTCAGGCCTGAGTCATAGCGTCACAGTTGTACCTTTCCCAGTGTACCCTCGGTACAGCTGTGAACACACCTCTGAATAGACACACTCACACACTGTGGCCCATAGCTGCAGACACCTGTGGAGGCTTCCCGGGATGCACCCTTTTATGGCCTAAAGAGGTGCCAACCCAAGGAAAATGCAGGCAGTGTTCCTGCCCAGAACAACTGGACTAATTAGTCCTTCTGCTGTGAAGGGAGAGACCTTGTTTTATGGCCATAAAGGCAGACAGGAAAAAAATAAGATACACATTCCAGAGACTTGTGTCACCCTCTGCAGAGCTGGGTAAATACAGTATTTGGGCGGTGGCATAAAATGCTGTCATCAAACACACAGCGGCCTTCTGTGGGTCTCACCCACGGGAAACCCTCCCCTGAGTCTCTTCTTCCAGCACATGTGCTCTCCAGGGGTCTGGAGTTACTGTTTTCCGCCAGCCTCCTTCTCCCAAGCAAGGCTGCTGCACATTTTCTTCTAAATCCAAATTTCTCAGGGATAAACTTAGATCAGAGATCTGGGGTTGCCAGGAAGCTGCCTGGGGAGTGGGTGACTGTAAGCCATTAACCGTAAGGATAAGTTAAAACAACACTAATAAAAATGATGTTTCTGCGGGAAGAAGAAGCCCTGCGCCAATTATCTTGAGAACGGGTTATGCCCTTCTCTGACCCAGGCCGAATGTCTTTCTGTTTTCTTAGTGGATTCTGCCCTTAAAATCACATTTGCCTTTAAATCAGAGACTCGAGTCCCCCCACACCTGGATGATCCCTGCCATTGCTGCTGCTGCTCCTGGAACATGATTCCTTGTCCTTTCCTCCAATGATGGCCTCCGAGGGGCCTTCCTTGATGCCCCCAAGCACGATTATCCCCACACCCTAGTGCTTTCTACCAGCCCAGGGCAGGATGCTCTGCAGCCATTAGATTGCACTTCTTCCCTGGATCTCCTGCTGCACCATATAGCGATGCCCCCCTCAGCAGCCACCAGACACTCATCTCTACATTTCATGTAGTTGTACCCAATAAATATTGAGTCAGAGTTGGTACTTTAAATGAAATCTAAGGCTAGCGCACACATGCCATCCTGCAGAAACCCTATCGCTGGCAGGGAAACTCAGTGGACGTGCCCCTTGGGGTATACTCAATACTGTATATGTATGTGTGCATGTGTGTTCATGGGGGTCCACGAGGCCCCCTGTGACAAGGCTGTAACTCACTAAGCAAGAGACAAGGTCCCCTCTGAGAATCAAGGTTTGAGGTAGCAGTTGGCCTAGGTAAGTTTTCACTGGGGTCACCAGCCTCAAACCATGGGATGTCAGATGGTTGCCCACTTCCTGCGCCAACTTTCTGGAAGATGTGACCTGAAGCCTAACTAATGCTCTGGCTTTGGGGCAGCAGCACCTTCCCTTTCATTTCTATGGGTTTTCTCCTTAGTCTCACACTCCCACACGACTCACTTCGGTTCCGTCCATCTTTCACCATTCTCTGTTAAGAAATCTCCTCACACTCAAGCACTTTGTAAGCTGAAGAGATGTGTTGCGGTTTCTGGGATCTCAAGAGGGGTCATGCTGAGGTCCACACGTGACTTTTTGTCAGCTCTCCGTTTCCACTCTCTTGTCCCTCAAACAACAAATTATTAGTCTCATCTCACACCAAATGGTTTACGTCACATTCAGGCCCCCTTAAGATCTCATCTTCTAGCCCAAGATCCATTCCTTTTAATATGTGTTCTTACTAAGAAAAGTTTCAGAGGAAAAAGTCTTCTTTTGAATTAAAAGTAACATCAAAGTTGGGTAAAGCAAGATGTAATAAAGTTTTGCTTTCTCCTGCCGCCAAGAATAATTTGGTGAAGTTATTCTGAGCCTTGGTTTCCTCATCTGTAGAATGGGTGCATTGATATCTATCAGTCTTCCCAGGTCACTCAGGATTCATGGCATATAATAGGTCCTCAGAAACATTCATTTCTTTCCCTTCCCTGGTTAATACAAACCCCACGGTATTGACAGGGAAGTCTGGAATATAGTCCTAGCTCCGTCATGAACATGTGCGAGCCTGTGACATTGCTCTGCCTGTCTAGATATAAGGTTTCTTCCTTGGAAATAAGAGATGCAGAAAGGCTGGTTTCTAGATGGATTTTATTTTACTATTAAAATTTTGAAAAGAAGTGTTTTCCATCTAGGAATTTTAGCTTTGTGTTGAAAGAGTCTCGAGAGAAGGCCATCAGGTTTTCAGGGATGAATTTGGGGATGGGGTGAGGCCGAAGCCCCTGTCATTGTCCTCCTGGGATCTGCCAGAAAGTCCCTTAGCATCTTAGGAGTAACCTCCCCAGTCGTGGAGCAGCAGGGAGGCAGGAGTTTTGTGAAGCAGCGGGGTCTTCGGATGCTGGATTCAAGGGGAAAGGGGCCAAGGAGGAGAATGTTAAAAGAAAATTAGAAGAGAAAATTAGGCAGACATGCTCTCCTGCCAAGTTGCTTTTACAATCTCCAAATGGTGGAGCTAGAAGCAATCTTTTGAGAGCTGCTGGTCAAATCTACCCCAACCTAGATGAGTAAATGGTAACTCCAAGGGCCCGAGGAATTTGCTCAGGTCTCCCTACCCTGAACTTGGTAATTTCTGTCCCACCACGTCCCTTCCATGGAAGCCACTTCTATTTCAGTTAGTCGTGACTCCAAGAAGGGAAACTTCAGTGTGTATTTTGGCTTGAAGAAATGGCAGGACTAGTTTTCTTTAAAAAGCACTCTTCAGGGACACTGTTAGTCTCATACAGTTCTAATAGAGGATGGTGTTTCTATTTCCCAGCACCGTCAGTTGCCATGTGTGCAAACTTTCATTTTTAATGTAGCATGATTCTCAGCCATGCTTGGGCTAAAAATAGAAGGACTTCTATTCTGGCAAGAATTATAAGACAAAAGTAAATGAGTGTAGGAAACAATCATTTCTAAAAAATAAATAAAAATAAATATTGCTTAGAGTTTCGTTTACTTGAAAGTGTAGCCTAGCAGACCAGTTGTTCCAATTATATTTCTCCACATTATTCTGAATTTTTTAAAATATTCTGAATGTTTTAGATGCTTTCTCTCTTTCTGCCCCACCCCAGTACACTTGCCTGGAAAATCCAATGGACGGAGTAGCCTGGTGGGCTGCAGTCCATGGGGTCGCTAACAGTCGGACAGACTGAGCGACTTCACTTTCACTTTTCTCTTTCATGCATTGGAGAAGGAAATGGCAACCCACTCCAGTGTTCTTGCCTGGAGAATCCCAGGGATGGGGGAGCCTGGTGGGCTGCCATCTATGGGGTCACACAGAGTCGGACACGACTGAAGTGACTTAGCAGCAACAGCAGCCTTCTAAATAGCCATGAGTACTTCCAAAGCTATGAGAAGAGAGGCCAAAAGACAGCTGTCAGTACAAGCCAGAGAATCCCTTTGGGAAGCATTTTGAGATAACAGACCTATTCCTTACCCACCCTGTACCTCCCTGGCCCTTCCTTGGCCCTTCCCCATTCTTTTTCAGTTGATTCTTAGCTGGTTTACTCCTCAGGTGTGGGGGTCGCCCTCCCCAGGGTATCTAGCACAGACACAAGCACCATGGGGACCATGGCTATGGGCCAGGAAGGAGGCTGAGGGGAAGGGGCTCTCCAGGGACTCCCTGAAGACCACTGTGAAAGCCTCTTGGTGCCCACTTGGAATACCCAGGGTATCTAGCACAGACACAAGCACCATGGGGACCATGGCTATGGGCCAGGAAGGAGGCTGAGGGGAAGGGGCTCTCCAGGGACTCCCTGAAGACCACTGTGAAAGCCTCTTGGTGCCCACTTGGAATTACTGTAAGACCTACGTTTGCAGAGTGACAACTATGTAACAGGCATTATGATAAATACATAACTGCCCCAAGAGGATGAGACCATTGTTATTTTTCCCATTTAGCAGTTGAGAAAGCAGAGAGACAGAGTAGTTAGGAAGTCCCCCAAAGCCACACAGCGAGTACAAGGGTGGAGTCGGGTTAAGAACCCAGGTTGTCTGACTCCAGAGTCCATACTTTTAAAGATCACCCAGATCACCTCAAAATAATACATCCAAAGTGCTTGGTGCAACCAGGACACCCACGCATTGCAGGTAGGAGTGGAAACCAGTACATCCATGCTGAGGTCTTATAAAGTTAAATGGATAAAAGTCATATAATAGCAACTCCACTTCTAGCTGTAAACCCAGGAGAAATGAGTACATATAGGTACCAAAAGACATACCAGAACGTCCACGTGTTCACAGCACTGTTCACCATAGCCAGACACTGGAAATCACCTAAATGTCCCCAACGATAAATCATGGTACTTTCATCCAGCAGAGGACTTACTGTATAGCAACGAGAATAAACAAGCTGCATACACCACTGAGGACCAATCTCACCACCAATTCCGACAGAAAGAAGCCTCACCACAGAAAGTATACACTGTGTACGAAGGGGAGTGAAAGCATTAGTCGATCAGTCGTGTCCTTGCCTTTTTGCGACCCCATGGACTAGTAGCTCACCAGGATCCTTTATGCATGAAATTCTCCAGGCAATGACACTGGAGTGGGTTGCCATTCGTTTCTCTGGGGATCTTCCCACCCAGGGACTGAACCCACATTGCAGGCAGCTTTCTTACTGTTTGGGCCACCAGGGAAGCCCTCGTGTTGTGTGTCCATACATTTAAACTTCAAAACGCTCAAAGCCGATGCATGCTGCTGAAGGTCAGAGTAGCAGTCACCTAGAGCAGGGACCAGGGAGACTTCTGGGGGTGCTGGCAAGATTCCGCCTCTTGATCTCAGTGCTGGTTACATGGGTGTGTTGTCTTTATGAAAATTCATCAAGCTATCTACACTTACAATCTGTACAATTTTCATGTATGTTTTACTTGAATCGAAAGTTTACCTTTAAAATAAATACCTAGGACAGTGTCTGCCAATAGAGAGGACTCAGCAGTGTGAGTCCATTCCTTCCCTCTCTTTCCTTTGCCAGCCTGCCAGTGTCTGGATGATTCTCATTGGTTTCACCTGTCCAGGTATTGGCCTTCCAATGATGTTACAGGGTCTGGGGTCAGGGATAGCTGGGTCATAATGGGACGTCCACAGTCTGAGACCTCAGAGGCAGCAGCAAGGGGAGGTGCATCTGGGAGATTTCTGTGGGCCAAGGCCAAGAGAACATCTATTGCCTCAATGGGGCTACTCAGTGGGTTCACAGAGGGTTGCACCCTTTTTGCCCCTGTAGGGTCATTGATGGCTGTTCTGTAGTGGACTGAATTCAGAGCCAGAAGCACATGGTTTGAATTTAGCTTCTGCTGGAAACTCGCTCTGCCACTGGGCAAGTCACTTAGCACGATGGAGACTCCACTTGCCCATTACAAAGCTCTTAGTGACCTAATGTAGGCAGTGTATGCTGCAAGGGTGATGTAAACACGGGACCTCATGAATAATAATGAGGACTGAGAGCGCAGAGAAAGGACCCAGCACTGCAGGACCGGGGCACAGCCCCGCAAAGAATGTACCATCATCTGCTTTCCTTATCTGAGAGTTTCGTGCTCCTTCCACTAGCCTGGCTCTGCTTTAAAAAGGCTGGGGCTTAACTTCTTGTGGTTCGTGTCATGGTACCCCCACAGACAAGGCGGCCGCCTCCAGAAGCTTCATGATTTGGGCTTCCTGCAAGCCCCTTCGTAAATACTGCTTCCTAGCCTTCTCCAGGTCTAAAAGCAGTACCAGCTGGTTGGTTTCATCAACAGTGATGGTCCTCTGCGTGCAATAGGCTTTCGTACAAGAGGGTTCCCAGAGGACGGGAATGTCTTTCTTGTTGCTGAATCCCCTCCACAACCACCCCACACCCAAGGAACTCTTGTCCTGCCTCTGAGAATCTCCAGTGATAGTGAGCTTGCCGGGGAAGGCAATGGCATCCCACCCCAGTACTCTTGCCTGGAAAATCCAATGGACAGAGGAGCCTGGTGGGCTGCAGTCCATGGGATCGCTAAGAGTCAGACATGACTGAGCGACTTCACTTTCACTTTTCTCTTTCATGCATTGGAGAAGGAAATGGCAACCCACTCCTGTATTCTTGCCTGGAGAATCCCAGGGATGGGGGAGCCCGGTGGGCTGCCATCTATGGGGTCGCACAGAGTCGGACACGACTGCAGCGATTTAGCAGCAGCAGCAGCAGCAGTGAGCTTGCTGATTTCCACACACTGCCTTCCACAGAGAGACCTTGAAAAAGAGATTGTGGCCTCATCATTGGAGTGAAGCTCCTAAATCTGAGGCTATGCCCTTGTGTTCCGAGGAACGGGCACTGGGAGGGAAGGGTTTTGTAAGGAAAGATCGTGCTGCCTGTTGCTGAGCAGAGCTGGGCCCCTCTCGGCCTCCTTGCCATGTGGAGCCAAAATGCCGCAGAAGGAACCTAGGATGGGGGCGAGACAAGGCTTGGCAGAGCATAGCACTTGTTTCAGCACATCCACGGCAGGAAGAAGGCTGGACTATGAGTGGGCACAGGACCGAGTCCCTCAGGCAGATGATCCTGCCTAGTGCAGCCAGTCTCAAATCTCCTGCTTCCAGGACTCTTTGATATCATTAAAAGGATTGAAGACCCTAAAACGCTTTCCTGGGTTTTATCCATTAATATTAAAAGTCAAAACACGAAATGTTCTTAAATGTTCATTCAATAATTTGTTTAGACGTGTCAAATTTCCTGGATTTGAATCCCATTTCTGCCACCTAGTAAGTGCTCAATATGAGCTCTTGTTAGTATTAGCACAGCAGGTACTCAATACAGAGCTGTTTGATTTTTACTTCTGAAGTGCAATATCTGGAATCTCCCACCACAGGATTCAAACCAGTGCCTCAATTTCAGCAAGGAGCTCTATATATTAATATTGTTGCTGTGTAACTATATGCCATGTTGTTTGACTCTTGCAAACAGATTGGAATAGTACGAACTCTGGTAACAGAATGGACCCTTCCAATAGTCATAGCACCTTCTTGGCCAGAGGACAAATGTCCCCCCATGCTGAGAGACCTTGGCCAGCTTTTTAGCTTCTCTGAGCTTTATTTTGCCTGTTCAGTAAAACGAGATTAGTAAGAGTGCCTGCCTCATAGGTTTGCTGTGAGAATTAACTAAAACGTAAGGCTCCCTCCCTGCCGCCCCCCCGCCCCCAGCACATAGTTAGCACTCCCTAACTGTTACCATTATTAATTTAAACCAAAGATTTTCAGTAACCAGTCTGAGTGACACCCCTCAGGCTCAACCTTCTAGAAATGCCACAGAAATGATACCCTAGGTGAGCCAGTTTGTGGGATTTTAGATCAGAAATTGTTGAATTATATTTCTAGAACTTTCTCTAGGTGCTGGGGTCATCAGAGACAAATCCCACAGCTGGTCAGTGTTTGGGGTGTGTCTGCTCCTTAGACTCTGGTTGCACCAGCAGACACATCGGGGTCCCCACTGAGTCACATCTAGCATTTCCATCTCATCTGCCAACAGGAGCGCCATGATTGGCTCTGAAAGTGAAAGTCGCTCAGTCGTGTCCGACTCTTTGCGACCCCACAGACTATATAGTCCATGGAATTCTCCAGGCCAGAATCCTGGAGTGGGTAGCCTTTCCCTTCTCCAGGGGAGGACATGAATTTGAGCAAACTCCAGGAGGTGGTGGAGGACAGAGGAGACTGGTATGCTGCAGTCCATGGGGTCACAAGGAGTTGGACATGACTTATCGACTGAACAATAACAAATAATGATGTTTTATACAACAGAACCAATAAGATAAATATATATAAAATAGTGAATATCACCCATGGGATTTTCCAGGCAAGAGTACTGGAGTGGGTTGCCATTGCCTTCTCTGACTGAATATCACATATGTAACTATAAGAAGAAATTTATTATAGGAATTGGCTCACCTAGTTATGGAGGTGGAGAAGTCCCACAACCTGCTTTCTGCAAACTGGAGAACGAGGAAATCTGGTTGTATGATTAGAACCAAGGGACCCCTGGTGTCAAGTCCCCAAATCCAAATGTCTGAGACTCTGGAGCCCTGTGTTCAAGGGCAGAAGAAGACAGTCATCCCAACCCAGGAAGAGGGAGAGGAAATTCATGCTTCCACTGTGTTTCTGTTCTATCAGGCCCTCAGTGGACTGGATGATGCCCACACTGTGGAGGGCAGGTCTTTACCTGGCAAACTGATTCAAATGCTAATCTCTTCTTGAAACACCTTCCCAGGTGCATCCAGAACTCTCACCAGCTGTCTGGGCATCCTCATCCCAGGCAAGTTGACACATGAGATGAGACACCACAATAAGCTATCATCAGAAGGGTGCTGGAAGTCACTCTGAGGGTCTCTGCATACAGACAGAAAAAGTTCAATTTTTTCTTATCCTGTGAAAATGACTTAACAAATATGATGGGGACTTTGCCTAAAAAACAACAACAAAAAAATTGTACCCAATGATTCTGACCACTATGGAGTGAAAAATCAGGGCAATTTAGAAACATAGATCTACTTCTTCATTCACACTAGGATATTGTTTCCAGAAATCTCCTGCAAGCATACTCCTAACTCTTGGTAGTGAAAGTGGAGAGGCTTAGAATGATAACCTGGTCAGCAGGCAACTATGGGTTAAAAAGTGGATGGTTAGCTCATTGACTGAAGGCCTGGCAGGAAATAAAGAAACAAAAAATGCAAGCATTAAGAGAATAATAGCTGAATAGTAATAATAATACATTATGTCAACAGCAGTGACAAAAGAAATACATTGTATTTATGGAGCTAAATAAAAGGCAGATCCAGGTCCCACGTTTTGATTCCAAACAACCTTCTCAGTTGGATTTTTCTTCTGCCTAAGGATTATTTTGGAAAGAGCTATTATTATCCGTGATTTATCACGCTGCACTAGGAGGAACTCATCCTTTCCATAGTGACAATTATTGAACTCTCACTGGAGGTTCTTAAAGGAACCGAGACCTGTTCCAGGGGTTCAAGTGGGAAAGAAGCTTCAGTGGAGTGCAGGGGCTCTGTCATCATTGGATCTAGTGTCACAGGCACTGTGGATCCTTCCTTCTGCTGTGACGGCTCAGATTCCTGCTCATTAAATGTACTCTTCAATCCCTGCTGCTGCTGCTGCTGCTAAGTCGCTTCAGTAGTGTCCGACTCTGTGCGACCCCAGAGATGGCAGCCCACCAGGCTCACCTCCAGGGGATCTTCCCTACCCAGGAATCGAATCTGTGTCTCTTGCATCTCCTGCACTGGCAGGTGGATTCTTTACCACTAGCGCCACCTGGGAAGCCCCTGTTTGAGTGTGGTTGCTACAAATTTGAAGCTTGAATGCTCATTCTCAAACCATTATTTCTTCGCTGGCTTAGCATCTCTCCTCTGGCACCTAAAGCCCCTGTCCCTGCTGCTCTCACCTTTCACCACACAGAAGAGATCCTGGTGTCTTCTCCAACCAGCCTGTGAAAACCTGAAGTCAGGCTCATTCCATAGTATTCAACTTTCTATCCCCAGGGTCTGTGAAAGCACCAGCCCATAGTGGCTGCTTAATAAATGCTTGCTGCTAAGTCGCTTCAGTCGTGTCCAACTCTGTACGACCCCATAGACGGCAGCCCACTAGGCTCCGCTGTCCCTGGGATTCTCCAGGCAAGAACACTGGAGTGGGTTGCCATTTCCTTCTCCAATGCATGAAAGTGAAAAGTGAAAGTGAAGTCGCTCAGTCGTGTCCAACTCTCAGCGACCCCATGGACTGCAGCCCACCAGGCTCCTCCGTCCATGGGATTTTCCAGGCAAGAGTACTGGAGTGGGGTGCCATTGCCTTCTCCTTACTGACCAATAATTGCTTGCAAAATCTCTAAACCTAATAATAATGTCTGGTTTTTAATTCAACATGCAAGGATTAATCAAAAGCTAGTGCCATGGGCAATGAGAGCTGGCAAGGGGATAGATCCTGCCACCCAAGTCCAGCCTTGTCAGATGACTTAAGATGCCCCTTAGTCCAGCACCTATGACACCACACCACACATTGGACTTCTTTGGTAAAAACAACTGCTAATGGAACTTTTTTAAAAAACAACATATTGTGGGGAAGAAGAATACACTGAATAAGACTTTAAAGACTTGGCTTTAAAAAATGGTGCTGAAAAATATGTACTTAATTGAGCTGAATCAAAGTCATTAGAAAACCATTAACATTATCACTCAGAGAATAAAAGTTAAACAAGGTAGGAAAAGGACTTTTCTCCTCTCCTTCCCTACCACTGTCCACTATAAAACCCACCAAAGCAACACGAAGCAAGAAGGCTCCTCTGTCCATGGGATTTTCCAGGCAAGAGTACTGGAGTGGGGTGCCATTGCCTTCTCTGAGGGAAGCTCTGGCTGTGCTCAAAAGTGTAGAAAGCTCTGAACCCTCACTGTGCCCAATGCAGGGAGCCCTTCTAGCTGTGGCTGGTGATTCTTTCCAGAGCCGAGGCTGATGGAATTTGCAGCAAGGAAATAAAATTCCATTTCAGCAAAGTCCAAATCACTCCCACTTTCCCCCTTTGTGATTTTACAGTCTAAATCCTTCCTGATAGTTACTACATGTGTTTCCCCCCTGCCCTGAGAATCACTTATAGATAATTCCCAGATTAAAAGACACGTTTCTTCTGGTTCTGGAAATTCATTTTTACATCACAGCCCTGTGAATCTCTATCATATCTGCTTTGCAGACAAGTCGTTATTATTCAGGGCTTCCCCAGGAGCTCAGTGGTAAGAATCTGTGTGCAATGCAGGAGCCACAGGAGACTCAGGTTCGATCCCTGGGTCAGGAAGATCTCCTGGAGGGGTGTGGCAACCCACTCCAGTATCCTTGCCTGGAGAATCCCATGAACAGAGGAGCCTGGTGGACTATAGTCCATAGAGTCACAAAGAGTCGAATATGAGTGAAGCAACTGAGCACATACACATTGTTATTCGACAATGCCACAGGCATTTACTGACCTCCACCTGTTTGCCAAACATTGTGAATAGATACAAGGATAAAAAGGTGAACCACCTCTGAGCCAGCCCTGGAAGCTGTGTTTTGGGTGACATGGAGACAGCTGCACCAACCAAGGACTGCAGGGCAGAGGGAGGTGGGGGAGGGAAGGGCACCTGGCCAGGCTGCTGGAGGAAGAAGAGAGTGGCGATGGGACCTGCTTGCTCCAGGTTAACAAGGACCACATCCCACCGTGTCCACACCATTTTGCTCTCTTGTGCGCCCCTTCAGTCCCTGCATGGCTGGCTCCTCAGGTTCCGTTTGAAATGTTACCTCTGCAGAAAGATGCTCCTGTCCATCTGATTTGCAGTAGCCCCTCCTCCCATCACTCTTTCACACTGACATGTTTTATTTTGCTCACAGCAGCTATCATTAAACATTTCATTTACCTGTTCACTTGGACATCATATGTTTCCCTGACCTAGTAAATACCCAGTGAGCATTCATTTGCTGAAAGACTGGCAGAGCCTCTAAATGAAGATGAATGAATGAACAACATACTCATAGATGCTAAATCACTAGTTGACATCCCATGAACAATTTGGGAAAAGTTAAAAATAGTTAATGTAATAGATGTAATTACTATCTTTAACATATTGGAATTTTTCATGAGAATATTAGACTGGGGGCTTCCATGATTACAGGATAAAATGGACCAAAATTAATATAAGAGAAATTTTGTAGTGAGGTCCTACCAACTAGAAACATACATTTGAGTAAAGACTTTAGTTCTAGAGACTTCAGGGGAAAATGACTGTTAGTTTTAACGTTTATTCCATTACTGGCCTGAATACAGGAAGCTCAACCAGATGTGGGAGGCTAGTACAGGGTAGCCAGCCAGCCAGCCATACCCCAGAGAATATTTCTAGGATCTCCCATTACACACTGATAGCTGCATATGTAACATTTTTATACGTAAATGCATATATTTTTGTATGTTTATGTATATATACACAAGGTAATAATAAAATATGGGGAAACCATTTAGCCAGTTCAGTTTGAGCTATACAGGTACCCCCAACAGGTCAGCTGTCCTAGCTTTTAGGCACACTTGCAGTGATGGATTCTAGAACATTCTTGGTACTATTAAATAGTGAGTTCATTATCTGGCAAAAGTGCCACGGACATTTGAAACATTCTTACAGGTTTGGGCCATATTTTTATATTTCTGGAGAGTTAATCACCTAGGAAAGATATAGTATGTATAACACTATTTAGGGTTTCCCAGATGGTGCTAGTGGTGAAAAACGCACTCACCAATGCAGGTTAGATGTAAAAGATGCAGGTTCGATCCCTGGCCCCAGAAGATCTGGAAGATCCCCTGGAGGAGGGCATGGCAACCCATTCCAGTATTCTTGCCTAGGGAATACCATGGACAGAGGAACCTGGTGAGTTGCAGTCCATAGGATCACACAGAGTCAGACATGACTGAAGCGACTTAGTACACACATGCATACACATAGCACTATTTAGTGACACTATTTAGTGCCGGGCCCAGAGTAAGGAACCAAGCATGCAGAAAACCTGAATGGACTAATGATGGAAACAGACACACAACTAGCTGCTGCATGGAGCAGGGCTCCTGAAGTACACTCGGGAGTTAGGGGACCTGTTAAAGGAATTGTCAATGTGACTGGGGTTCCTAGAAGGCTTTCTGAAGGTGGTTTCAACAGCTAGAATATGATGGCTAAGTAGGGTCTTGCTGGATGTAGAATAGGAGGTGCTGGGGCTCAGGGAGCAAGGATGGCCTTGCCAGACTAAAGGAACATATGTACGAAAGCAGGAGAATAAAAATAGCCTGCAGCGTTGAAGATGCATAGGTGGGCAAGAACCAGATGAGGCTGCAGAAGCAAACAGGACCCTATCACTCAGATCACTAGGAATCTTGGGTTTGAAACCGGGGAATCTGAACCCTGTTCTGAAAGGTAAGGACTGTCGTGGAAGGATTGCCACAGACCTGCCTCTTAGAAAGAGGCCTTTGGAAGCTATGAAGATGCATCAGGGAATTCCCTGGAGGTCCAGTGGTTAGGACCACAGTGCTTTCACTGATGTGGCACAGGTTCAATCCCTGGTCAAGGAAATAGGATCGCACAGCCACATAGTGGGGTGTAAAAAAAAAAGTTACATCAGATGGAAGGAAGCCCCCAGTCCTTTCAGGGAGTAGAGAACCAAGGAGGGGAGATAGAGATGGGAGAGAGTAGAAAGAGAATGGCCTCAGGCTATGGGAGACAGAGGGGATGTGATGAAGAGAGGAGCGTGGAGGATGAGAACCACTGTGCACCAGGCCTTGTTCTAGGTGCCTGGGATCCATAGTGGACAGAACAGAATGACAGCCCCACCTGATGGCTCTGGCAGCTCATAGGAGGAGCCAAACAGAAATAAGCAAGTCTGTAGGTAATAGACCAGAGCTGGAGGACAATAAAGATAGCAAGGAATTCCCTGGTGGTCCAGCAGTTGGGAAGCACTCTACTGCACTTCTACTGCAGGGGGCATGCGTGCTGGCCCTGGTCAGGGGATCCGAAGCATGGCCAAAAGAAAAAAGATAGCAGTCCTGATAAACAGAATGGGCTGCTTGAAATTTCAGACAAGTGGCTTGTGAAGGCCTGCAGGACCTGAGGAAACCAGCCCAGAGGCTCTTCGGGGGAAACATTCCAGGAGGAGTGAACAGCAATGCAAAGCCCCGGAGGGGAGTATGTCTGGCTTGTTCCAGGAACTTCAAAGCGCCTGTGTAGCTGGAAGGGCCAGGAAGGAGAATAGCAGATGAGATAAGAGAGCTGCAGGGTGATGCGAGGGCAAGAAGGGCTGTGAGGAAACTTACGGGCCGTTGCAAGAACTTTGCCTTTTACTCTGAGTGAGAGGGGAACCAGTGAAGGGTTGTGAGCAGGCAGAGGGGGACGTGCTCAGACCTTGGTTGATATAATCAGCTCTGGTTTAGGGTAGAGAACAGACAGGAAGGGGCAAGGGCAGAAGCAAGGAGACCTCCTTTAGCTGGGGCAGCAGAGGTGGTGAAAGTCATCAGATCCTGGCTTTATTTTAAAGGCCAAGCCACCAGGCATTGCTGACAGAGTAGATGTGTCTGAGGTGACTTTCAGAGCTTTGACCTGAGCAGCTAGCTACAAGATTGGAATTGCCATCTTCCAAGGTCAGAGATCAGAAGTGGGGCTGGTTGCCAAGTAAGGAGGAGGCCAATCAGGGATTACTTAGGGAAGCGGGTTTGAGATGCAAGAAATACTGTTCAGCTAGCAGGGAATTACAGAGGCCTGGGTCTCACCTGGCCTTCAGATGGAGCTTGGGACGGGGCAGCTAGGAAGGCCAGATGGGCAGCACCCTGCACAGGGTTCTGATGGGACCATCCTCTCGTCTCTTAGGGTGTTTGGAATTCTGTCTTTAATGTCACGGTTCCTAATGGAGCTGTCTGTCATAATCACCAGGAAAGTGAAAAGTGAAAGTGAAAGCAAAAGTTGCTCAGTCGTGTCCAACTGTTTGCAACCCCATGGACAATACAGTCCAAGAAATCCTCCAGGCCAGAGTACTGGAGTGGGTAGCCTTTCCCTTCTCCAGGGGATCTTCCCAACCACCAGGTGGGCTTTTTAAAGGTACAGATACCTGGGTCTCATTTCACATCTACAGAACATGAATCTCAGAAGTAGGGACCAAAGCTAGAAAAATATTCAAAAGCTGCATCAGGTGATTGTAATGAGCACCACTGCATAAGATTCCTCACATACAAGGGGCTTTCTGTTGGTTTTATTGTTGCTTTAAAACTAAGTGGGTCAAGACAATGAGAAGACAAGCTCCAATCTTAGCTTGGGAAAAACTGTTTGCAGAAGACATATTTGATAAAGGATTTTTATTTAAAATATACAAAGAATTCTTAAAATTCAACAATAAGAAGACAATCCAATTAAAAAATGAGCAAATACTTGAAGAAGTACCTCACCAAAGAATATATACAGATGGCAAATGAACATACAAAAAGATGTTCAAAATCATATGTCATTAGGAAATTGCAAATTAAAGCAACAGTAAGATACCATCACATAACTATTAGACAGGCCAAAATCCACAACACTGGACAACACCAAATGCTGGTGAGGGTTTGGAGCATAAGGAACTCTCATTCATTGCTGGTGGGAACACAAAACAGTATAGCCACTTGGGAAGAGTTAGGTAGTGTCTTGCAAAAGTAAACACATTTAGCATATCATCCAACAGTCGCACTCCTCGGTATTTACTCAAAGGTGTTGAAAACTAACGTCCGTACAAATACCTGCATACAAATGCTTATATCAGCTTTGTTCATAATTACAAAAAAATTGAAGAAACCAAGATGTTCTTCAGTAGGTGAATGGAATAAATAAATTGTGATATATCTAGACAATGGAATGTTATTCAGTACTAAAATGAGCTATCAAGTTATGAAAAGGCATGGAGGAATCTCAAATACATATTACAGTGTTAAAGAAGTCAGTCTGAAAAGGCAATGTACTGTATGATTCTAACCATATGACCTCCTGGGAAAGACAAAACTACAGTGAGAATAAAAAAGGTCAGTGGTTTCCAGGGGTTGAGGGGAGGGATAAATACTCGGAGAACAGGGGAAACCTATGGCAGCGAAACTACTCTGCATGATACTGTAGTGGTGAATATGTGCCAGTGTACATTTGTCAAAACATATAGAATATACAATACCAAGAGTAAACCCTGATGTAAACTGTTGACTCTGGTTGATAAAAAGCAAAACTAAGGGGGTGAAAATTTATGGAGAGGGCAGACAAAAGAACATAGGAGCCTGCCTTTTGTGCCAGGGACTCAGCCGGGGCTAGAAGTAGAGTAAGTGAATAGAATGGGGCAATCACAGCCCTTGTGGAGCTTATATTCTAGAAAGCCTGTTTGAAAAGCATAGAGACAGGAAGGGAAAGCAAGAGTGCCTGGAAATTGTGCTTCAGACTGATCTTCTGTCTCTGCCTAGAGAGAGGTTCCCTGTGGTGTAGGGCTGGAGGGTAGCACACCCAAAGTTCTGTGCTAGGTTAAGATCCCAAAGAGGCGCTCTGTCATCATCCCACCTCCTTGGACCTCAGCGGAATGCTTACCACCTCAGCCCTAGGCAGCCCCTGTTTCTTCCTGCCCACCTCTCTCCCCTTAACAGATGTCTTGACATTCAAAAGAATTGAAAATGGGATTGCAAAGGGGTATTTGACACCTATGTTTACAGACGCATTATTCAAATAGCCAAAAATGAAAGCAGCCCAAGTGTCCACCAGTGGATGGATGGATAAGCAAAACGTGATACGTCCATACAGTGGAATATTATTCAGCTTTAGGCGGGAAGTTCTGACACACAGTATAACATGAATGAATCTTGAGGACATTATGCTAAATGAAATGTCAGTTATATTTTTTAAAAATTGTATTGAAGCATAGTTTATTTGCGATATTGTATTCATTTTTTCTGTACAACAAAGTTACTCAGTTATACATATGTGTATTCCTGAAAAGTCAGTCATAAGAGGACAATTATTCTCAACAAAATGTTAGTTCAGTTCAGTTCAGTCACTCAGTCATGTCCGACTCTTTGTGATCCTATGAATCGCAGCACGCCAGGCCTCCCTGTCCATCACCAACTCCTGGAGTTCACTCAGATTCACGCCCATCGAGTCAGTGATGCCATCCAGCCATCTCATCCTCTTTCGTCCCCTTCTCCTCCTGCCCCCAATCCCTCCCAGCATCAGAGTCTTTTCCAATGAGTCAACTCTTCACATGAGGTGGCCAAAGTACTGGAATTTCATAAAATAACAATTCTCTTTCTTAATTAAAAAAAAACTTTTTTATTGAAGTATAGTTGATTTACAATGTTGTGCCAATCCCTGCTGTACAGCAAAGGGACTCGATATACACATGCATGTGTTCTCTTTTATAATCTTTTCCATTATGGTTTATCCCAGGATATTGAATATAGTTCCCTGTGCTATACAGTAGGATTTTGTTGTTTATCCATCCCATATGTAATAGCTTATATCTGCTAATCTCAGACTCCCAATTCTTCCCTTCCCTACCCTTCTCCCTCTTGGCAAACTCAAGTCTGGGTTCCATGTCCGAGAGTCTGATTCCATTTCATAGATAAGCTCATTTGTGCCATATTTTAGTTTCCACATATAAGTGGTATCACATGGTATTTGCCTTTCTCTTTCTGATTTAGGATGATAATCTCTAGTTGCACATGAAAGGCCAATTCTTGTATGAGGTACCTAGACGGGAAATTAAATTCCTTGAAACAGAAGGTAGATTACCAGGCGTTAGAAGGAGGGGAGGGAAATGAGGAGCTGTTGTTGAATGGGTACAGAGTTTCAGTTTGGGAAAATTAAAAAAAAAAAGTTGCAGTGCTAAATAGTAGTGATGATTGCATAACAGTGTGAATGTATTAATACTCAAATTCTAAACTGTACACTTGAAATGGTAAATTTTATATTAGGTGTAATTTACCACAATTTTATAAAAGGGAGTTAGGCACTTTTTATAATTAATCAGTTAACTTTTGGCTGTGTTGGGTCTTCATTTAGGTTTGGGCTTTCTCTAGCTGCGTTGAGAGGGGACTACTCTCCAGTTGCAGCGCGTGGGCCTCCCACTGCCACGCTTCTCCTGTTGTGGAGCCTGGGCTTCCGGAGTTGCAGCACATGGGCCTCTCACTGCCACGCTTCTCCTGTTGTGGAGCCTGGGCTTCAGGAGTTGCAGCGTGTGGGCTCGGTAGCTGTGGTTCTCCTTCTCTGCTGCGCTGTCCCCCGGCCTCAGAGCTTCAGCTTCTGCTCTAGAAGCTAGCTCACTTTCTCAATTCCCTAGTTTGCACATGAACTCACAGGGCACTCCCTACCTCACTCTCCAGAGAGGTTCTTTCATCTTCAGCTTCCCTGCTCACTGCCTCTTCCCTGTAGCCCCCAGTTCACATTTTCAAGAAATCAGATTGGTCATCCGACCTGGGGGGCACAGGCACATTATAAGTGTCTGGCAAGTTTATGGGCTGGTACCCCTGCCCCAGTCAGCTTTGCCAGGTTAGTAGACAGCCTCCTGGGCAGTCCGGTCAGCAGGGCTCTGGCCACCCTTCCCTCAATGGGCAGCAAGGATGGGGAGTCCTGAGGATGGGATTCACTGGAACAGCAGTGACCTAATAGGAACCCTTCAGCCTGACTATCCATCCCAAAGTCAGCCGTCCCTCCCTCCCTTCACTGTCCCCAGAACTGCACACCATCATTTGTTATTCTGTTGCTCAGTTATACATAAGGCAAGGCCTGCCTTATTCACTTTTATACACCCAAATCACCATATGGTAGCAGGCAAATGTTTGCTAGTAAACTAATTAATGGGCAGATGAAAACAGAGAGTCATGGATTTTTCTTTTTTGATATTTATTTTGATTTGGCTGCAGCAGGTCTTAGCTGCAGCACTTGGGATCTTCGATCTTCTTTGTGACATGCAGGATCGTTGGCTGCGGCATGTGGACTCTTAGCTGTGGCATATGGAATCTAGTTCCCTGGCCAGCGATCAAACCCAAGCCCCTGCATTGGGAGCATGAAGTATCAGCCACTGGACCACCAGGGAAGTCCCAGAACCATGGATTTGGAATTGGAAGACCCCAGTTGAGTCACCCAAGGTTAACCTTTGTGACCTTTGAAAAGGCATCGAATTTCTCTGGGCCTCAGCCTCAAATTCTGCAGCATAAATGGGCTAAAATCCACCAGTGGTCCAAACTGTGTTCCACTCCATCTCCGCAGAGGAGTTAAATGAGTGTCTTTCCAGCAGAATTTCTTAAGGTCTTTCACATGATAATGGACCTTACAAACTTTCCAGAGAGAGAACACTTCCCAAATGCATTTGTCCCTATAGTCCTTTAAACTTGGACATCCTCTGTGGCTTGGGCAGGGAAGATGAAACATCTGTTTGGGGTGCACATAATTCTAAGGGCTGATTTAGCCTCTAAGAATTTTGGCTACATATAAATCCATTTACCCACTCCTGTCTATTCACCCAGGAGAAATTGCTTTGGGTTTTAGATTGGCTACCTTTAGTTGCTTCCTGTATATATCTCTCACTCATGGTTGTCTGAGGTTCATTTTCCTCTGTGTGTTTACCCGTGAGCTGGAGGTAACCAAGGCCACTGAGTCAGATTCTATGAAGTTGTTTCTCCTTATCTCGAGGTGACGTGGTACCTCCTATTTCCAAGAAAGATAAGGCACTGACACACCAGGCTACCGTGGCAGAAAAACCACGCGAAGGCATCCAAGAGGGCAGCCGTGACCTAGGAAGTCCCCTGAGTTGTCATGTCACTGCCAGATCAGTATCTCGGCCATGTAATTAGTGGGAGGCATAATCTAACTTGTGGCTTTATTGTAGGAAAGTTAAGTAGCTTTCGGGCTTCCCTTGTGGCTCAGCTGGTAAAGAATCTGCTTGCAATGCAGGAGACCTGGGTTTGATCCCTGGGTTGGGAAGATCCCCTGGAGAAGGGAAAGGCTACTCACTCTATCATTCTGGCTTGGAGAATTCCATGGACAGTCCATGGGGTCGCAAAGAGGTGGACACAACTGAGCGACTTTTCACTGGCACTTACTTGCACTTAAGTAGTTTTCATGACTTTGATTAGTGGTCAGATAGTATAACTGACTGGGGAACAAGATGCACTGTGAAATCAAAATACGGGGTGCTGGGGCTGCCGGAGCTGGGAAGTGCTCCCCTGTAGTAGTTTCTGGGGCTGTTCTCAGAAAGGACCTGAAAACCGGGTGCCTTAAAACAACAGAGTTCTCTTCAGGCCAGAAGTCTGAAGTCAGCTTGTCAACAGTACCATACTCCTACAAAGCTCCTTGGGAAGGACCCTTGCTTGGCTCTTCCAGCTTCTGATAGCCCTAGACGCTTTCCAGCTCTTGCCAGCGTAGCTCCAGTCCCTGCCTCCATCTTCACATGGCTTTCTTCCTCCTAGCTCTGTGTCCAAATTTCCCTCTTCTTAAAGGACACCAGTCATATCGGCTTGGGGGCCACCCTCATGACTTCATCTTGAGTATACTGGCAGTAACCCTTTCTCCAAACAAGGTCACAGTCACAGGAACCAGAGATTAAGACTCCAGCATATCTCTTGGGGAACATGATTCAGAACATAACACCCCTCATTTTAAGAAAAAGCATGCTTTGGTCTTTTTTGAAAGTTGTGTTGCCTTTTAAAAAGTATTTTAAATTTTTATTTATTAGACTGTGTTGACACAGTCAACATGGGGACATGGGGAATCTACTTCCCTGTCCAGGAATAGAATCTGGGCCCCCTGCATTGGGAGCATGGAGTCTTAGCCACTGGATCACCAGGGAAGTCCAAACAATAAGCATGTTTAGAGAATTCCCTGTGGCCTAGTTGGATTTTCACTTCAGTAGCCCGAGTTCAAACCCTGGTCAGGAAACTGAGGTCCTGTAAGCTGTGTGGTGCAGCCAAAGGAAAAAAGCATGTTTGGGTGTCAGCTGCATATGGTATGTTATACTTGTCCCTCTGAGCCCTACCTGTGAACAATGACTATCTTATCTCTTCTTTTGGGCCTGTTTTTGGTTTTGAGAGAGGCGAATCCAGAGTCTAGGCACCTTCGGTATGAAAGGTAGCATTTAGGGCCAAGTATGTCCAGAGTACTTACGACCATTTTTGCAGATGAGGGTACATCTGAAGTTACTGTAATGCAAGGCTTAGGAGCCAGCTGGGCTCTGGTTGGAATCCTGCGTCCACCACTTGGTACCTGCGTGGCTCTGAGCATAGCGCTCTACTACTCTGAACTGTGGCTTCCTCATAGGGAGATGGGATTATATCAATCTCATCTCATGTGAGGAAGATGTTGCCCTTTGGGAGATATGTGGCAATATCTGCAGATATTTTTGATTGTCACAATTTAGGAATGCTATTGGCATTTAGAGAGTAGAGAGAGGCCAGGGATGCTGCTAAACATCCTACAACGCACAGGACAGCCCCCACAACCAAGAATTATCTGGCTTCAAAGGTCAATCGTTAGAAGGTGGAGAAACCCTGTCCATCATATGGAGTTGATAATAATCTTTGAAAATAAGGCAGGCAAGGTGCCCAGTACATGCCTGGCATAGTGTCAGTCCAATAAATGGTAGGTCTACATGTTGAACAGTAGAGAGTTTGTGACAGTCTCAAAAAGTATGTGAACTCATTAGAATTTTCAGAGTAGGAATAGGAAAAAGGCTCTCAAACTCAGTGTTGTCCCTGAATTATGAATTCCCAAGAAACATAAGGAATGGAAAAAATACAATTGGCTAATGCAGGTAACGAGTCATATAGAAAGGAAGAAAATATTATTGGCATGCTTGTTATATCACATATGTGGGCTTCTTTTCCTGCATCACCTCATTTAACCCGTTTACCAACATTAGGAGGTAAGAATCTTTATTCCCAATTTATAGGTGAAGAAACTGAGACTCATAAGAGTTAAGATCCTATCCCCGGGTTACGTATCTATAAGTGGTAAAGTTGGTATTTGAATCCAAGCGTCTCTGTTACCAAGCCATGACTCTCTGTTGCCCTGCCCTGACTCATATGTAATCATTGCAACTGACAAACTTATTAGTCATGAACCCAGCAATGTGGATGCTGAGGAGTGCAGCCAGGGAGGTCCTCAGGAGAATAAGGAACCTGTTGAAGGTGCCTCAACAATTTCAAAAGGTTTCTACCACTCTAAGATCTCCTCTCTTCTTCCCTGCCTTTGAATCCAGGCCCTTCTTGATGTTCTGTCTGGTGAATCTGACAGCTGGACCTGGCCTGCCTTGAGGAACGATACAAATGCTAAAAAATGCACCCATTTGCTTCCCATTAGTTTCCCGTGACAAATCCTATTCCCTCAGGGTCACAGAGCACCAGCATTCCACAAAGAAGAGAGCATCTATTCTAACCCGAGATGTAACAACAACAGCACAAAAGTTGGGGGTGAAAAAGTGGAAGTGTACTTGTGTACAATTTTTGAATACCTGTGATGTGGTAAGATATCACATGAAGGTAGACAGTGATAAATTAAAGATATACACTATAATATAAACCCTAAAACAACCACTAAAATAATGATACAAAGATTTACAGCTAATGAGTCACAAAGGAGATAAAAGAGAACAGTTCACCAAAGAAGATAAACAAATGGCCAGTAAGCACTTGAAAAGATGCTCATCACTAGTTGTCAGGGAAATGCAAATCAACACCATAGTGAGATACTGCTTTATACCAACTAGGATGGCTATAAATATAAAGACAGATAAGAACAAATTTTGGGGAGAATGTGGAGAATTTAGAAGCCACATATATGGCTAGTGGGAATGTAAATGGGGCAGTGACTTTGTAACAGACTGGCAGCAATTCAAATACAGAGTTATCATCTGTTGTTGTCCAGTCACTAAGTCATATCCAACTCTGCAAATTGATGAACTGCGGCACTCCAGGCTTCCCTGTCCTTCACTGTCTCCTGGAGTTTGCTCAAAGTCACGCCTACTGAGTTGGTGATACCATCCAACCATCTTATCCTCTGTCACCTCTTTCTCCTCCTGCCCTCATCTTTCCCAGCATCAGGGTCTTTTCCAAAGAGCTGGCTCTGCACATTAGGTGGCCAAAGTATTGGAGCTTCAGGTTTAGCATTCGTCCTTTCAGTGAATATTCAGGGTTGATTTCCTTTAGGACTGGGAATTATCATATGACTGAGCAATTCTACTCCTAGGAATATACACAGGAAAAATGAAACATATGTCCACACAAAACATGGATATTTGTGGCAGCATTATTCATGAAATGTCCATTAACTGATGAATGGATAAACAAATGTGGTATATCCATACAGGGAAATTCATTTATAAAAAGGAATGAAGTATGGATACGTACAGCAACATGGATGAACTGTGAAGACATTCTACTAAGTAAAAGAAACCAGTCACAATAGGTCCATATTATATGATTCCATTTGTATCAAATGTCCAGATTAGGCAAATCTATAAAGGCAAAAAGTAGATTCGTATTTGCTTAGGGCTGGGGGAGGGGTAGGAATGGGAGGATTTGGGGGTGATAGTTAAAGGTCAGTTCAGTTCAGTTCAGTTCAGTCGCTCAATCATGTCCAACTCTTTGCGACCCCATGAATCGCAGCACGCCAGACCTCCCTGTTCATCACCAACTCCCAGAGTTCACTCAGACTCATGTCCATTGAGTCCATGATGCCATCCAGCCATCTCATCCTCGGTCGTCCCCTTCTCCTCCTGCCCCCAATCCCTCCCAGCATCAGAGTCTTTTCCAATGAGTCAATTCTTCGCATGAGGTGGCCAAAGTACTGGAGTTTCAGCTTTAGCATCATTCCTTCCAAAGAAATCCCAGGGCTGATCTCCTTCAGAATGGATTGGTTGGATCTCCTTGTAGTCCAAGGGACTCTCAAGGGTCTTCTACAACACCACAGTTCAAAAGCATCAATTCTTTGGCGCTCAGCCTTCTTCACAGTCCAACTCTCACATCCATACATGACCAGTGGAAAAACCATAGCCTTGACTAGATGGACCTTAGTCGGCAAAGTAATATCTCTGCTTTTGAATATACTATCTAGGTTGGTCATAACTTTTCTTCCAAGGAGTAAGCGTCTTTTAATTTCATGGCTGCAGTCACCATCTGCAGTGATTTTGGAGCCCAAAAAAATAAAGTCTGACACTGTTTCCACTGTTTCCCCATCTATTTCCCATGAAGTGATGGGACCGGATGCCATGATCTT
>SJYX01013622.1:0-28646 GCA_006410675.1 Oreotragus oreotragus
GTGTGTGTGTGTGTGTGTGTGTGTGGTGTGTATGTGTGGGTGTGTGTGGGGGGGTGTTGTGTGTGTGTGTGTGGTGTGTGTGTGGTGTGTGTGGGGGGGGGATGTGTGTGTGTGTCCCCTACATTTCTTCCACTTAGTGACGTATACTTCTCACATCCCCTCAACAACAACAACAAAAATAACACCGTCGTTTTGTTCAGAGACAGGCTTGGGGTATAATGCTAAAAACTCCTGTTGGCAGTCTTTTGGTTTGTGATGCTTTTTGACCAAGCAGACTTCTTATCTCTACCTCTGTCACCTTAACCTTATCACTCAGCAGACCAGCTGCCTTCCTCCGGGTGCCGTTCTGACAGACACAAAGACAGCTCTCTCGCTTCCTATCACACACTTATCTCGACTTCCTTGGAGTGAGGAAGCTCTCCTGGGCTATTTACTCTGAGAGGCAGAGGAAAAGTCTTTGCTTCAAAGACTGAGCTGCTATTTCCTGCAGCCAGACCTGCACGGGCTGGAAGAACACACTGCAGGCTGAGAATCAGAAATTCCTTCAGGCTCCACATTGAACAGTGAGAGGCAGGGAGTCGTTCCAAAGGTGCGCAACCCAGTATATTTCATCGCAATAGCTACACATTACGGTAGTTCAAAGTGGATTTAGAAGTGAGGGATAGATTTAGAGCACAAGCCCGTGACTCTGCATGAATTTGACTAGTTTAGACCAGTTTCGTCTAGTTGTGCGGAACCACAGCAATAAACAGGCCATTCATAAAGCATACAGTGTGTGTTCATTGTGGCAGCACATTTTGCTTAAAATCTTTTAAATTATGCCTTGAAGAATTTGGGCATAAATCCACTTCAAACCCTCGCACTGTCTCAGGGGTGGCCAACAGAAAGTTATGTGCCAAAAACGCTGTGTGGGTTAATTTTAAAAACCCTTCTCCTCCCCTACTTTTATGATTTTTATCCACTACCACCTCCAAATGTCTACCTACAAAATTCCATCATATGCAGTCTGATTCACACTTTCACAAGAAGCAATATAATAGACACTCTTTTTTTCTAAATCCAATCTGGAGTCATTACTGAGACATCAGCTTATATTCTACCAACTCATGTTTTAGTATGCTAGAAAAGAAGATATTGAATTTTTGACATTCTCTTTTTATAAGGTCACCAATGTGAGCAATATGATATGATGTTTGAAACAGTCCAGCATCTCAGGCTGTTAAGAGATCAAGGAAAAGGAGTATTAATTGACAAATGAATGCTACATAAAATAGTCATAGATAACTCTAATATTTATTGTACTTGTTATGTGCCAGTACTAAAGGAAGATCTTATATATTTAGCTCATTTAATTCTTAAAGAAGACCTATGAGGTGACAGTAACATCATCTCCAGGTTAAACATAAGGAAGCTAGAGGTACAGCAGGTTTAAGTAGCCTTCTATTGTATAATGCTGCTGCTTCTGCTAAGTCACTTCAGTCATGTCTGACTCTGTGCGACCCCAAGGACGGCAGCCCACCAGGCTCCTCTGTCTACAAGATTCTCTAGGCAAGAATACTGGAGTGGGTTGCCATTTCCTTCTCTGTATTGTGCAATGAACCCAAGCCATCCACCCATACACTCTGCCTTCAGAACCCAAGTTCTCAACCATTATATTTAAGTAACTACCTTCCTTTCTTTTCAACATTACGCTTTTTCTACTCTACAAAGCTTATTAAGATATTGCAATGGGTGGGGGAGGGGAAGACAAGAACAATATTATATCACTGGTTTATTTTCAAAAATCATTTTGTAACTTTAAGCACATGCATTATCTTTCCAATGTCTCCTGGTTTCATATAACTAGAATTCATTAAAGTCTTGTCCATAGATCCGTCTCACAGAGCTTGGACACTTGGGGTACACCTGAGAGCAGAGTGTTTTTCCATGGAAATTAAAGACGCTAAGATGCATAGATTTTTCATTTACAAATGTTGAGGATGGAAGAGGTTAAACAATTCTTTGTTTAAGGCTGAGACCGGGGTAAAGCAGATTAAACCAAATGCACCAGCTGTGACTTTTTGCACTCCACACCAACTGGGACTGTTGTAGTCAGACACGTCAGAATCTCAGTGTCAAAGGGCAGCTGTTGATGTTAGATAATAAGGAAGACATCTCCATAACCAGTGAAACAAGAAAAGCCTGTCTTCGGGGACTACAATGGCCCAATTCCCTTCCTATCCCTTAGGGGGCTACTCTGCAGATTTCCTCCTTATCTTTCAAAGTTCTAGAAATACACACAGAGACTGTAGTTCATCAGGGACTGTTTTTCCAGCTTGAATCCAGTAATCAAAGGAATCTGCCCCATGCTGTTCAATTTCCCAGTTTCCCTACCATTGTCAAAATCCTACTCATTGAAAAAAAAAAAAAAGTACTTCCAAACCATCGCTCCATTCCTCCTTACAAACAGCATGTCAGTTTCACTCGGGGTTCCACTCCCCATGAGAGACAGATTGCTCAGTTTTGTGTCCATTCTGATCATTCCCTGTTTACTTTGCCTGTGACAAGACTAAAGATGGAAGACTGGGCTGTAGTTTAGTTCTGGCCAATAGCACTGTAATGGAATAATTCCTAGCGAGGAAGATAAACACAAATAATGCAAGAAACTATAGGGAATGAGTATATGACTGTCTTTTTCTTAAACACACACACACAGTGCTCTAAAAGCCCTGAGGAAGAAGAAATTAAATCCGCCAGGAAAAATCATTGCAAGAAGCCCAAGAAAGCAGCCCATACCTTCAGAACTTGAAAGGTGAAAGAGAAGTCTTTTTGTAAGTGGGGAAAGGAGGTAGCAACATGTGCCAAGCCATTACATAAAGGTATACATGGCAGATGAGAGGACTAATTTGGCTAGAGGAGTGTGTCCATAGGCTTTCCAGGAGGCACAGTTGGTAAAGAACCTGCCTGCCAGTGCAGGGGATACAAGAGACATGGGTTTGAAGCCCTGGGTTGGGAATATCCCCTGGAGAAGGAAATGGCAGCCCCCTCCAGTATTCTTGTCTGAAAAATCCCAGGGACAGAGGAGCCTGGCGGGCTACAGTCCACGGGGTCACAAAAAGTTGGACATGACTGAGTGACTAAACACAGGACAAATGGAAGGGAATTAACTTGCAAAGATGGCCTGGACCTAGATCTAAGAGAATACTCAATGTCCTCCCTAGAGAGAGGGACTTACCTTCAAGCTCTGGTGAGCTTTCGAAACTCAGTGTCTTAGAATGTAGGTTTTACTGCCACAGGAAGGGCCAAATTAATAGTGTCTTAAACAGTCTGAAAGTTTATTTCTCTCACACACAGCGATCCAAGCATAAGCAACCCAGTGCTGACAGGGTGGCATAGGGCTTTTGGAGTTCCAGGCCTCTTGGATCTTGTTGCTCTGGCATCTTGAACAGGTGTCCTAAAATGCTTGATCCAGCCCCCAAGATCATCTATGCATCCTGGGAGGGAAAAGTGACAAGGGTCGATGAAGACATGGCCCTTTCCCAGTCCATAGGCTGGAACATGCACTCATCAACTCACGTCCCCTTGGACACAATCTAGTCACATCCTTGGACCCAAAGAAGGATTCTTCAGCTAAATAGCAACCTCACCTTTAAATAAATGAAATAATCAACTTGTGTTTGAGAAACATACTTTTTAAAAGTGAGTAGAGTATCTGGAGGGAAGGAGGAGAGCCATCAGAACATCACATAGCCTCAATGAGAGCTGGTGAATTTAATTAAAGCAGTGACTGTAGAAACAGCGAAGAGGAAGGCAGCGATGCAGGCCAGACCTCAGAGAGACTCAGCAGCTGGCATATCTGGGATCGAGACAAGCGATGCCAAACGCATGGCTTCTGTCTTCTTTCCTGAATTGCTCTGCTGAGCAGCAGCCCCAGAACAGCCACTTTAGGCAACTCTCTCTTGTGATCCCTGTTAACTGACATTCCCTTCGGTCCCTGGGAGCTCACTGGCTGCCCTCTGTGCTCAGAATCACAGCGCCCTCCTGAGCCTAAAGCAGCATGCAGGGCTTGGGCTTGCTTGATGAGCATGTTCAGCACAGGCAGTAATTAGTGGTAGGACTTCCACACGCATTGCCTTCGGGGATCTTCATTTTACAGAGCGATTCTAGCTGAACTGTTATTTTTCAGACTGACAGTACAATGCACTATGAATGATGAACTCATAAAGCACGTTGTTCACGTTCTTGGGTGGATAGAGGGAAAAGTACAACCTTTGTCCAGCTGTCTGATGGCTCCTAAAATCTCAATTAAGCACGTTCGTTCAAGTTTCACTGGTAATGTTATTTGGCTAGAAGTCAGGATTTCTTTTGCCCTCTGTGTGTGGATGAGCATCAGAATTTGGAACATAGTTATATTCCAGGGGTTATATACTTTCACATAGCTTTCCACACACTTAGTGTGTATTTTTATAACCAATGTGTTTACAGTCACAATTAAGTGAGTTATTTTAGTGTCAGAAACAGAAATGATCAATTTCAAACATCTAATATTACTAAATTCATTGAGAAGCTGATACTCAGAGAGGTCTTCTGCCTCATATAGAGCTTAACCCCACTCATCCCTGTGCAAGCACTTCCTGTTGCCACTATCTGAGACAACAGCTGGGCTAGTTTGGCTCGCGGGGTCAGCTGCTCAGTCATGTCTGACTCTTTGCAACCTCGTGGTCTGTAGCCCACCAGGCTCCTCTGTCCTTGGGATTTTCCAGACAAGAACTGGAGTGGATTGCCATTCTCTTCTTCAGGGGATCTTCCCAACCCAGGGATAGAGAGAACTGGGCTCTGGCGCATTGCAGGCAGACTCTTTACCATCTGAGCCACCATGGAAGCACTTAGTTTGTCTCTTATCTCTGATTTTCTATTGAATCTGTTCCCTGTGACTATTACATCCTTCCTCACTGTTTTAAACAAATCTATGGAAGCATCCTATTCATTCTTCAAGGCTTACCCTAAAAGTCACAGTCTTAGCCAGCTGAGGCTGCTGTAACAAATATACCATCCACTGGGAAGCTTAAGGAATAAACATTTCTCACGGTGCTACAGGCACAAAACTGATGAAGATGTCGGCACTTGAGGTATCTGGTGAGGAAGAGTATCCTCATCAGGCATTGCAGAATTTTGTCTCTGGCATGCTCATACAATGGGAAGCAGAGATGGAGGGGAGAAAGCTACCTTGGCTCTCTTCTTATGAAAGAAAAATCCCATTCACAAGGATGCCATTCTCATGACCTAATCACTTGCCTCTCAAAGGCTGAGCCTCTAATACCATCACAGAGCTGAGGATGTCAGGGTGTGAATTCTGAGGTGACACAGATAGTTAGTCCATAGCAGTCATCTTATCATATGTCAGGCAGATTGAAGGTCCAGAAGGACGGGACAAATATGTCTTGCCTCCCTGTTCTTTTAATCCCTTTTGTCTACTATTTCCTTTAGTTCATTAAAGGCAGCTTCTCAACTTTCAAGACCTTGTCACCAAGAAGATATATTATTTCTCTGATATTTTAAACTTTAGAATCTCACTCTCTCACCATAGTCTCCCACTTGTCAGGACCTCTCACTGCCTCACTCTCCTACAATTGCTCTCTGTTCTCATTCAAACCTTCCTTCCCTAGACTGAGCGAGTTCACCCTCACTAATCTAGACCTTGCCTCCCCATCATCCTCGACTCATATGTCAATTCGTAGTGAGTGCCTGGCACGAAGTAGATAGAAACTTGATTGAATTTCTTTCCATTGCTCCTGTCTTACCACATACTTCCAGCACACTGATCCTGCAACCATCTAACCTTCAACCAAGCACAGCACTTCCTCTGCAGAGTCTGTATTTGGTTGATGTCACTCTGGAGAGAAATGACGGTGCTGTAGTTTGCTGCCTTGACAGATGCTCCATCTCCAGTTCCTTGTGGACCCATAATGCAGCATTGTTCAGTAATTTCTTTGCCTCTGCTGAGGCAGTTCCCTCTCCTGAGCCCAACAGTAGTGGTCTAAATCTAAAACCTTTACCATTTTCCTCTTTCCTCAGCCCCATGAAAGGCCCTTCACTCAGAACAGAGAAGATTGGAGTTGTGACAGCTCCCTGCCATCTTCATCCAGCTCCATCTGAGCCCATCATGGCAGTAGACTGAATTTAGCTAGCGCTGTCTCTGGAGTGCCTGCACATGACCTTCTCCAGCATAATCTCCAGGTAGATGCAGGGTAGTCAGATTTCTTACATGATGGTCCAGTATTGCCACAGCACAAGGCAGAAGCTGTCTAGCATTTTTCGACTAGTGTCAGAAATAGCACATCATCACTTTTGACACCCTGTTGTTCAAACCAGATTCAAGTGGGTAGAACATCTCAAGGAGTGTTAGAGAATTTATGGTCAAGTTTTAAAACTGCTGCACTCACCAATTAAACATTCTGGGAACTCTGTGTTTTAGTCTCCAGTTATATCCTGTGAGGGAGAAATCATTATATTTATTCTATGGATGAATAAGCAGAGTCTCAGCATGGCAAACGGACTTGCCAAAGGTCAAACAGCTAGCTAGTGAGTAAACCTATATTTTAAAGCTCTTCTTATTAAGTATTACTCCTAACAAGTGTGAATCATTCTTCCCCTACAGTCTTTAATCTTTGTCTACTGAACTCCCTTAATATTTAAGAAATGCTATGGCCCACCTGTTACTTTATGTGTGCATATCTGTATGTGAGAAAAAGAGAGATACAAACATATATAGAGACAGAACCACTATTACCAAATTATTTGAAAGATATACATTTGTATCAATTTCTTAACCGAGTCCTAAATCAATGTTAAACTGCCTTCTGTCTCTACCATTCCTCTAAGACCATCTCTCTATTAATGACTATCCATCATCATCAAATCCAAACTCTAAGTATTTAACAGGTTTGATTAATCCCTTCATAAACTTTGTAGTTTTTTCATTTACCAAATGATTATCCCTCTGAAAACTTATCATTCATTAATGAAACAGTATATATTGACTTCCTGGGCAATATTTTGAGTGGTAGAGAGAGCAGAGATCAAGAATCCCCTGCCTTGGGATGCGATATCAACATCCACAAATCAATTGATATGAATACCTTAGTAGCAAATTGAAGAATAAAAAACATATGATCATTTCAGCAGGTACAGAAAAAGCTTTTGATAAAGTTCAGCATTCATTTATGATAAAGATTTCCCAGTATGTGGGCATAGAGGGAATATATTGCAACATAATAAAGGCCACATGTTAAAAACTCACAGCTAACATCATACTCAATGGTGAAAACCTGAAAGCATTTCCTCAAAGATGAGGAATGAGGGAAGAATGTCCACTTTCACCACTGTTATTCAACATAGTTTTATAATTCCTTGCCACAGAAATCAGAGAAGAGAAAGAAATAAAAGGAATCCAAATTGAAAAGGAAAAAGTACAACTGTCACTATTTGCAGATGACATGATACAATATATAGACAATTCTAAAGATACCATCAGAAAACTACTGTACCACGTGTGTGTGTGTGTGTGTGTGTGTGCGCAGATGGCGTGTGCGGTTGCATCTGACTCTTTGTGACCCCAGGCACTGTAGCCCACCAGCCCCTCTGTCCATGGAATTTTCCAGGCAAGAATACTAAAGGAGTTGTCATTTCCTACTCTAGGGGACCAGCCTGATCCAGGGATTGAGCCCAGGTCTCCTGCATTGACAGGCAGATTCCTTACCACAACACCACCTGGGAAGCCCAGAAAACTACCAGAGCTCATCAGTGAATCTGGTAAATTTGCAGGACAACAAACAATATACAGAAATATGCTCCATTTTTATACACTAACAATGAAATATCACAAAGAGAAAATAAGGAAACAATTCTATTTATCACTGCATCAAAAAGAAACAAATACCAAAGGAGGCAAAAGACCTGTACTTTGAAAACTGAAGAATGTTGATGAAAAATTGAAGATGTCAAAAACAGATGGAAAGACATACCACATTCTTGGATTGGAAGAATCAATATTGTTAAGATGACCATAGTATCCAAGGCAATCTATAGATTCAGTGTAATCCCTATGAAAATACCAATGATGTTTTTCACAGAACAAAATTTCACAATTTCACAGAATAATTTCACAACTTGTATGAAAACACAAAAGACCCCAAATAGCACAACAATCTTGAGAAAGAAAAAGCAGAGCTAGAGGAATCACACCTGCTCACTTTGGACTATATTACAAAGCTACAGTAATTGAAACAGTATTGTCCTGGCATAAAAATAGACACATAAATTAATACAATAGGATAGAAAGCCCAAAAATAAACCCACTCACTTGTGGTCAATTAATCTACAACAAAGGAAGCAAGAATCTACAATAGAGAAAAGACAGTCTTTTCAATAAGCGGTGCTCAAAAAAACAGGATAGCTAGTTGTAAAAGAATGAAATTAGAATATTCTCTAACACCATGTAGGCTTTCCTGGTGGCTCAGACAATAAAGAATCCACCAGCAATGTGGGAGACCTGGGTTTGATACTTAGGTTGGAAAGATTGCCTGGAGAAGGGCTTAGCAACCCCCTCCAGTATTCTTGCCTGGAAATTCCCCATAGACAGAGGAGCCTAGCAGGCTGTAGTCCAAGGGGTCACAAAAGCTGGACAAGGCTGAGTGACTAAGCTCTAACACCACATAAAAACAAACTCAGAATGTATTAAAGATTTAAATGTAAGACCAAATTCTATAAAACTCCTAGAGGAAAACATAGGCAAAAAATTCCTTGACATAAATTGTATCAATAATTTTTTTGATCCACCTCCTACAGTAATGGAAACAAAAACAAAACTAAAGAAATGGGACCTGATTAAACTAACAACCTTTTGCAGAGCAAAAGAAACCACTGAAAAAATGATAGACAACCTACTGAATAAGATATATTTTCAGATAAATACGAATGATAAAAGATTAATATCCCACATATTTTGAAATAAATAGCTAATGGAATTCAACGTCACAAAACAAATAACTTGATTGAAAAATGGGGAGAAGAACAAAATGGACATTCTCCCAAAGAGGAAACGCAGACAGCCAACAGGCACATGAGAAGATGCTCAACATCACTAATCATTAGAGAAATGCAACTCAAAATCACAATGAGATACCACCTCACACCTGTCAGAATGACTATCATCAAAAAGAGCACAAATAACAAAGTTGGCGAGGATGAGGAGAAAAGGGAACCCTCCTACACTGTTGGTAAAGTGTAAATTGGTACAGCCACTGTGGAAAACAGTAGGCTAAGTCACTTCAGTCGTGTCTGACTCTTTGTGACTATATGGACATAGTCTGCCAGGCTCCTCTGTCCATGGGACTCTCCAGGCAAGACTACTGGAGTGGAATGCCATTTCCTTCTCCAGGGGATCTTCGCAACCCAGTGATCAAACCCACGTCTCTTTCGTCTCCAGCACTGGCAGGCAAGCTCTATAGCACTCTCATCACCTGGGGAGCCCCCGGAAAACAGTATGGAAGTTTCTCAAAAATCTTAAAAATAGAACTACCATGTGACCCAACACGTCCATTCTTAATTATAGAGCCAACCAAAGCAGAAACATTAATCGGGAAAGATGAGTGCACCCCAATGCTCACAGCGGCAATTCTACAACTGCCAAGGCAAGGAAGCAACAAAAGTGACCATCGACAGATGAACACACACACACACAACAGAATACTACCCAGTTATAAAACGAATAAGATTTTGACATTTGAAGCAACACCAACAGACTTGAAGAGCCTCATGCTAGGTGAAATAAATCAGAGAAAGACAAATACTGTATATCACTTACATGTGTGATCTAAAAAATACAACAGACTAGTGAGTAAAACAGAAGCAGGCTCACAGATATAGAGGACAGACCAGTGGCCACCAGTAGGAAGAGGGAAGGGGGAGCGGCAATATAAAGGCCGTTGTTATTGTAGTTTAGTCACTCAGGAGTGTCCGACTCTTTTCCACTGCAAGATGGACTGTAGCCCGCTAGGCTCCTCCGTCCATGGGATTTCCCAGCAAGAATACTGGAGGGGGTTGCCATTTCCTTCTCAAGGAGAACTTCCTAACCTAGGAATCAAACCTGGATCTTCCGCTTTAGCAGGTGGATTCTTTAACACTGAGCCAACAGGGAAAGGGGATTTAAAAAGGGGCTAGCAAGCTCCAGGAGATGGTAAAGGACAGAGAAGCCTGATGTGCTGCTCTCCATGGGGTCGCAAAGAGTCAGACACGACCGAGTGACTGAAGAACAGCAGCAACCTTAAGGGATTATACAAAATCACGCGTTGGAAACTTTAGAAAGCTTTAAAGCACTATATAATTGAAAGAATCTTTCATTCAAAAAATAATAATAATAATAATACAAAGAGACCCCCGCCTTCATTGAACTTAATTCTGGTGGAACTCCACTATATCAGTTAATTCTAGTGGAACTCCATTATATTACAGCAAATTGCTATTATTGGTTTTTAAGTTGTCAGGGTTCTCCATAGAAACAGAACAGGAAGTATGTACATATAGAGAGAAATTTACTTTAGGGAATTGGCTCATGTAATTGTGGGGACTTGGCAAGTCCCAGATCTGCAGATTAGGCAGACAGACTGCAGCCCTGGGAAGAGTCAGTGTGGCAGTTCAAGCTCATTCTTCTGGAAGAATTCCCTTTTCTTGCAGGGAAGCCGGTCTTTTTCTATTAAGACCTTCAAGTGATTGGATGAGGTCCACCCATGTTTTGAAGGTTTATTCAAAATCTATTGACTTAAACATTAATCTCATCTAAAAATACCACAGAAGTATCTAGAACAATGTTTGAACAAATATATGGGTACTGTGGCCCAGCCAGGCTGATCCATAAAATTAACCACCACAAGTTCACCCCTTGTCAACTTGGCATCTAAACACACCTTCTTAAACCACATTTAGTCTTTAAATAAAGACAAAAGCATTGTCATCATACTTCCACGGAACACAATACAGGTATCCTGAACGCAACTGAAAACACATTGAACGTTTCCTCATAAGAGGAGATAAAGCACTTACGTAATGTTTAGTTTCTCCCTGATATCTCATAACTTAAATACTATGATGTAAAATTAATGAAACTTAAACATTATGATACGAGGTGAATACATTTATATCATAGCATTTGTTAAATGATAAAGAGATTTTAAAGAGGAAGAAGACAAATGTATTTGCTTATTGTGTGTGTATATACACAAACATATTTACAACAAAATAAGAAAGAAATCACAGTCCTCATTTCTGTAACTGATCATGTGGTTATAAACAGTATTTATAACCACCTTCCACTACCCAATCTGTATTCCCTTTGCCTCCTGCAAGTACTTCTTCTCATTGTAATTTTCTCTCAGTGTGATGACCCCAAAATTCATAACTGAAGGATCTAGGACGTTAATAATCTTGCCTGAACTGAGTTGTAGTTTTTCACTGGTTTTATTCACAAGTCCATGGTATTGCCAAGAGACACTCTAAAGGATCTCCTCTATTCCAGACTTATTCTTCCTTACTTCCATTGTAGAGTGCTGCTGCTGCTGCTGCTGCTGCTAAGTCGCTTCAGTCGTGTCCGACTCTGTGCAACCCCATAGACGGCCGCCCACCAGGCTCCCCCATCCCTGGGATTCTCCAGGCAAGAACACTGGAGTGGGTTGCCATTTCCTTCTCCGATGCATGGAAGTGAAAAGTGAAAGTGAAGTCGCTGTCATGTCTGACTCAGCGACCCCATGGACTGCAGCCCACCAGGCTCCTCTGTCCATGGGATTTTCCAGGCAAGCGTACTGGAGTGGGGTGCCATCGCCTTCTCTGCCATTGTAGAGTAGTACTCCAATTTTCCTGTGGCGAAGTGGAAGTCACTGAGTCATGTCCAACTCTTGG
The DNA here is from genome assembly GCA_006410675.1 of Oreotragus oreotragus. Classification (NCBI taxonomy): domain Eukaryota; kingdom Metazoa; phylum Chordata; class Mammalia; order Artiodactyla; family Bovidae; genus Oreotragus; species Oreotragus oreotragus. Next base: position 11,932 of record SJYX01013622.1, read on the forward strand.
CTATCCCATGGTATTCTTCAGGCCAGAATACTGGAGTGGGTAGCATTTCCCTTCTCAGGGCATCTTCCCAACCCAGGGGTTGAACCCAGGCAACCCAGTTCTTCTGCATTGCAGGTGGATGTTTTACCAGCTGAGCCACAAAGGAAGCCCAAGAATACTGGAGTAGGTAGCCTATCCCTTCTCCAGCAGATCTTCCTGACCCAGGAATCGACCCAGGGTCTCCTGCATTGCAGGCAGATTCTTTACCAAGTGAGCTATCAGAGAAGCCCTTTTCCTGTGGTAGTCATGATCAATTACCCTAGCCAACAGAGTAACTCTTTTCTTTCCCTCCTGATTCAAAGAAATGAGAAGCCCAGTATAACCAGAAGACAGTCATAAATTCCAATTCAATGGACTCTTGTTGGTGGAAGCATCCTTCCCTTTGGAACCAAGATCAGTAGGCCAGCAGAGCATAAAGTTACAGAAACAAGAAAAAAATACTAGTAGTGTGTCACTGTAGCTCAGTTGGTAAAGAATCTGCCTGCAGTGCAGGAGACCCTGGTTCGATTCCTGGGTCAGGAAGATCCCCTGGAGAAGGGATAGGCTACCCACTCCAGTATTCTTGGGCTTCCCTTGTGGCTCAGCTGGTAAAGAATCCTCCTGCAATGCAGGAGACCTGGGTTGGGAAGATCCCCTGGAGAAGGGAAATACGACTCATGCCAGTATCCTGGCCTGGAGAATTCCATGGACTGTATGGTCCTTGGGGTCACAAAGAGTCAGATGGACTAATCGATTTTCACTTTCACTTTTCACTTTCAGGGTACTAGTGAATAGTACTACTTCCATTTCCACTCCTTGATTACCAGACCTGTGAATCTTGGTTATGAAAGAAACACCACCAGATATTGGATGCTGATTCAGAGCATATACAGCCTTCTAGAGACCCTGGCCTCAGTTCTGCAAGGTATTTCCAACTAGCTGGTGTTTTAACTGAGTCTTCAAAAGACCATTTCATCATTCTATGAAACCAGCTGCTTCAGGCTGGCAGGAACATGATAAGACCAGTGACTTCTATAAGCATTGGCCCAATGCCACGTCCTACCTTTTGAAAATAGGTTCCATTTTTTTCATAGTAGTTTTGGTCTTACTCTAACCCTTAAAAAAAAAAAGTTTTTAAATTGGAGGATCATTGCTTTACAGTGTGTTATAATTGCTTTAAATGTTGCTATATAACAACCTGAATCAGCTATATGCATGCATATATCCACCTCTCTCGAGCTTCCCTCCTACTGCCCCCATCCCACTCCGCTAGGTCTGTCTCTTATACACATCTAGATGTGTATAAGAGACAGATTTTTTTTTTTTTGCATACCAAAATTTCAGTGTGTTCAATGTTGTTCCCTCAAACTGATGTTACTATACACAGGCCTTTGTTGTAGCAGATTGAGAAACGAGGACACTGAAGCTCTGAGCCGCTGAGCTGCTTACTGGAGGTCACAGAGTTAGAAAATGACTGAGCAGTGTTTAACCCAGGTTCTAGGGCTTTCCTCTCTATCCCCAGCTGAGCAGGATTTCGGGCATTTGCCACAGGCAGGTACAAGGGCTGAGGTGAGGAAATTTATATATTTCAGCCCTGTGGACAGGTGAGGTGAAAGCTTTGGCTGAGCAGAAGTTTCTCTCAGTTGAGCAAGAGGGGCCAGACAGCGATGCCAGAGTTGGTGGAATAGCCCTTTTTTGCTTAAGCTTTCCCATGGCTCCTCAGCTGGCAGTCAAGGCTCATCACGACCTGGACCTTGACTGCTTCTGCAGTCTTAACCCTTGCCACACCCTTAACCCTGGGCTTCCAGATCCTGGGCTTCCCTGCTGACTCAGACGGTAAGGAATCTTCCTGCAATGCAGGAAAGCTGGATTTGATCCCTGAGCTGGGAAGATCCCCTGGATAAGGGAGTGGATTCTTGCCTGAAGAATTCCATGGACAGAGGACTCTGATGGGCTACAGTCCATGGGGTCTCAAAGAGTTGGACACTATTGAGCGATTAACACTTTCACTCTTACCCCTTGCCACACCCATAACCCACCCTTCCAGCATGGGCTAGTTTCCTGAAGGCATGGTGCTGTCTCCCATATCTGGACCTTTGCTATCAGCTGAATTCCTTCCTCTTCTCCTCTTCTCCCTCCTCTTCTAATTTCTAACCATTTTTCAGGACTCAGAGTATCCTTCCGGGAGATCTCCCCTGGCCCTCAGCCTGGGCTGGTGCCTCCCTTGTGCACCTCAGGACCCCAGATCCGCTGTAGCACAGCTCATGGCGCTCTGGGTAAATGCTATTTCACATCTCTCCCAGTGAGTGCCCCCCAGTGCGGGTGCTCAGTGGCTTCAGCCATGACTGACTCTCTGCGACCCCATGGGCTGCAGGGATCTCTCCCACTCAGGGATCGCACCCGAGTCTCTTACCTCTTCTGCATTGGCAGGCGGGTTCTTTACCACTGTGCCATCTGGGAAGTCTGAATCCCTCCCAGGACCATGTCATTTATCTCTGTGGTCCTAGCTTCCCAACACAGGGACTGGCACAAAGAAGGTAACAAGTTAAAGATGAGCTTTGCTTTCTCCTTAAGGTGGCTGCAGTTTGTATTAAGCCTAGATCATTCTGGGGCCTATTTTGTGATGTGGCCACTATTGTGTATCCTCCTCCTGCTTCTCCTACTCATCCTATGCATTCTTCTTCACAAGCTAACCCCCCTGAGCATGCTCCCTGGGACAGCAGGATGGGGTGACTGAGCAAGCTCTCCATGTTGTAGTTGGTGCCTTGATCTGCTGCCTGGCCACCAGGGAGGGCTCCTCCTCCACAAGGTGACTGCAGGGGGCCCCGCAGCCCATCCTCCCCGCCCGTGGGATTCTGTGTCCAGATCTCTCTCTCCGCACCCTGTGCCCTTCCCCTGAAGAGGTCCAGGTTACCTGGAGTGAGCTGGGACAAGAGCAGCAGTCCGGCCAGAATCAGCGAGAGGAGCTTCATGGCTACAAGTGGCCAAGGGAAGCGACAATGGCAAAGCAGCTTGGCAATGTGATGCGATGGCAAAGCTAATGGTGGAGTGCTCTGGCCTCTCTGGCTCCCGCTCCTTTGCTCCAAGCGGAACAGATGTCACCCGCACGTGCCCTCCGCCGCCCGCGGGCGCGGCCCCCGCACGCCCTGAGCTGGCATGCTGGCTTTTCTCATTTAGGTCACGCGATAGGGTTCGACTGCCAGTCAAGGGACCACCAGGGGGCGCCTCGCACGCGGAACCCAGAACGTCAGGGAAGATTTTGTGGAGAAGACAGCCTTGAACCATGTTTTGAGAAACAAAGACCAAAACGCCAGGTGGCTGAGCCCACGTGGCTTTTCAGGCAAAGGGAAATCTGTACAGAGGCTTTTGTTGGTGTTAAACATGAGAAATATACTGTAACTGGGGCTAAAATCGGCAGAAGAGTGAAGGAAGAGAGGCAGCTCCAAGCAGGAGTCTGGCTGTGCCCTCTCACAAGTATTAGCAGCCTAGCCCCCTGCCGTCTCAGGCCTACACGTGTGGTCAGGCCCCGCCCCCTGCCGTCTCAGGCCTACGCGTGTGGTCAGGCCCCGCCCCCTGCCGTCTCAGGCCTACGCGTGTGGTCAGGCCCCGCCCCCTGCCGTCTCAGGCCTACGCGTGTGGTCAGGCCCCGCCCCCTGCCGTCTCAGGCCAAAAAGCAGAGACATTACTTTGCTAACTAAGGTCCGTCTAGTCAAGGCTATGGTTTTTCCTGCGGTTATGTATGGATGTGAGAGTTGGACTGTGAAGAAAGCTGAGCACCGAAGAATTTATGCTTTTGAGCTGTGGTTGTTGGAGAAGACTCTTGAGAGTCCCTTGGACTGCAAGGAGATCCAACCAGTCCATTCTGAAGGAGATCAGCCCTGGATTTCTTTGGAAGAAATTATACTAAAGCTGAAACTCCAGTACTTTGACCACCTCATGCAAAGAGTTGACTCATTGGAAAAGACTCTGATGCTGAGAGGGATTGGGGGCAGGAGGAGAAGGGGACGACTGAGGATGAGATGGCTGGATGGCATCACGGACTCGATGGATGTGAGTCTGAGTGAACTCCAGGAGATGGAGATGGACAGGGAGGCCTGGCGTGCTGTGATTCATGTGGTTGCAAAGAGTCGGACACGACTGAGCGACTGAGCTGAGCTGAATATTTCATTGCATACATGAAACACATCTTCTTTACCCATTCATCTGTCGATGGACATTTAGGCTGCTTTCTTAGGTTGGCAGTTGTAAACAGTGCTGCAGTAAACATTGGGGTACATGTGTCTTTTTGAATTATGGTTTTCTCAAATCCAGTATTTTTTTTTCAACTTGAAAGTTTTATAGTTGGATAAATGCACTTACTATTCCAACACTGCACAAAGTTTTGTGAAAGAAAATGGAATAAGGTGATTTATACCACAAGAAGAAGAAGCCAACTATTTGGAATAGTAGAGTCCATTGAGCTCTTCTGAATAGAAACAGTTTAAGTAAGTCAGGAGATTAGACTTCAAATCCAGTAACCAGGGAGCTTAAAGACACTCCATATTTACCATCTGTAACATATGAATTCTGAGGAGTTCTCCAATTTACCATATCACTTTGAACCCAAATTGGGTTTAATAAATAATATAAATAAAAACCATGGGGGTATCTAGGTTCTTTCACATACTGTTTTGTCATTAACAGAAATAAAATGTGTGCTGTTTAAAATCATGAAATCATTTCTAATTTAATATTTTCAGAAAAGAAAGTCATTGTGTAACCACAGGAAAAGGATCTACTGACACCCTACCTTTTTCTCAGAGTACATTTAATTATATTCTTTAAATATTTCCTATGAACTTTTTCCTATGAACTAAATGCAGACTTTTATGAACCAAAGCAAATTAATGGACTCTTTGATGTGAACAAAAATAATCTGTAAGCTGAGATTTTAACCAAAGGGTGTGTACAATATATACCTATAAATACAGAGCAGGGAATATGAACTGCAAAATAAAATAAACTCACTGTGACAAGAAAGAAACTCGCATGAAGACTTGCACAAAGACATTTTAGATGTTCAACACTGAAGTACCTTTGCCTAGAGGGTTACCCACAAATATTTTCCATTTAGCCACAAGATATGTATGTGTGTGTGTGCACACATGTCTTGAGGTAGAGAATGAATCAATTAGAAAAAAATGACAAGAATGTATCTGAGTATCTGTTTTCCTTTCAATATAATGACGAAAATTACAAAATATCGAAAAGATAACTTATTACTGTCTTTCATAGGTGGCAATGAAGCATGACAGGGGAAAGTCTCGATGAAGATCACAGAGCCTCTTAGTGCTGGAAAGGGAACTGAATTCAGGTCACCTAACTGCAGGCCCCAGACTTTATCCTTCCACTAACACTTGTACGTTATGAAAGCTGCAATAAGAGAAAGCCCCAAAGCTCACTGAATTAAAGTCAACAGCTGTTCTCCAATCATTAGTTTAATGAGAAAATGTTACATTTCATGGGAAGTCTGTTTTCAGATTTCACATAACATTTCCCAAATTCCAGCCTTCAGGTTTCTTGCTTTCTGGCTCTGCAGGGTGAGATAGCTTATCCCTGAGCCTGGCAGGAAGTGAGCCTGCCTGTTGCCTGCCTGGCCTCCATTTCTGCCCTAACAGGGATCAGCTTTCCCTGAGAATTAGCAAGATTCCCACTCGTGCAGCCAATTTATTACTTTTGAGCCTAATTTTGTGTGACTTCTGGAAATTAAATGTAGATATTACAGATACGATTTGAAATTCAACATCCTATGAACTTCCAAGAAAAATATTCAGGGGATATAAATTGTAGATGTATGACTATGGAAAAGTGTACTTGACATGCAAATTAGGTGTAGTCCAAGGCATTAGATTTACTGAAGGAGCTAGTCTCTCCGGTTCCTAACAAAGGGGAGTTTGAGGAAATTTTTTTTTTTTAAGAGACTTCTCAGTGAAAGAGAGAAATGCAACAGTTTCACTGACTGCATTTCATATAATAATGTGTCTGTTCAAGGCCAAAATGAATATTTCAGCATTTCTGTTTATATCATTTTCACACATCGTCAATGGTTTTGATTTTCCTCTTGGGTGATTTGTGTGGTTGCTTCATCAGGTTATCAGTTTTTACCACATCTATAATAATTCAACAATTCCTTCAGACATTAAAAAAAAAAAAATGAATGAAATTGTCCCATTTGGAACAACCTAACAAATACCATATGATGTCACTCATATGTGGAATCTTAATTATGACACGAATGAACGTATCTACAAAACGGAAACAGGCTCATAGACATAGAAAACAGACTTGCGATTGCCAACGGAGAGGGAGAGATTGGGAGTTTGGGATTAGCAGATGCCAACTATTATATATAGCATGGATTAACAACAAGGTCCTACTGTAGAGTATAGACAATGATATTCAATATCATATAATAAACCACAATGGGAAAAATATTTAAACTAATGTAAAAAATACACAGAACAGGAGACACAGGTGGGGTGGAATGCTGGAGAACCTGGAGTCCTGTTTTTCTGGTTCACATAAGAGCATGGACTGCCCCATGACCTGCCCATGAAATCCACGTTCTGTCTGCCTCTGTGATGTGTTACCCATTGATCACACAGATGTGTGGATTCCAAGCCGTGATTTCTTAAGCATGCTCTGTCCACAGTATAATGTCCTTCATGTATAAATGTTCTCACAGCAATTGCTCTGGATCAGAGAGTTTTTGAGAGTCAGTTTTTTATAACAAATACCATATGATGTCACTCATATGTGGAATCTTAATTATGACACGAATGAACGTATCTACAAAACGGAAACAGGCTCATAGACATAGAAAACAGACTTGCGATTGCCAACGGAGAGGGAGAGATTGGGAGTTTGGGATTAGCAGATGCCAACTATTATATATAGCATGGATTAACAACAAGGTCCTACTGTAGAGTATAGACAATGATATTCAATATCATATAATAAACCACAATGGGAAATGTGAAAAAATTCTACCGTTCCTTTCACAAATGTATCTTTAGTAAATATATGCAAAAATTGTACAGACATTAGCCCTGCCATTAGGAGTTACAGTCTACCAAATGAATGAATGTATGTATGAATACTAACTTATTCAAAACAGAATGTAATATGGAGGTGGGGGGAGGATTTTCAACTAACTTATTTCTGAAGTCACTATTTTTTGATACATTTGCATGTTTCCGTATGAGAGCTCTCTCATGTTTACACCAAAAATTAGCTTATGATTTTTCCTTAACTTTTAAAAACTCAGAGTGCTGCCTCTTTTAATCCACTTAACAGGAATGATGCATCTGATTTAATTCCTAAAATCTCAAAATTTCAGAGCAAATAAATGCTTTCTTTTTAGGCAAAGTACCCATCTAGGTAGAAATCATTAGGATAATGCTTCCTGTTGAACACTTAACCCTGTAATATTTCTCAGCATGGAACTCAAATAGATAAAAATGACAAAGGGTAGCCTGGATTTTCAGAAGAAAACTACCTGCTCCGCCAGAAAGGGGACGTTTTCAATATTACAATAATGGTTGCTAATGTAATGCCTTTTTTTGTCCCTACAGTGTTTACTGTTTTGCATATATCACCTCTGTCTTTAAAATGTAATGCAGTCTAATTTCCTTCAATTACATGATTTCAGGGGAGGCTAAATTAAATCAGTAGATAACAAAGATTTTTAGCTTATTTTCTAAACATAAAACAGCATTATTAGCCATGTTAAGAAGTCTGTATTTATGCTTCCCCGGTGGCTCACTGCCTGCCAGTGCAGGAGACACTGGTTTGATCCCTGGTCAGGGAAGACCCCGCATGCCACAGAGCAATTAAGCCTGTGCAGCACAACTATTGAGCCTGTGCTCTAGAGAACAGGAGGGGCAACTTCGGAAAACCACACGTGTTACAGCCTGTGCTCTGCAGCGACAGAAGCCATTACCGTGAGACGCCGGTGCACCACAACCAGAGAGCAGCCCCACCTCGCCACAACCAGAGGAAGCTCCTGCACAACAACGAAGACCCAGCACAGCCAGAAATGAATAAAATTTTAAAAAGGAAGTCAGTGCACTATTGCAACAATTATATATTTTATTAATATGTAGGTGGCGCTAGTGGTAAAGAATCTGTCTGCCAAGGCAGGAGATACAACGGATGCAGGTTCGATCCCTAGGTTGGGAAGATCACTTGGAAAAGGAAAAGGCAGCCCACTCCAGTCTTCTTACCTGGAGAATTCCATGGACAGAGGAGCCGCCTGCTGCTGCTGCTGCTGCTAAGTCGCTTCAGTCGTGTCTGACTCTGTGCAGCCCCATAGACAGCAGCCCACCAGGCTCCCCCATCGACTCTCCATCATAAAAGTGAGATGTGTTTTATTAATATATATATGCATAAATAAAACTGCTTGAATCACACTTCAGTATTTGAGGAAGTATCTTAAACTGCAGTAAGCATTTCTGTTTACATGTCATGCGTGCTTACCACCTGTACATTCAAACATCAAAATACTATAATCTAAATCTCCAGTTTTATTAGAGTCTGCACTTAAATGGCTGGTGGATCTTTTGTTGCTTTTTCAAGGTACAGACCTAAGACGATTTTCGTGCTCCTTATTTTATTCTTCAATATTCATTTACTTAATGAAGGCAAATAACATAACACAAAAATGAACTGACTAAGGTTTCCCACTGAGTTGTATAGCTAGCTCAGTTTGAATCTCTGGTAAAAATCTTTTTAAAAAAAATTTTCATGAAACATTAAATAAAGGGTTTAACTTTGCTAATTGATTATTCAAAACCTACATTTGCCAACTGGTATTTTTAATACCTTCAGGCTTAAGTGAAAATGAGACAAGGAATCTCAGTTGGATTTTTCCTGATGTTATAAATATTTTTAGCATAAATTATTATTACCAACATTAAACAGAAAACCTAAAACATTAACATTTTAGTGTTAAAAAATGGTCTTTAATGTTAGTCACCTTGTAAGAGAATATGTCTATTTACTTGACAAGTCTCCTTTTCTATGCCTAACATCAAATCATTTCATTATACAGTAAAAGCTATTACCACTGGGAAACATTCTATTACACATTCAAACACATTCTATATGCCCCTATGCTCTATCTTCTTGGTAGGAATCAGCAAGGATCAGTGGGGAATTTTTTCCATACAATCAGAAAAGATTTAATCTAATAAGTAATAATTACATGCTAAGCAATGAGTATTATAAAGAAATGAAAGAGGTAGTCAATGTCCTCCAGTAAATGGATGTGAGTTGGACTGTGAAGAAAGCTAAGCACCGAAGAATTGATGCTTTTGAACAGTGGTGTTGGAGAAGACTCTTGAGAGTCCCTTGCACTGCAAGGAGATCCAACCAGTCCATCCTAAGGAGATCAACCCTGGGATTTCTTTGGAAGGAATGATGCTAAAGCTGAAACTCCAGTACTTTGGCCACCTCATGTGAAGAGTTGACTCATTAGAAAAGACCCGGATGCTGGGAGGGATTGGGGGCAGGAGAAGAAGGGGACGACCGAGGATGAGATGGCTGGATGGCATCACGGACTCATTGGACGCAGTCTGAGTGAACTCCAGGAGTTGGTGACAGACAGGCAGGCCTGACGTGCTGCGATTCATGGGGTCGCAAAGAGTTGGATGTGACTGAGCGACTGAACTGAACTGAACTGAATGAACAGTTGGATGCAGAAATGGTCCCCTAANTGGGGTTGCAAAGAGTTGGGCACTACTGAGTGACTGAACTGAACTGATAATGATTTAAAAGAGCTTCCCAGGTGGCACTAGTAGTAAAGAATCCGCCTGCCATTGCAGAAGATGTTTAAATACATGGATTCTATCCCTAGGTCAGGAAGATTGCTGTAAGCAGGCATGCCTCCTTTCCAATATTGTTGCCATAAGAATCCCATGGATAGAGGAAACTGAAGGGTTACAGTTCATAGGGTTGCAAAGAATCGAACATGAGTGAAGCAACTGAGCACACACACACACACACACACACTTAAAATTCACCATCTGAAACCACAATTACATTTGCACCAAACTAATATATACAATTCACAAATGTTAACTTATTAAACATTCCTAATAACCCTATAAAGAAAATATTGTTTTTGTTTGGGGAGAATTCACATTTTTATATTTACACTTTACGTTTATAGAAATGTTACAAAGATGGTACATAGAGTTCCAATACACCTCTCATCCAGTTTAACATCTTATATTACTAAGGTTCATTTGCTGAAACTAAGAAACTGCCATAGGTATGTTACTATTAACTGAAATCTAGAAGGCAATGGCACCCCACTCCAGTACTCTTGCCTGGAAAATCCTATGGACGGAGGAACCTGGTGGGCACTGCTGCTAAGTCGCTTCAGTCGTGTCCAACTCTGTGCGACCCCATAGATGGCAGCCCACCAGGCTCCCCCGTCCCTGGGATTCTCCAGGCAAGAACACTGGAGTGGGTTGCCATTTCCCTCTCCAATGCATGAAAGTGAAAAGTGAAAGTGAAGGTGCTCAGTGGTGTCCAATTCCTAGCAATCCCAGAGACTACAGCCTACCAGGCTCTCTGTCCATGAGATTTGCCAGGCAAGAGTACTGGAGTGGAGTGCCATTGCCTTCTCCACTTTACAGGTCTAGTACCGATAAAATTCAGGACTCAGCGTCCAAAAATTATGAAGAATTTTAAGACACGACAATAGAGCATTAAACAAAGTATAAGGTCCTTCTGGCTTAAAACTCAACATTCAAAAAACTAAGGCCATGGCATCAAGTCCATCACTTCATGGCAAATAGATGGGGGATCGATGGAAACAGTGACAGGCTTTATTTGCTTGGGTCCCAAAATCACTGTGGATGGTGACTGCAACCATGAAATTAAGGCTCTTGGTCCTTGGAAGAAATGCTATGACAAACCTAGACAGTGTATAAAAAATCAGGGACATCATTTTGCCAACAAAAATCCATATAGTCAGAGGTACCATTTTTCCAGTAGTCATGTACAGATGTGAGAGTTGGACCATAAAGAAAGCTGAGCACTGAAGAATTGATGCTTTCAAACTGTCATGCTGGAAAAGACTCTTGAAAGTTCTTTAGACAGCAAGGAGATCAAGCCAGTCAATCTTAAAGGAAATCAACCCTGAATATTCATTGGAAGGAATGATGCTGAAGCTGAAGCTCCAATATTTTGGCTACTTGATATGAAGAGCCAAATCATTGGAAAAGACCCTGATGCCCAGAAAGATCGAGGGCAGGAGGAGAAGGGGATGACAGAGGATGAGATGGTTGGATGGCATCACTGGCTCAATGGACAAGAGTCTGAGCAAACTAGAGATAGTGAAAGACAAGGAGGCCTGGTATGCTGCAGAACATAGGGTCACAAAGAGTCAGACACACCTAAGTGACTAAATAACAAACAATGACAAGGTCCTTTTAAACACAGGGTCCCATCTCATCACATGGGCCACTCACCCTTGAAGTCACCTCTGGCTCAGTGACTAAATAGTTACAAATAGAAAACATGTATGAGGAGATAGCATCAAACAGGTGCTGGAAAGGAAGCCTTTACACTCTCTCCAAAACCAAAGATACTATGGAATTGGAGATTTGAAGAAGTTACTGTAAGTGAAAAAAAAAACAACAACAACATGTATCCTAAGATGAATATCAAAGCAAGAAATTTGCAACAAGATAGGACCTGTCTTAAGAAACCTGAAAAGCAACTTTGTCCAGACAAATCTTTTGGTGTTAAGTGCCAAGTGAATAGATTGTTGAGTGTAGGAAGTAGCAATAAATTAGAAGGCAGAAGGATCATTCTTCACTGGAGTAGGGATGAAATGTTATTTTGAAGTGAGAAATGGTTTTGTCTTTGAGGAGTCTGATTTAGCTAAGTTCACAGTGATATTGCATGCAATATGGCTTTTATATCTGGCAGGTTCTTTTGTATTTTAAACAGAAACTCTTTCTAAAACCCTTAATATACTTGATTATGTCATAAAGTCTCCAGGACAGAAACTTAGAAATACCAAATTATAATGAAATAATTATGAAACAAATTTCTGTACTGTGTAGCAATGAAAATTCTATTTGGGTAATGCTGGAGTACATAGTCAAGTGGGCCTTAGGAAACATCACTACAAAGCTAAGGGAGGTGATGGAATTCCAACTGAGCTATTTCAAATCCTAAAAGATGATGCTGTGAAAGTGATGCACTCAGTATGCCAGCAAATTTGGAAAACTCGGCTGCGGCCATAGGACTGGAAAAGGTGAGTTTTCATTCCAGTCCCAAAGAAAGGCAATACCAAAGAATGTTCAGACTACCGCACAATTGCACTCATCTCACATGCTAGCAAAGTAATGCTCAAAATTCTCTGAAGAAGGGAAAGGCTACCCACTCCAGTATTCTGGTCTGGAGAATTCCATGGACTGTATCGTCCATGGGGTCGCAAAGAGTCAGACACGACTGAGCGACCTTCACTTTCACTTTCAGCATACATTAAAGTTCACTGTCTGTGATATATTGCTTATATTGTATGTTTTGTGATGTATATGATCTATAGATTTTGACACATGAATAGTCATGTATGTGATATTCTAGTACTATGCAGAAGAGTTCCTTCACCTTAAAAATTATCCTCACATTCTCTTGTAGCCAGCTAATCTTCACTCCTCCAATTCCTGCACTGCTAATGTTTTCTATCTTTATAATTTTTGCCTTTTCCACAATATTATATGAATGGAATTGTGTGTCATGTATATTTGAAGGTATGTTTTCTTTCAGTTACTGAAATGTATCTAATATTTGTCCTTGTCATTGCATGCATCAATAGCTCATTCTTTTTACCTCAGATGCTATTACATTATATGGCTCTTCCATAATTTATCAATTCTCCAATTGAAGAGCATATTGATTTTGTCAAATTTTTGGTTATTATGGATAAAGCTGCTCTCAATATTCTCATACAGATTTTCTGTGAATATAAACTTTCAGATTTCTTGGATAAAGACCTAGTAGAGTTATGCCTATGTTGCATGGTATGTCTTTAACTTACACAAATCCACCCAGCTCTCTTCTGAAGTGGCTCTACCTCATAATCCCATTATTAATGAGTGGATAAAGAAGATATGGTTATATATACAATGGAATATTACTCAGCCATATGAAGGAACAAATTTGAATCAGCTCTAGTCAAGTGGATGAACCTAGAGCCTAGTGTGAAGCAAGAAGTAAGTCAAAGAGAAAAATAAGTATCATATATTAATGCCTATATATGGAGTCTAGAAAAATAGTACTGATGGTACTTATTTGCAGGGAAGGAATGTAGACACAGACTTAGAAAATCAACTTGTGGACACAGTAGGGGAGGATGGTGGAACAAATTGAGAAAGTATTGACATTGTGTATTATAACTAGCTACTGGGAAGCAGCTGTACAACACATGGAGCCCAGCCTGGCCCTCTGTGAAGACCTAGGTGGGTAGGATGGGAGGGCGAGGGAGGCTCAAGAGAGAAGAGGTATGTATACAGTTATAACTGGTTTGCTTTGTTGTATAGCAGAAACCAATACAGCACTGTAAAGCAGTTATCCTCCAATTTAATAAAAAAAAAAATGAAATTCTGTTGTTCCTCGTCCTCACCAGCATTTGCTGTTGTCAGCTTTTCCCTTCCTCCCATTTTGGACTTTCAAATAGATAAATAGGATCTCATCTCATTGTGTTTTTATTTTACATTTCTCAATGACAAATGATTTTGAACATTTTTCATGTTTTAAATTACCATTAGGTATATCCTTTTTGCTATTTTTATGAATATCCTATCAGGTAACTATTCATTTTATCATTTTAATCCCATTTTATAGATGATAAAATTGAGAATCAGAGAAATTAATTACTTGCTCTAAGGTCATGTAACTGATAGTAACAGATTTTCACTACTCTACTTTTTAAGTAGAATATCTACAAAAGGTAAACCCATTACAGAAATAGCATCAAACTCTACAGTAGATATTACTGTATTATATTCACTTCCTATAATGACCTCCAGTTCTTAAGAAACAACATGCAAGACTATAAATTTTAAAAAATCACTCCAGAAAACCAGAAATGAATAAGATGTAAAAAAGAAATTGTGAGATTGAATAGTGAACAACTCAGCAACAAGCTCTTAATGATGGAGTTAGTGGTAAAGAATCTGCCTGCAATGTAGCAGACACAGGTTTGATCCTTAGCTTGGGAAGATCCCTGGGAGAAGGGAATGACACTCCAGTATTCTTGTCTGGAGAATTCTATAAACAAAGGAGCCTGGCAGACTACCATCCATGGGATTGCAAAACATAAGACATAACTGAGAGACTAACACACACTTCTGTTAATAACATCATCATAATTGAATTAATACAGGCAACTACTGCACTCATTATTTTCAATGAAGTTCTCTACCCTCAGTAACTTTTGAAAAAAAAATTATTAAAATGATGATCTATAGCATGCTAAATGGTGTTCTTAAGTAGCACTCTATTTATTTCTGAGCATTCCCTGTCTTGTTATTTGCAATGTCAATGCTTTGCTTTCTATTCTGTTTCTTTTGTCTGGTCACTTACTGGAGATATGGCTGAAGTGTGATGTCACATTATGTCAGTAGTTGCTCCAGAATGAGATGTGATGATACCATCACTTTAAAGTTGATTTGTGTGAAATGAGGATCTTCCACACAATCAGAGTCACACAAGCTATTTTCAACTTTACATAACTTAAACAAGCATTCAGATTGAATTGATTGTCTTCCATTTATTTATTCTTTTCATGCATTGAAGTTTTGATCATCTATGCCTTTTATGTTGATTAGCATTAAAAAATCCAGTCCTCATCGAGCTTTTTGCTATCTCTTGCAACTGTAATTTTAATTACACAATTCCCTAGCATGCTATACAAACTAGAATCACTATATTTTTGAAGCTAGAATTGGGCAAAACTCTATTGTTCTGCTTTGCAATACTGTTTTGTAATAAAAAAATATGAATACTTTGTGTAGTCATGCTTTTTTAAAAAAAGCTTTAATGCTTAATCATGTTTCAACTTCTTATTAAACTTTAAACCTGAAATTCACTAATTCAAGATATAGTGAATTAAGTATTTTAATTCATATTTATAATGCATTCAAAATTTATTGAGGAAAAACATTAAATCATTAAGTTACAAACTGATTTTTCTTAGATATATATATATTTTTGAGCTGTTTACTAAGGTATAGATATATAATTAACAAAAATAACTTAATAGAGATTATGAATACAATGAATTTATCATGGAGTTATCCTCATTTTATGAAAAAAAGCCAACTATTATAGGAAATCATGTCATGTGATTTCAAATGTGGACAGAATAATTATATTAAAATTATTAATAAATTTGTTTTTTTCTCCCTCAAAGTTATGCTACATTAGTAGTTTTGGCTTGTTTGCTTTGGTCAATGGGCTATAACACTGAATAAATGCAAATGAGAGTCGCTGATGTACAATGCCTTAAAAATTATGCTGTGTGTGGGCAGCTGCGAGAGCCGAGCCGGTGCAGCTGGGCCGGCGCACTAAGCGCGGGCAAGAGAAGCTACCCCACGTCGGAGGTCAGGGGCAGCAGCCTAGAGGGCCAGGTTGCGACGGCGCAGGAATGGCCAAGAGGAGCTACCCTGTGTCTGAGGTCGGGGCGGCGACTGAGAGGAGCTACCCCGCATCCGAGGTCAGGGGCAGTCCGGAGGAGACACCCAGCATCTGAGGTCAGGGCAGCAGCTGGGAGGAGCTACCCCACGTCTGAGGTCAGGGGCAGCCGGGAGGAGACACCTTGCATCCAAGGTTAGGGGCGGCCAGGAGAAGCCACCTCTAGCCGAAGGCCAGGGCCAGTGACCCTGAGGAGCCACCCCGAGCCGAGCCCAAGGCCAGGGGCGGCAGCTGGGAGGAGCCACCCATGCCCGAGGCCACAGGCGGTGGCCAGGAGGAGCAACCCAGGAAGCGGTGGCTGCCCAGGCACAGGAGGGCCTAGAGGAGCTATCCCACCTTGAAGGTCAGGAACGGTGGTGGTAAGCAGATACCCCTCCTCCAAGGTAACGAGCAGCGGCTGTGCTTTGCTGGAACAGCCGTGAAGAGACACCCCACGCCCAAGCTAAGAGAAAACCATGGAAGATGGTAGGTGTTGCAAGAGGGCATCAGAGGGCAGACACACTGAAACCATACTTGCAGAAAACTAGTCAATCTAATCACACTAGGACCATAGCCTTGTCTAACTCAATGAAACAAAGCCATGCCAGTCGGGGAACCCAAGACGGGCGGGTCATGGTGAAGAGGGCTGACAGAACATCGTCCACTGGAGAAGGGAATGGCAAGCCACTTCAGTATTCTTGCCTTGAGAACCCCATGAACAGTATGAAAAAGCAAAATGATAGGATACCAAGAGAATCTCCCCAGGTTATTAGGTGCCCAATATGCTACTGGAGGTCAGTGGAGAAATAACTCCAGAAAGAATGAAGGGATGGAGCCAAAGCAAAAACAATACCCAGTTGTGCATGTGACTGGTGACAGAAGCAAGATCCAATGCTGTAAACAGCAATATTGCATAAGAACCTGGAATGTCATGTTCATTGGCAAATTGGAAGTGATCAAAC
>SJYX01013622.1:40765-72030 GCA_006410675.1 Oreotragus oreotragus
TCCAACACCACAGTTCAAATGCATCAACTCTTCGGTGCTCACCTTTCTTCACAGTCCAATTCTCACATCCATACATGACCACTGGAGAAACCATAGCCTTGACTAGATGGACTTTGTTGGCAAAGTAATGTCTCTGCTTTTTAATATGCTGTCTAGTTTGGTCATAACTCTCCTTCCAAGGAGTAAGTGTCTTTTAATTTCATGGCTGCAGTCACCATCTGCAGTGATTTTGGAGCCCAAAAAAATGAAGTCTGACAGTGTTTCCACTGTTTCCCCATCTATTTCCCATGAAGTGATGGGACCGGATGCCATGATCTTCATTTTCTGAATGTTGAGCTTTAAGCCAACTTTTTTTACTCTCCTCTTTCAGTTTCATCAAGAGGTTTTTTAGTTCCTCTTCACTTTCTGCCATAAGGGTGATGTCACTTGCATATCTGAGGTTATTGATATTTCTCCCAGCAATCTTGATTCTAGCTCACATTAGCTTCATTTAAAAATAAATATTCTCAATAAGACAAAACTATTGACTTATATTTGGCTAAGGATATCATGGGAAGGCAACTCTGCTATTATTTCTTGCTTAAGATTTGGAGCATCTTGCTAGAATACATTAGTTTGAAACTAGATATTTTTTTAACATTAGTGAAACACATATTTTATATTGAATTCTGAGTTTATACTATGCCTTTTAGAGGAAGACTTCAGTGATAATCAAATCCTAATATGTCATTTTATAAATGGAAGAATTAACTAATAGATGACACGTAAATGACCAACTTCAGTGACACAGATATTAGAAGATTAAATTCTAGAATTCTAGGTTAAACTCACTTTCAAAAAAAAAGATTCCTGTCTCCATAATTAAGTAAATTTATATCAGAAAGGTCTTTAGTGAAATGAAAGATGACATTTTAGAATTAATGTATTTTCTTCTGTTTAGTTAATATGTTGTCAATTAATATTTTCAAAGTAATAATTGAAGCAAATAAAAGCTAAATAAATCCCTATAAAATTGGCTGATTTGACTCAACAGTGGGGATAATGCTATAAGCCTTCAGATGCTTGACTATCTTTTAAAGGTATTATGTTACATGACAAAAGAAGGAATCAGTGAATATAATTGGATCAGCCTCCTAATGAAGAGGTTTTAAATTCAGTACCATCAAATCTGCCAGGGCTAAAGGGAAATGGAGAGGCAAATGAGGAAGATATTGAAGTTAGATGTATAGTAAAAGAAAATGGGTAGTTTGAGAATTTTTGAACTAGGCCTCTAGAAACCAAATTTAGCTTAAATTACAATTCTTTACTTTGGTATTCAGCAGCGACAAAAGCCATCTGACAATCAGTTCGCTCCCTCCTGCTGTTTAAAGTGTCCAAGGGAAAGAAACATGACACTGTATCTTATTGTTTCATTTCAGTGAGCTTACTTTAGGGTACTAAAAATAGGAGATACCATGACAGAATTACCAATAGTTTTTAAATATTATTTTTCTATTTATAGCCTTTTTTCTCACAAAATTTCTTTCTGTTAATCTTTTAAGCAGACTGCTACTTGTTTAGAGGAATAAAATTTTGCTAAGAAAAACATTTAAAATATGAAATTTCCTATCATATAAAGAAATATTATAAGAGGAATAAAGTATAAGAATCATTGCTAGTGTTTTAAAAATATACTTATCAAAATTATGTAGAGCCAGTGTTAGATAGTCTACAGCAAGGTTTCAATGTTCCTTTGGGTGTAATTCTCTCATAATAAATAGTAATTTTCCATTTATTACCATTAAATATATGAAAAAAAGCATTGCTTCGAATTGATGACAAAGAGAAAGTCTAGAAGCACATAGACAAAAAGTCATTTGATTTAAAACTAGAAATCACTCAAATTAGATGATCTTTATATATATAGACTTGGCCATGAGTAATGCTGTGGGCCAGTAACTTAACCAATGAGAACAAGACCAAAAACTAAAAAACAAAAACTTGAAATCTACAGACTATGCTTTTAGTTCATAGTGTAGTGAAAATATAATGGTTAATAAAATGCGAATGTGTGAGTATGAGAGTTTGTTTAAGTAGCCATCTTTAGAACACACACACACACAAAATTAGCAGTCTCAAAGTAAATCCATTCTTTAGCAAATACCTGTCTCTTATACACAACCAGATGTGTATAAGAGACAGCTATTATACAGAGTGAAGTAAGCCAGAAAGAAAAACACCAATACAGTATACTAACACATATATATGGATTTTAGAAAGATGGTGATGATAACCCTGTACATGAGATATCAAAAGAGACACAGATGTATAGAACAGTCTTCTGGACTGTGGGAGACAGAGAGGGTGAGATGATTTGGGAGAATGGCATTGAAAAATGTATAATATCATATAAGAAATGAATTGCTAGTCCAGGTTCATTGCAGGATACAGGATGCTTGGGGCTGTTACACTGGGATGACCCAGAGGGATGATATAGGGAAGCAGGTGGGAGGAGGGGTCCAGGATGGGGAACACGTGTACACCCATGGTGTATACATGTTGATGTATGGAAAAGCCAATACAATATTGTAATTAGCCTCCAATTAAAATAAATAAATTTAAATTAAAAAAAAAGAAATATAGAGAAGGTACTGATTAATACAGACTTCCTTGAAGTATTATAAGCACCTAGAACATCTCTTCAGGTTGCAGATATTTCTTAGTTTACTTGAAGTAGTTTTTTTTAATCTTTTTTTTTGATTCTAATATGCCTGAAAGGCAGAAGCTACATTATTATTTGGAACATGTATAGGCAGAAGCAGAACCAAATATGCAATTTTTAACTATCTTAACAATTTAATCAATGTTAACAGACTTGTTTTCTTAAAGTTAACTATGTACTATTATCAATAGACAGTCTTTTCAGAATCCTGACAGCTGGAGAAACATATTTTTGAACAAAGACTCTGGTCTTAATGAGCTTAAGTATAAGAGAAATATTTTAAGGCAAATTTTAAATTAACAATTAGATTGTTAGTGTAAGTTCTTCTGGAATGTTGATGAAGAATCCACAATAAGACATTAGTGGCACAAGAACATTTTGACTTCTTTTCTACTCTTGTACAAGATCCTATTGGTGAAATTTGAACAGAACAGAATAAGACAGGAGGAAAGTATCACATGGATAAGCCGCTTTTATAATACCAACTCTGGTAACATTTTTACTATTGGTTGAGTTGGTTGAGTTTTTGTCATTTAGCTGAACAAACTGGGAATATTTAGCAGATGTGTGTGTGTGAGTGCATTTGTGTTGTGTGTTCATGCAACCTAATTATGACATTGAATCAGAAATTAAGAATATCAAGATTATCAATACAGTAAAAGATATAATTAAAACTTTCAATATTCTTATAAATTGATTATCTACTCAGATTATCCCTAAGAGGCAAAGTCTTCCACTCCCATGAAGTATTTTTCATTTCTTATACAGAAACAGACTATGTAAAACTGTGATTGCCAGCATACAAATAAAATTGATATGATGAATTTATTTGGTTAGAACCCCTAAATTTCCAGGTAGAAACAATCTGTTGAAAATATTACTAATAAATGATGGAGTTTTGCTATATAGTAGCGTCTCTGTTCAAACACATTCAGTTCAGTTCAGTTCAGTCACTTAGTCATGTCCGACTCTTTGTGACCCCATGATTCGCAGCACGCCTGGCCTCCCTGTCCATCCCCAACTCCCGGAGTTCACTCAAACTCACGACCATCGAGTCGGTGATGCCATCCAGCCATCTCATCCTCTGTCATCCCCTTCTCCTCTTGTCCCCAACCCTCCCAGCATCAAAGTCTTTTCCAAGGAGCCAACTCTTCACATGAGCTGGCCAAAGTACTGGAATTTCAGCTTTAGCATCATTCCTTCCAAAGAACACCCAGGGCTGATCTCCTTTAGAATGGACCTGTTGGATCTCCTTGCAGTCCAAGGGACTCTCAAGAGTCTTCTCCAACACCACAGTTCAAATGCATCAACTCTTCGGTGCTCACCTTTCTTCACAGTCCAATTCTCACATCCATACATGACCACTGGAGAAACCATAGCCTTGACTAGATGGACTTTGTTGGCAAAGTAATGTCTCTGCTTTTTAATATGCTGTCTAGTTTGGTCATAACTCTCCTTCCAAGGAGTAAGTGTCTTTTAATTTCATGGCTGCAGTCACCATCTGCAGTGATTTTGGAGCCCAAAAAAATGAAGTCTGACAGTGTTTCCACTGTTTCCCCATCTATTTCCCATGAAGTGATGGGACCGGATGCCATGATCTTCATTTTCTGAATGTTGAGCTTTAAGCCAACTTTTTTTACTCTCCTCTTTCAGTTTCATCAAGAGGTTTTTTAGTTCCTCTTCACTTTCTGCCATAAGGGTGATGTCACTTGCATATCTGAGGTTATTGATATTTCTCCCAGCAATCTTGATTCTAGCTCACATTAGCTTCATTTAAAAATAAATATTCTCAATAAGACAAAACTATTGACTTATATTTGGCTAAGGATATCATGGGAAGGCAACTCTGCTATTATTTCTTGCTTAAGATTTGGAGCATCTTGCTAGAATACATTAGTTTGAAACTAGATATTTTTTTAACATTAGTGAAACACATATTTTATATTGAATTCTGAGTTTATACTATGCCTTTTAGAGGAAGACTTCAGTGATAATCAAATCCTAATATGTCATTTTATAAATGGAAGAATTAACTAATAGATGACACGTAAATGACCAACTTCAGTGACACAGATATTAGAAGATTAAATTCTAGAATTCTAGGTTAAACTCACTTTCAAAAAAAAAGATTCCTGTCTCCATAATTAAGTAAATTTATATCAGAAAGGTCTTTAGTGAAATGAAAGATGACATTTTAGAATTAATGTATTTTCTTCTGTTTAGTTAATATGTTGTCAATTAATATTTTCAAAGTAATAATTGAAGCAAATAAAAGCTAAATAAATCCCTATAAAATTGGCTGATTTGACTCAACAGTGGGGATAATGCTATAAGCCTTCAGATGCTTGACTATCTTTTAAAGGTATTATGTTACATGACAAAAGAAGGAATCAGTGAATATAATTGGATCAGCCTCCTAATGAAGAGGTTTTAAATTCAGTACCATCAAATCTGCCAGGGCTAAAGGGAAATGGAGAGGCAAATGAGGAAGATATTGAAGTTAGATGTATAGTAAAAGAAAATGGGTAGTTTGAGAATTTTTGAACTAGGCCTCTAGAAACCAAATTTAGCTTAAATTACAATTCTTTACTTTGGTATTCAGCAGCGACAAAAGCCATCTGACAATCAGTTCGCTCCCTCCTGCTGTTTAAAGTGTCCAAGGGAAAGAAACATGACACTGTATCTTATTGTTTCATTTCAGTGAGCTTACTTTAGGGTACTAAAAATAGGAGATACCATGACAGAATTACCAATAGTTTTTAAATATTATTTTTCTATTTATAGCCTTTTTTCTCACAAAATTTCTTTCTGTTAATCTTTTAAGCAGACTGCTACTTGTTTAGAGGAATAAAATTTTGCTAAGAAAAACATTTAAAATATGAAATTTCCTATCATATAAAGAAATATTATAAGAGGAATAAAGTATAAGAATCATTGCTAGTGTTTTAAAAATATACTTATCAAAATTATGTAGAGCCAGTGTTAGATAGTCTACAGCAAGGTTTCAATGTTCCTTTGGGTGTAATTCTCTCATAATAAATAGTAATTTTCCATTTATTACCATTAAATATATGAAAAAAAGCATTGCTTCGAATTGATGACAAAGAGAAAGTCTAGAAGCACATAGACAAAAAGTCATTTGATTTAAAACTAGAAATCACTCAAATTAGATGATCTTTATATATATAGACTTGGCCATGAGTAATGCTGTGGGCCAGTAACTTAACCAATGAGAACAAGACCAAAAACTAAAAAACAAAAACTTGAAATCTACAGACTATGCTTTTAGTTCATAGTGTAGTGAAAATATAATGGTTAATAAAATGCGAAT
Source organism: Oreotragus oreotragus (assembly GCA_006410675.1). NCBI lineage: Eukaryota > Metazoa > Chordata > Mammalia > Artiodactyla > Bovidae > Oreotragus > Oreotragus oreotragus. The sequence continues at coordinate 46,798 of SJYX01013622.1, forward strand.
GTGTGAGTATGAGAGTTTGTTTAAGTAGCCATCTTTAGAACACACACACACACAAAATTAGCAGTCTCAAAGTAAATCCATTCTTTAGCAAATACAAATCAATAGGGTCATCTTACTAGATGGACAACATGTAAATTACTATTCCAAATACTTTCATTGCAAAAAGAGAAGGCAGTTGCTTTCGAGTTGTTTGATTCATGAATTCCTCTGAAGAGTAATGGTTGAAGCTGAAAAGTAATATTTTAAAGTTGGTATATTAGAAACCTCTGAATTACCAGAAAATAGACTTAAACTGTAACTGTATATTTTAGAAATTGATAAATTAGTCATGAAATAGTGAGATACATAATTGCTAATTCATTATGTTCTATCTAATATAAAAAGCCCAACTTAAATAATTTCTTTTCTACTGCAGTTACAGTAAAATCATTCTATTAACGTTAGATAGTATATTCAGTAGATCTGCAATCCTTTCCATATGTTAAAGGACCTTATCAGAGTATTGTGGAATTTACAGTAACTCTTTTATAGTAAAATAGTTAGAGCTTCTTTTCTAGTAATCTGAATTTCAGGAGATATTATTCATAGGATTTTACTAAGATTCCTTATGTGGTTTATTATATATATATATATATATATATATATACAATATGTTGCTGCTGCTGCTAAGTCACTTCAGTTGTGTCCAACTCTGTGCGACCCCACAGACGGCAGCCTGCCAGGCTCCCCCATCCCTGGGATTCTCCAGGCAAGAACTCTGGAGTGGGTTGCCATTTCCTTCTCCAATGCATGAAAGTGAAAAGTGAAAGTGAAGTCGCTCAGTGGTGTCCGACTCTTAGCGACCTCATGGACAGCAGCCTACCAGGTTCCTCTGTCCATGGGATTTTCCAGGCAAGAGTACTAGACTGGGTTGCCATTGCCTTCTCCACAATGTGATNTCCTTCTCCAATGCATGAAAGTGAAAAGTGAAAGTGAAGTCGCTCAGTGGTGTCCGACTCTTAGCGACCTCATGGACAGCAGCCTACCAGGTTCCTCTGTCCATGGGATTTTCCAGGCAAGAGTACTAGACTGGGTTGCCATTGCCTTCTCCACAATGTGATACAGTAAAGTGATTTTCAATGTGTGTTTGGCAGAAGGTTAAAATTTGCAAAATATTACTATGTTACCACAAAACATAGTTTACTGTTAAGTAGGTTAATAAAATGTAGGATTAATCGCTTCAAATGATTTCTTGCACTATGGAACCTCCAAGAGCCCTTAAAATAACTAACTTTATTTTAAAATATTCAAAATTAGGATATGTTATTTAAAAAGTTTTCTAAGCTTCTTAGACCAATATACAATTTTTAGGTGACATAGGATCAGTATTCAAGAGAAGTCTACTTAAGAAACATATTTCTTTAAAAAATTTGGGGGCCAACAGTGCATAATACTATATTTAGATGTCAGTATCTGGCATTTACATTTGTGGCTTAATTTACTCAATTAACTGTTTCTTTTTGTATACTGCAAATCACTTTCATATATTATGTGTATGTGTGTGTGTGTGTGTTAGTGACTCAGTCGTGTCCGACTCTTTCTCACTCCATGGACCATAGCCCACCAGGCTCCTCTGTTCATGGAATTCTTCAGGCAAGATAATTGGAGTGGATTGCCATTTTCTTCTCCAGGTCATATATTATATTTTGGGATAAAGGGAAAAGATCATGTATGAACAAGATTTAAGAATGAACCAAAGCAAATATACACTGCCTTTTAAAATAATAAACATATTATTTGTCCTGTAGCTTTTTTGGCACCTCAACATTCTAGACGTTAGCTGCATGTCAGAATCTGGAAACTTAAAACAATCAATGTCCAGAACCATTCCTAAATCAACTGAATGAAGATCTTTAGGTTGAGGCCAGACATTGATGTTTTTAAAAGCCCTCAACATGATTCTAATATACACTGAATGTTGAGAAATATTGCTGTAGACCTCATCTGAATGGAAAGAAATCAGCCCTCTGAGTTTAATCGGAATTGTCCTAAAATAATATGCTGTATGAAATAGTGAAGCAAGTCCCTTCTCCTATAACACTTGTTATTTGACTCATCTTCACATCCCATGCTGCTGCTGCTGCTAAGTCACTTCAATCGTGTCCAACTCTGTGTGACCCCATAGACAGCCCACCAGGTCCCCATCCCTGGGATTCTCCAGGCAAGAACACTGGAGTGGGTTGCCATTTCCTTCTCCAATGAATGAAAGTGAAAAGTGAAAGTGAAGTCGCTCAGTTGTGTCCGACCCTCAGCGCCCCATGGATTGCAGTCTACCAGGCTCTTCCGTCCATGGGATTTTCCAGGCAGGAGTACTGGAGTGAGGTGCCATTGCCTTCTCCCTCACATCCCATGCTAGTTACTAAAATTCACCTGGCAAAGATTCATCATGATCTGGAACAGAACTGTGAATAGCAGGAGCATAGGCGACAGGCAGCAGCTGAAGGTTGATGGCATTGGTTCAGGTTGGTTTTAGGGATGAATGGAGGAGGCAGAAACTTAGATGAGTGTTTCTCAGTCATGAAGTGGGATATAGAAGAACATTTTGCAGTTATCCAAGGAGTGCTTCAAGATATTCATTCTTGGCCAATTCTATCTCCTCCTCACCTACACACATCCTGATACAGTTGCCTTAGAAATTTTGTTTTACTCTCATATCTGCATTGAGAAGCACTAGCCTGGATATTTCTTTCAATTTCAGAATCTGTGATGAGTATCATACATGTTGATTAAAATGTAGTTAATTGTAAAAATGCAAATGCTATAAGAAAAGATAACACTGCTTTCTTTTTTTTTTTTTTTTTGCTTGTTTGTTTGTTACCTTGGTATAAAAAATTAGGACAAGAAAGAAAGATTTGAGAAATTTTGAAAGCCAGACAAGAAATGAAAATAAATGCTAAGTGGATATGAGACATGAAGGGAAAACTAGGATATCTTTGAGAAGCTTGGTATCTTAGAGGCAATTTTTCCCTATTTTGATAGCTTACCATCTACCTGAGTATTATAAAATGTTAATGCAGGCAGATGTATACATAATGCCATAGAGAGAAAAAAAAAAGGTATACAAAAAAAGTTAAGGGCTTGAAAAAATGTAATTTTTAATAATTTCATAAATTCTTTGTCATTATTAAGACTCACGGTCTGATCATATATAGATCATATGTTCTCTTTCAGAAGGATATAATCAATGGAACTATTATGAACATGGGAGCTTCCCTGATGGCTCAGTAGTAAAGAATCTGCCTTCCAATGCAGGAGACACAGCAGATGCAGATTAGATACCTGGGTCAGAAAGATCCCCAGGAGGAGCGAATGGCAACCCACTCTAGCATTCTTGCCTGGAAAATTCCGTGGACAGAGGAGCCAGACTGGCTGCAGTCCATGGGGTCACAGAGTCAGACACAACTAAATAACTGGGAACACATGCATATAGCTGAATTTCTTTGGGAACAGTAATAAAGAGAGCATTTCAACAGCATGACCTTCCCTCCTATTCAAAGTTAGACAGACGCTATTAATCAAGTTGATAGTTTTCCAAGCTCTTAGTAGTCTAGTTCAGTGTAAGTTAAATGAATTTGTTCTCTTAACTGCTTTTTCTTCAAATGACTTTATTGTTCAAAATACTTAGGGTAGAAACTATATATTTTTAGTCTAGAATATATGTGATCTCCCTAGTGGCTCAGATGGTAGAGTCTGGCTGCAATGCAAGAGACCTGGGTTTGATCCCCGGGTTGGTTATATCCCCAGGAGAAGAAAATGTCAACCCTCTCCAATATTCTTACCTGGAGAATCCCATGGATAGGGGAGCCTGGCGCGCTACAGTCCATGGGATTACAAAGAGTGGGACATGACTGAGTAGCTTAACACTTTCATTTTCACAACATATGGTAATTAGGTTAAAACTAATATTGAGACAAGTATTCCAGAAGTAAAGCATCTCAAAGGGTGCTCTGTTTAATAAAACTAAAGTGCAGTGATGTTTGGATGGGTATACTGAAGTCTGTCAGATGACGTTTTCTCCACAAGGAAAAAGAAAATCTCAAAATCATAAAATTCTTTAAATATTGGTCATCCAAAATTATTTTGGCTGTGCTCAGTATTTTAGAACACAGTCTTTGAAAAAATTACCTTTCCTTCTGAAGAGACTGGAAAATGAGGCTATCATTCTTTGCACTAAAAATAGTATACTAAATAACTTTCCAGTTTACTGTTAACATTGAAGAGGAATATCTAGAATTCATTGACTGTTCAAATGAAAAGTGAATGAAAATTTTTGAAACTCAAAAATAAATGCATGAGGATGGAAAGAAAATCAGAATAGTGAAAATAATTGATTTCTGTATGAGAGAGAGAATCCTAGATAAGATATTAAGGAAGGCATTCACAGATGAGACCATATTAGGGAAACAATGAAATTTCTGGCTCAAAGATCTATAAAATATCTGCAGGAAATGTGTGAATCCCACTGTTTTCTAGCCTTTGCTGTTTCTAATGCAATATCATTTGTTAATTGTAATTTTGTTTCTCTGTACATGTTTTTAAAGCGTCTGCCTCCAATGCGGGAGACCTGGGTTCGACCCCTGGGTCGGGAAGTTCCCCTGGAGAAGGAAATGGCAACCCACTCCAGTATTCTTGCCTGAAGAATTCCATGGACAGAGGAGCCTGGTGGGCTACAGTCCACAGGGTCGCAAAGAGTCGGACACGACTGAACGACTTCACTTCACTTCACTTCATATTGAATTTTGAAAGTTTTCTTTACCTTTCATCAATTTAGCTTTTATATATCTAGGTTTAGATATATTTGTGTTTATTTTACATTGGCTTGTTGCTCTTCTTGGATCTGTAAATTGATGTTTATGATATTAAGTGTGGGAGATTTTTGCAACTTATTTGTTTAAATATTTTTACTACAGCCTTTTCTGTCCAGCTGGCAGTCACATACACCTCTATGTATTTGATACTTGCTCACAGGTTTCCAAACTTATGTATATTTTTCTTAAATCTTTGTTTTTCCTCATCCTTAAGATTGAATAGTTTCTTTTGATCAAATTTGTTGGTTTGCTTTTCTGTCATGGAAAATATGCTAATAAGCTCATCTAGTACATTTTCCCAGAGAAGGCAATGGCACCCTACTCCAGTACTCTTGCCTGGAAAATCCCATGGGTGGAGGAGCCTGATAGGTTGCAGTCCATGGGGTCGCTAAGAGTCTGACACGACTGATCGACTTCACTTTCACTTTTCACTTCCATGCATTGGAGAAGGAAATGGCAACCCACTCCAGTGTTCTTGCCTCGAGAATCCCAGGGATGGGGAAGCCTGGTGGCTGCCGTCTGTGGGGTCACACAGAGTCGGACACGATTGAAGTGATTTAGCAGTACATTTTCCATTTCGTTTATTATATTTTTCAGTCCTAGAATTTTCATTTGATTCTTTTTTCATATGTTACTAAGTACTTATTCACATTTACTATTTGCAAAGTCATGCCATCATTCTTTAATTCTTTATTTTATTTTATTTTAAGAGCTTCCATTTTACTTTATTTTACTTTACAGTACTCTATTGGTTTTGGCATCCATTGACATGAATCTGCCATGGGTGTACACAAACTTCCAAACATGAACCCCCCTCCAACCTCCCACCCCACATTTAATTCTTTAAAAAATAATTCCCTTTAGTTCTTTGAACATAGTTATAAGAGCCTTTAGAAGTCTTATTATGCTGAATCCAACATTTGGTCCCCCTCTTATAGACTTACCTGTTTCTGAATATGAGTCACACTTTTCTCTTTGTTTGTCTTGTGAGATTTTGTTGAAAATAGCTATTTTGGATAATATAGTAAATGCTTCAGTTTTTTTTTTTAATTTTCTGTATTCTGACTTTTTTCTACTACACATTTTAATTACCCTTGATTTTTAAAAATTTATTTGTTTAGAAACTTGTCAGTACTGAAATGTCAAAAGGAAGAGGAGTAAACATAAATGGACTCTTATAAGCCACACTTGGGATAATTTAAGCATCTCTTAAACAATACAATGGCAATGGTATGTTATAACATATTAAAATAAAGACATGGATGAGTCTATGGAAGATACTAAAAAAAGGGGGGAGGGCACTCTTCTTTTAATAAAAGTGAAGTGAAGTCACTCAGTCGTGCTCGATTCTTTGCGACCCCATGGATAGTAGCCTGCACCAAGCTCCTCCATCCATGGGTTTTTTTTTTTTTTTTTTTACTTTATTTTGCTTTACAATACTGGTTTTGCCATACATTGACATGAATCAGCCACAGGTGTACATGGGTTCCCAACCCTGAACCCACCTCCCACCTCCCACCCCATATCATCTCTCTGGATCATCCCCGTGCACCAGCCCCAAGCATCCTGTATCCTGTATCGAACATAAACTGGCGATTCATTTCTTACATGATAGTATACATGTTTCAGTGCTATTTTAATTCCAGGCAAGAGTACTGGAGTGGGTTGCCATTTCCTTCTCCAGGGACTCTTCCCAACCCAGGGATCGCACCCAGGTCTCTCACATTGTTGACAGATGCTTTACCGTCTAAGCCACCAGGGAAGTCTTTTAATAGAAGGCCTTAGCAAAAAAGAAATAATACTAAATAAACTAGAGAATTAAAACATTGCTGTTTCACAACTCCCAATTTAACTTAGAAAATAGATCATCAATGAATGAGGAAAAACATTTCTGAGTCAAAACAGCAATAAGATATCATAAGATACTTGTTAGAATAGTTTTTTAAAAAGTAACAATTACTGGCAAGGAGGTAGAGCAAAAGGAAATTTCATCGGTTGCTTCTGGGATTGAAAAAAGGTATAGCTACTTTTGGAGACAATTTGGCAGTTTCTTTTAAAACTAAATGTAGTCTGACCATAGAATCCAGCAGTTGCACATCATTTAGCCAACTGATTTGAAAGCTTATGTTTACCAAAATTCTACATGCAAATATTTATGACAGTTATCATCCAAAATGAATCAGCCAAAATATTCTTTGAAAATAAATGAATAAAAAGCCCTGTCATACTGTCATACAATAGAACATAGTTCATTGAAAAATAGAAATTATTGCAATGGCATGAATAAAGCTTAAAAGTGCGTCACTAAATGAAAGAAGCCTGTATGAAAAGGTTGTATATCATTCCATGTATATGACATTTTGGAAAAGGTAAAAATATGAAGATGGAAAACATCAGGATTTGCCAGGGTTTTGTGAGAAATAAGTAGAAGCACAGGGAATTTTATTTCAGAAATGTGAAACTTTTCAGTATGATACTATAGTGATATATATATTACATCATTGATTTGTCAGACCTATAGAATTTTATAGCTGAAGAGCAAAACTTAATGTTTACATTTAAATTAGGAGGTCAGAGTATCCCAAGATGAAATGAAAATTGTGATAAAATAACTAATTGCATTACACATGTACGACATCATTAAGGGAGGTGAGGAGGAAATATGCTGACCCAAGTGGAGACTGGAAAGCTAAAGACAAAAGGAATGGAACATCAGAACTGTACTACACTGAGTGAAGTTTTCCCTCACACATCTGTGAGATAGCAAATCTGAGTGAAACAACTGTACATGTATACTGAGATGGAAGAAGTACAATACATAAATGAATTATGAATGTCGGTAGTCAGATTTCTCATTGTTGGAGTGCAAGGTTACAAGTAAGAGAGTAAGGCTAGATGAAACAATCAAAACTGACTTAATTTGAAGACATAAGTATGAACTCATGTTTGGCTTAATATTGGTTTAATACACAAAGGAAAGTAGATATAGAAATAATTCTAAATACAGGTTTATACATCATGTTTATATAATATATATAATTAACTACTAATAGATTATTGGAGAAGGCAATAGCACCCCACTCCAGCACTCTTGGCTGGAAAATCCCATGGATGGAGGAGCCTGGCAGGCTGCAGTCCATGGGGTTGCTAAGAGTCAAACACAACTGAGCGATTTCACTTTCACTTTTCACTTTCATGCATTGGAGAAGGAAATGGCAGCCCACTCCAGTGTTCTTGCCTGGAGAATCCCAGGGATGGAAGAGCCTGGTGGGCTGCTGTGTATGAGCTGCCGTCTATGGGGTCCAACTCCACGGAGTCGGACACGACTGAAGCGACTTAGCAGCAGATTATTATTATAATATGCATATACAGCTATGTATTTCATTTATGTATTTATGTTTCGCTGTACTGGGTCGTTGTTGCAGTGCAGGGGCTTCCTCTATTTGCGGTGCATAGGGGTGCATGGTGCTCTCCCGTTGTAGTGTGTGGGCTTCTCATTGTGGTGGCTTCTCTTGTGGAGCACAGACTGTAGGGTGTGCAGGCTCAGGAGTTGTAGCTCGTGGGCTCCAGAGTTCAGGCTCAATTGTGGCACACAGGCTTAGCTGCCTTGTTGTGTGTGGGATCTTACCTAATGAGGGTTCGAACCCATGTTGCCTGCATTGTCAGGAGGATTCTTTAGCATGGGACCTACTAAGGAAGTCCTCATAGATTTATTTTGAAGTTCTGTATTCTCCAAAAGCCTGGAAGCAATGACACCTTAGTAGCAATAAAGATACCCAGAACCCAAAATTCCCTCTAGTAGAAGAAATGAGGACTCCTTGTAGAAATGTATGATTTTAAGTCTGGGACAAGAAATAAACATGATAAGCCTGGACCACCTTGTACCACAAAGTAATGGACCATGTCAGAGAAGCACAATTGAATTTGCTCCTAATGTGACCAAACCTGGAAAAGAAGAAAATAATGAATGTAGATAACTTGAGTGTAAGGTAAAAATAAATATCTTTAAGCCTGTGGTTATACAAGTAAGTGATTGAATAAATATATGAATTGGAGAGAATGGACAAATCTTCATATAAAGAAATAAAAAGTAACTTATGAAGATACTCCTTTTTTCAGGAGGTGGAACATAGAACTCCATTGCTTAAGTGTGGGCTGCCCATAGTGATTTCCTACCAAACAGCAGAATATAGAAAGAAAGGAAAAGAGTAACTTTACAGTGGTGAAACCTGACAAACACTACCCTAGCCATGTGATCAAGGCTCATATCCACAGTCATAAGTCATGTTGATAGCATGAATCCCTGATATGGTGTGATGCACATTACCTCTGTGTCTTTTCTTTCCCCAAATCAATAATTCCAGAGTAACCATAAGAAAACATCAGCCAAACCAGAGACATTCTGCAAAATACTTGATTAGTCCTCCTCTAAACTGTCAACTGTCTTGTCATACAAGAAAAATATGAGAAACTGTCATCTAAAGAAATCTAAGGAAACATGATGACTAAATGTAATGTGATATCCTGGATAGGTTACTGGATCCAGAAAAATAACATTAGATAAAAAAATAAAATAATACAACTAAAGTACGGACTTGAGGTAATAATACATCAATATTGGTTCATTAGTTATATCATTCAATGCAAGATCTTAGAAACTGGGAAGTCTGCTGCTGCTGCTGCTGCTGCTAAGTCGCTTCAGTCATGTCCGACTCTGTGCGACCCCATAGACGGCATAGGGTAAATATAAGAACCTTCTGTATCATCTTTATATATATCTGTAAATATAAAACTGTTCTAGAATAAAAACTTTATTGAAAAGAAAACATTGGGAAAAATTCAGTGAGTAAAAGGATATTCAAATAGTTCAAAGATTCACTCATGAATTGCTTTTTCTTTATAGGAGAAGGGGAAGGTACATTTGTGATGGTGAAATATAGAGGATAATGCTTTAATCAAATGATCACATTTTTCATTGCCAAATATTGAATATACACCATATGCCTCCCGATATGCTGCACAGAGATTAATACAGCATCACTGTTTCTGACAGGAGCCATTAACCTGATTTCATTATGAGGATACCATTAGACAAATCCACATTATGTAATGTTCTGCAAAATAACTAAAATGTATGAGATAGCTAAAACCAGTTTTAGCTGAAGGGCTTCAGATTAAAATTGTTTAGTTTTTTACCTAACACAATCCATTTCCATGGGGTGACTGTAAAGAGCTTGATAGAGTAAATGGCACCAGGGAGGCAAATCTAAGGCTGAATTGAAAGCATGAATTGGATCAAGTAACAGAACAGAATACATGTTATTGTCAATTGATATATTACTACGTAAGGAGAAAGAAAAAAAATATACAAACGTTTCCTGAGAATTTAGATCAGAGGAGTCAGAAATGAGCAGGCATAGTGTCAGTGATATAAAGATTTCGTGTTTGAAATTTACCTAATGCTGCAGCTTTGTGTTAATTCTAAAAAGGACTTTGATCAGAAGCTTTCTTCTACTTCATGATCTCAGTTATAAGAAATATTTAACTGTTTTTCTCTATTTTTATCAGTCTATATACCTATAGATAAAATAATCACATAAGCAATTTTGGAGCATAAGATTTATTTTAAAATGGAAGCGGTTATCCCAAGGATGGAGGAGCCTGGTGGGCTACAGTCCAAGAGGTCATAGAGAGTCAGACACGACTGAGTGACTTCACTTTCACTTTTCACTTTCATGCATTGATGAGGGAAATGGCAACCCACTCCAGTATTCTTGCCTGGAGAATCCCAGGGACGGGTGAGCCTGGTGGGCTAACGTCTGTGGGGTGGCACAGAGTGGGACACAACTGAAGCGACTTAGCAGCAGCAGCAGCATTCATCGTTTTAAAAATATGTCTGACATAATGATTTTTATTCTTTTCTTTTAACATATGAAATGGTTTTATGTTCATTTAGCAGGTAGATCAGTTATGAAATCCTTTTTGATGAAAACTTTAAACATTGCTTTGCAATATTATTTTGTCTGGTTATGCCAAGTGATTTGTAGCTTTTGACTCTGAACCACTTTCACTATTTGATCATTAATCCTAGCATCTTTGGTTGCATTTTATAAAGTTAAGTAAAATGACAAAAGTGTAATAAAGTTCTGTAAAGGGACAAATATGTAAAGACAGTATGCTTATGCTTTTTCTTGTTTTTTAGTATTTTGGATTTCAGTAAATCTCTTAGAAAACCCATATTTAATATACACATACTGTAAATAATCCAAATCCTGGCAAGTAACTAGGTTGCATTCTTATCATCAAACCCTGCCCTTGTATTGCTGCACTTGAAGCCAGTTTTCTTTTTTCTGCCTCTGTGATCTCTTTTCTAGCACCTCAGTCCTGTAAATTTCTGGCAGAGGCTCCCTAGAATGGGTTGACTGTGTTATCTGACAGCCTCAAGCTTTGCAGGCCCCCTGTGGCTGGTTATAACAGGCAGTTGAGTAAGGAGAAAAATACAGTTTGCCAGCTAGTACTGAGGAGAGCCATAACACAGACATCTTGAGACTCATATTCAGTTAACCTTCTCTGCCTCCAAGCTTTTTCATAACAAAACCACTGCAGTCTACAAAAATTATAGTCAATTCAACAAATATTTAAAAATATGTCTGACATAATGATTTTTATTCTTTTCTTTTAACATATGAAATGGTTTTATGTTCATTTAGCAGGTAGATCAGTTATGAAATCCTTTTTGATGAAAACTTTAAACATTGCTTTGCAATATTATTTTGTCTGGTTATGCCAAGTGATTTGTAGCTTTTGACTCTGAACCACTTTCACTATTTGATCATTAATCCTAGCATCTTTGGTTGCATTTTATAAAGTTAAGTAAAATGACAAAAGTATAATAAAGTTCTGTAAAGGGACAAATATGTAAAGACAGTATGCTTATGCTTTTTCTTGTTTTTTAGTATTTTGGATTTCAGTAAATCTCTTAGAAAACCCATATTTAATATACACATACTGTAAATAATCCAAATCCTGGCAAGTAACTAGGTTGCATTCTTATCATCAAACCCTGCCCTTGTATTGCTGCACTTGAAGCCAGTTTTCTTTTTTCTGCCTCTGTGATCTCTTTTCTAGCACCTCAGTCCTGTAAATTTCTGGCAGAGGCTCCCTAGAATGGGTTGACTGTGTTATCTGACAGCCTCAAGCTTTGCAGGCCCCCTGTGGCTGGTTATAACAGGCAGTTGAGTAAGGAGAAAAATACAGTTTGCCAGCTAGTACTGAGGAGAGCCATAACACAGACATCTTGAGACTCATATTCAGTTAACCTTCTCTGCCTCCAAGCTTTTTCATAACAAAACCACTGCAGTCTACAAAAATTATAGTCAATTCAACAAATATTTACAGAGCTCCTACTGTGTGTGGGGTGGGCACTCTGCTAGAGTAAGGAGGCTAGGAGAAAAGCGAATGGAGGTGACTGATGAAAAGAAGGGGGGAATCTTCAAGTTTGAGCTTTAGAGTTAAATAAAATGAATTCAAATAATTTTAACTTTTCCCTCATTGGCCTGTGACCTTAAGCAAGTTAACGTCTGAATTTTTTTTTTTNCAGAGCTCCTACTGTGTGTGGGGTGGGCACTCTGCTAGAGTAAGGAGGCTAGGAGAAAAGCGAATGGAGGTGACTGATGAAAAGAAGGGGGGAATCTTCAAGTTTGAGCTTTAGAGTTAAATAAAATGAATTCAAATAATTTTAACTTTTCCCTCATTGGCCTGTGACCTTAAGCAAGTTAACGTCTGAATTTTTTTTTTTAAATTTTCATTTGGACAGAGCTAAAGAGAATTTTTTAAAGATAAATTTAAGTATTCAACTACATTTAAATTTTATAAGTCAGTAACAAAAGTTAAAATTAAATACAGTCAATAAATGTAACATTTAAAATTATATACCTGTACCTTGTAAGTGACTGAGAATAAAAATCGAATAAAGCTAGTTCTAGGGAGCAAACCAGAGTTGTGGAAACACAGGTAAAACTTGCTGAGAGGAGACATTCAGTTAGTTTGCACTAGATGGGGATCAAAAGTTCAGATTGTCTGCTGGATCTCAGTTATGTATTCATAGACAGGTTAGCTACAGGGTGCCTTGATGACATGCCAGAACAGAATATTGCATTCATTCATGGAACTGCAATCTAAGGGGGGGGGTCATCAAAAATTTAATAGCAGATTATAAGAGGATACAGGATGAAGTGTGTTAAAAAGAGATGCAAACCACACATAGCCAGAAAACTAGAATAATTTATCCCAGCTAAGTTGGGTGGTGATAACAGGAAAAGTTTCGTAGGAGAGGTAGAATTGAATTGGGCCTAGAGATGATAGTGGTGGTATCAAAGGCAGTGAATGGGAAACTTGAACAGCGTTAACTATGTGAGACCACAGGGAATGTTACAGAAACAAAAAGGATGATAGAAATGATGAATACGCTAGAGGGTTATGGTATATGCATGCCACTGGGGATGAGTTTATAGTCAACAGAGGGCAGAGAAAGCTGCATAACTAATGTAGGGGGAAAGTTTGAACAAGGAAGGAAAATGAAGCCTGAGGACTTAACCCTGGAGTATGCCAGTATTTGGAGTTTGGGAAGAGCATATAGATCTAGCAGGAGACAATGAAAAGAAGACATCTATGTAAATGTTCTCATCAGGTCAGTTAAGTCACTCAGTTGTGTCCGACTCTTTGCGACCCCATGGATTGCCCCACTCCAGGCCTCCCTGTCCATCACCAACTCCCAGGGTTTACTCAAACTTATGTCCATTGAGTTGGTGATGCCATCCAACCATCTCATCCTCTGTTGTCTCTTTCTCCTCCTGCCTTCAATCTTTCCCAGCCTTAGGGTCTTTTCCAATGAGTCAGTTCTTTGCATCAGGTGGCCAAAGTATTGGAGTTTCAGCTTAGCTAAGTCATGTCTGACTCTTTGCGACCCCATGAACCGCAGCATGCCAGGCCTCCCTGTCTATCACCAACTCCTGGAGTTTACCCAAACTCATGTCCATTAAGTTGGTGATGCCATCCAACCATCTCATCCTCTGTCATCCCCTTCTCCTGCCTTCAGTCTTTCCTAGCATCAGGGTCTTTTCCAGTGAGTCAGCTCTTCGCATCAAGTGACCAAAGTATTGGAGTTTCAGCTTCAGCATCAGTCCTTCCAATGAACACTCAGGACTGATCTCCTTTAGGATGGACTGGTTGGATCTCCTTGCAGTCCAAGGGACTCTCAAGAGGCTTCTCCAACACCACAGTTCAAAAGCATCAATTCTTCAGTGCTCAGCTTTCTTCACAGTCCAACTCTCACATCCATACATGACCACTGGAAAAACCATAGCCTTGACTAGATGGACCTTTGTTGGCAGAGTAAGTTCAATTCAGCTACCATATTAGATGCCTTCTGTTTTGAAAGCCCTTGACATGACTCTATCATGGACATCCTCATAGAGCTTACTCTGTGATATAAAATCAAACATTTCCTTAAAATTGATATCAAAGTTCAGATTTCTTGAAGCAACTGCCAAAAAGGAGGTCTCTATGATTCCAGGGTGTCATCGTGATGAAAAGTTAAGTTTTTCTGACACTGGGTTGCCCATAAGCCAGTGTTAGTAATGCAGTGGATGAGTGAACTTAAAGTGCTTTGCAAAGAATCAAAACCAGCCTAGGAGAGAAGGAAGAGTTCAGCTATTGAGCCAAAATCATTATTGATGTCCCACCAAATTATTTGACCTGTGCTCAATTTTCTGTAGGGAATCTAAGTAATGGTTTACAAAAACAGGTAGTAAATATGTGATGAAAAGGAGAGAAACATTCATTGGTACTCCTGTTTTCAAGAAGTTCAAACCAAGCATTTTATATTAAACATGAAATAAAGCTGAGTTCTTAGAAGCCACTAAAAGGCAGGCAAAATTTTGAAAGTAGGCTTGAGTGTACATTTTTCTGGGTAAAATTTACATAGCCTGAAAAAGTTTTCAAAATTGTTAGACAGTTTAATAGATTCTTGAATCTACAGCAACCCTGTACATGTAATCTTGCTATTAATATGTTTATAGGTGGGAGGAAATCTACATATTCATGCAGTTTTCACTGAAAGCTCTTTGAATTCCTCCTGCCTCTCTTGCTTGCTAAGACAGAAGCCTTGGGACAATGACAGCTGCTGCAAGGCCACCAAATTCAGCTCATCTCAAATGTTTTACTTTCAATCCATTTGGAAGAGAAGTTTTAGTAGGTAGCATTGACTTTTCAGCCATTTTCTCTAAAATGCTTTTACTGCACTTAGGCAGGAAACACTCAGACTTAAAGCTTCCCCAGGAAACAGATAAGCACAGGGCTGGCTTGCAGACAGGGCAGGTCTCTGTATCTCTGAGTTGGCACAGCCTGGTAGAAATCGTTGAACTGCAGCGTTTCCATCATGGTGCCAGCCTGAGGAATGGCTGGATGCCAAGATTGCTCTTTGGCAACAAGCATCCAGACAAGCAGCTGGTTATTGCAGTGAATCTGAGCAGCGTGCCTGGGGCCCTTACTCTGCTGCCAGACCCTCCAACCCAGTTAGCAACTGAACCCTGGAGGCTTTTTCTGGCTCTGTTCCCGTCTCATCTTGGGGCAGGCTTTGCCCTGGCAAGGGAGATCTCCATCAGGTTGCTTGGTCCTGAGCTGGAGAAGATGCTTTAGACCACCAAGAGCTGAGGGAGCAGTGGGCAGCCAGGGCCAGCCCTGGGGGTGGGGGAGCTGGTCAGAGCATGCTTTCACTAGAGCTATCTGGGGAGGGCAGGGTCCCTGTGAGCCACTGGCATTCCGCTCTAGCTAGGGGCAAGGAGGCGACAGCCTGCTGCTTTTGGCCCTGATGGCATCTATTTTGTGCCTTTTTTTTTTTTTTTTCTGCTGCTAAGACTAAGGGACGTCATGAGCAAACTTGTCAAGAGGAAATTTTCAGGAAGAGGTGAGGGAAGAGAAATTGACCTGGGAAATACAGCCACGTTCAGGGAGTACGGTGACGTTCGCCATGGATGAGCAGGGTCTTACTAAGTGTTCTCTGAGTTTTCAAAGTGGGGAAAAAAGAAATTGCTTCCTTGGGTCTTTGAACACCCTCTCTCTACCAGAATTTCTGGAACCTTGAGACTTGTTTGCTCTCCGGCTTTCGGAAGGGAGGCTGCAGCTTTTCAGGAGGCTTCATCTGCCTGTAGGTTTCTGCCACCGTCTGCAAGTTTACTGCAGCTGCTGAGGAATTTACCCTGAGTGTGCCGGAGCTGGGAATGACCTGTCTGGAAAGCACTCAGCCCTCTTATTTTTGGGGGGAGCGAGTGTGCAAAGGGACTCTGGCAAGATGCTTTGCCCACTTTCCTCTAACCAACACTGCCCTACAGTCTGCAGCCCTGTGCCCTCCACAGTGACTGGCTGGGACTCAGAGAGCTGTTCAGAATGGTTCCGGATCAAGCCTGACAATCTGAACATAGCCATCGGGTAATCCTCAGCATCTTTCAAGTGATGCCTGTCATTTCACCCAGGAAAGTTGCCGTATACTACAATGGTGGGATTATTGAAAATGTTGGCACAGAGAACCAAAGACTCCATTGTGTTTAATTGCTGGGATTCCCGCCTCACCAACAGAACAAGTACCCACAGGATGCTTTCTGTGAACCTTGTCTTTTCTTATATTTGGTGACTTTCTGGAGCCAGGCATATGACTATTAATAGTGTATCTATCACTTTATTTTTTAATTGGAGTATAGTTGATTTACAGTGTTGTGCTCGTTTCTGCTATATAGCAAAGCGATTCAGTTATCCACACATATATATCCTTTTTAATGATTCCTTCCGTTGTGCTTTGTCACAGGGTATTGAATAGAGACTGGTTGTTTATCCATCCTGTATATAATAGTTTGCATCAGCCAACCCCAGCCTCCCACTTCATCACGGTCACCCCCCACCTTGGCAGCTACAAGTCTGTTCTCTATGTCAGTGAGGCTTTCTCTTTCATAACTTTGTTCATTTTTGTCATATTTTAGATTCCACATGGTTGTTCTTTGGTTCTCTGTCAGAATTACTGCACTTTTTTTGGTAATCTCTATGTCCACCCATGTATTATTTCATTCTTTTTGATGGCTAAGTAGTATTCCCAGTGTATATATGTACCAAATCCTCTTTATTCATTCATCTGTTGATGGATATTTAGATTGCTTCCATGTCTCTGCTACTGTGAATAGTACTATTTTGAACAAAGGGATGCATGTATCTTTCTGAATTAGAGTCTTTTCTGCATGCCCAGCAGTAGGACTGCTAAACTGCACGGTAACTCTATTTTTAGTTTTTTTTGAGGAAACCCATATGTTCTCTATAGTGGCTCTACCACTATATTTACATTCCTACCAACAATGTAGGAGGGGTCCCTTTTCTCCACATGCCAGCATGTGTTATTTGTAGACTTTTTAAGATGAAGTAAATGGGTAAACTCTGGGAGTTGACGATGGACAGGGAGGCCTGGCATGCTGCGATTCATGGGGTCACAAAGAGTCGGACACGACGGAGTGACTGAACAGAACTGAACTGAAATAGAGTGGGAATATTGTTCTAATGTTTTACTGCAACTGTGACATTTTCTCTTTCTTTTTTAAAGTATGGTCCAATGGCCTTCTTTTACTTATTTGGTCATTTATCCAGGACACATACTTGCAATTTACCATGTACAACATTCCTCAGGACTGGGTACATCACACACTAGTCAAGCTCACATCTACAGTGTGAAGGAAGAATCTGTGATTAATTTAACTAAGGAATATTTCACTTAAAATAATTTTACAATGATATACATGAGGGTTTTTCTTAGGTAGAGATTCATTTCAGTTGTTCAAACATCATCCTGGCATTTGACGTTTTTGTTCACGAAGTCCTGCTTGGATAATTTTTGTTAGCACTTTCCTGCATTCACGCTGCCTGCTTCCTACCTATCTGCTGGACCCCTGTTAACACCTGAGAAATCAATTCAAATACTTTGCATCACACATCCCGTATCCCTTATCCAGTCTTCACAAAATCATTTCCAAAACAGCCGTCTGTGTTCCCATTTCACCTTATTTATGGGTTGACTAACACACGCATCACCCTGTGTTCTAGTTCATCGCTTCCTCTCATGTCTCCTACTAGACGGTCAGGACACTGAGACTCTTCTTTTCTATATTTGTATGTGTTTTAATTCCAGTGCGGAGGAGGCGATGGCACCCCTCCCCAGTACTCTTGCCTGGAAAATCCCATGAACGGAGGAGCCTGGTGGGCTGCAGTCCATGGGGTGGCTGAGGGTCGGACACGACTGAGCGACTTCACTTTCACTTTTCACTTTCATGCATTGGAGAAGGCAGTGGCAACCCACTGCAGTGTTCTTGCCTGGAGAACCCCAGGGACGGGGGAGCCTGGTGGGCTGCCATCTATGGGGTCGTACAGAGTCGGACACGATTGAAGTGACTTAGCAGTAATTCCAGTGACACTAATTTTTAAAAAATATTTATTTGTT
Organism: Oreotragus oreotragus; assembly: GCA_006410675.1. Lineage (NCBI taxonomy): Eukaryota > Metazoa > Chordata > Mammalia > Artiodactyla > Bovidae > Oreotragus > Oreotragus oreotragus. The sequence continues at coordinate 65,176 of SJYX01013622.1, forward strand.
TATTTGGTTTCACTGGGTCTGAGTTGCGGCACTCAGGATCTTTTAGTTGCAGCATCCAGGCTCTTAGTTGAGGCTTGTGGGGTCCAGGAATCGAACCCAGGCCCTCTGCATTGAGAGATCTGTGTCTTAGCCAATGGTCCACCAGAGAAGTCCGTTGGAGACAATAAATCATATAGAGAAGTGAAGTTATCGCCATTTTACATCAAGAGCATTGTTTTGTCTCTGGATACAGAAGTACAGTTGATTCTTATTATTTGTTGTAGTTATTCTATGAAGTAACTATAAACCCTGAGTTAGCAAATAGTGAACCATTGCTCCTAACAGAGAGTTAGGCTTCAAACTTTGAGCGCATATTCATCAACCAATCAGTACAAAATCGTGTTTCCCGTGTGTTTCAAGATACACATGTAATATCTACTGCTAATTCATTAATATTGAACACATGGCTGAAGCACTATAACTCAGGCCTGAACAAACTAACCTAACACAGTTTTCTTTTTTTTTTTTTCCTCTGTAAGGCACCATCAAAAATCCAGAAATAGTAAAATCAAAACCACCAAGTCAGTAATACTCTATTTAGGAAAAGTTCATTGTGCAGCTAAGCATTGTTTATGATTTGGGAGCTCTCACATTCAAAACTGAACAGAAACTTGGATACCTGCCCTGATGGGATGGCTTATGAAATAATCATGAGGATGTTGTATAATCTTTGGTTATCATGAAGGTGTTCCCAGAGGCATGGGGTTCGTCAAAGTGATGATCTTATAGCACTTTTAGGAAGACGACGTGGGGAAGGCAATGGCACCCCACCCCAGTACTCTTGCCTGGAAAATCCAATGGACGGAGTAGCCTGGTGGGCTGCAGTCCATGGGGTCGCTAACAGTCGGACAGACTGAGCGACTTCACTTTCACTTTTCTCTTTCATGCATTGGAGAAGGAAATGGCAACCCACTCCAGTATTCTTGCCTGGAGAATCCCAGGGATGGGGGAGCCTGGTGGGCTGCCGTCTATGGGGTCACACAGAGTCGGACACGACTGAAGCGACTTAGCAGCAGCAGCAGCAGCAGGATCTAGGGTTTATAGGAGACATCTCTTAGAAGGAAACAATAATGTTATAATATCCACTAGTTATTGAGGCGGGGAAGGCAATGGCACCCCACCCCAGTACTCTTGCCTGGAAAATCCAATGGACGGAGTAGCCTGGTGGGCTGCAGTCCATGGGGTCGCTAACAGTCGGACAGACTGAGCGACTTCACTTTCACTTTTCTCTTTCATGCATTGGAGAAGGAAATGGCAACCCACTCCAGTATTCTTGCCTGGAGAATCCCAGGGATGGGGGAGCCTGGTGGGCTGCCGTCTATGGGGTCACACAGAGTCGGACACGACTGAAGCGACTTAGCAGCAGCAGTAGTTATTGAGGAATTCCTCTTTTCTAGGTACTATGCCAGTAACAATAATTAATGATAATTAACTAATAATGAATATCAAAACAGTAGCAAGTCCTGATCAAGGGCTGTCTGCCAGGCAATGTTCTAAACGTTTCTATATATTAACAAATCCTTATTAACAAATTCAAAATAACCATCCTTCAAGGAAGATACTATTATTTCTCTCATTTTACAGATCAGAAAACTGAAGCACAGAGAAGCAAAGTGACTTGCTCAAGTAGAACCAGTAAGTTGACAAAGTTAGGACTCAAACTCTTTTCTCTGGTCCAGCTAGTCCTCTGGGCTCTGAATCCGAACAACTGTGCCCAGTGCAGCCATCTGTCCGGTCTCTGAAGCTTACCAGCTCTCTGTTTCTCTGGCAGATGTGCTATTCTGCTCAGGAGGACAGCTGTGTCTCCAAAAGGGACATTCAAATAGGCCAGCGGACTCTGCGACCCTGCAGAAGACCCCACTGCTGCTGCTGCTAAGTCGCCTCAGTCGTGTTCGACTCTGTGCGACCCCATAGATGGCAGCCCGCCAGGCTCCCCGGTCCCTGCGATTCTCCAGGCAAGAACACTGGAGTGGGTTGCCATTTCCTTCTCCAATGCATAAGAGTGAAAAGTGAAAGTGAAGTCGCTCAGTCTGGTCCGACTCCACACCGACCTGGAAAACTCCGTTCTTTGTATCTGGAGAGAGTCTGTATCATGATAGGATCTTAGGACCCACCCAGGCAGTTTTTCAGGTTTCCACGTGGTCTCTCCCCTCCTGGAAATAAGAATAAGCACTCAGGGATGGACCCAAGGGGATCCCAACAGTCTTGAATAAGTCTTCCTTATCTTTAAAGCAAGTGTCAGAATCATTTTTTCTTCAAACATGAATTAGTTCATTCATCCTCAGAAGGATTCTATGAGGTAGGTAACCGTCTTCACTTTCACTGGGGAAGGAGGGAAGAGACACCGTGCCCTCAGGGATGACACACCAGCTGTTACCACATCTGCAGGTTGTACTTGGAGGTTCCCCCAAGTTCTCCTGGCTGCAGGTGGTCCCGTTAGCCCACCTGCTGGGATTTTAACTCGGCGAGATATTGCGCCCTTTGCGACACAAATCTGGATATTCTCCAGCCGCCCCCCGCCCCCCGGCCCCGGCCNGGACGGAGTAGCCTGGTGGGCTGCAGTCCATGGGGTCGCTAACAGTCGGACAGACTGAGCGACTTCACTTTCACTTTTCTCTTTCATGCATTGGAGAGGGAAATGGCAACCCACTCCAGTATTCTTGCCTGGAGAATCCCAGGGATGGGGGAGCCTGGTGGGCTGCCGTCTATGGGGTCACACAGAGTCGGACACGACTGAAGTGACTTAGCAGCAGCAGCAGCAGGAAGACGGCGTAAGTGTCTTTTATGACTACCATAGACATTTCCAAGAAATCACCTAAGTGATGCTTCACTCAAAGTCATGAACTAAGCTAGGTTTAGCTTTACATCCATGGTTGAAATGATTTTGTTTGCTTGGAAGATTTTTAATCCCGATCTCTACTTTATTTTAACAGCGAGTTAAACTAACAGCGTGTTGCACTAACAAACACTAGAGAGCACTTACATGCTAAGATGGGGTGGGGGGTGCAGGGATTAATTTTAAACAGGGGGGAAAAAAATCACAAAAATGTGAAAAATGTGACATTAAATAGGTGGCCCAAAGGACCATCTTTCCAGGATGCAGCTGAACCAGGACTGGTTTCCAGGATGAGCTGAAACAGAAAGGCAGAGTGTGCCCTTGTTCCCTGTGAGCCGAGCACATGTGGCAGGAAACCATTTTTTCACTTCTTTATTCACATTTCCGCAAATGACCAGGAAACCACCCCAGGTATTGATGTTGAAGCTACCCATAAAGTTTAGCGATTAAGTAAATTCTCAAATACTGAATCTGTGAAAGGCAAGGATGGACTACTTTAAGTATCACTCCTGTTAAATCTGATAGTCAACATTTTGTTTGATCCAAACCGGGTGTGCGGTGGAACATAGAATCAGACAATGCCATTTTGTGTGGTGTTGTATAAGTAGTGATTAGGACGTTGTCATTTGAAATGGCTGTGTGTTCAGTCACTAAGTCGTGTCCACCTCTTTGCGACCCCATGGACTGCAGCACCCAGGCCCTGTCCATTCAGTCAGTGATGCTATCCAACCATCTCATCCCCTGTAGCCCTCTTCTCCTTTTGCCTTCAGTCTTTCCTAGCATCAAGGTCTTTTCCAATGAGTTGCTGCTTCACATCATTTGAAGTAGATTTTATTATTTATTTTTTATTAAATTATAAATGACTTGCAATGTTGTATTAATTTCTGCTGTACGGCAAAGTGATTCAGTTATACATACATATATGTATATAGACATTCTTTTTCATGTCTTTTCCATTATGGTTTATCACACGATATTGAATATAGTTCCCTGTGCTACACAGTAAGATCTAGTTGTTTACTAGTTCTCTATATAATAGCTTTTATCTACTAATTCCAAATTCCCAGTTGATCTACTCCCCCTTCTCTTGGCAACCACAAGTCTATTCTGTTTGTCTTCTAGTCTGTTTCTGTGAAGTACATTTTATTTTTTAAATATTCTACTCCTTATTTATTTATTTGGCTTTGCTACGCGGCATACAAGATCTTAGTTCCACAACAGGGATCAAACCTGAGTCTGCATTAGAAGTGTGGAGTCTTAACCACTGGATCTCCAGGAACATTCCTAATCCACTCTTTTTTTTTAAAAAATAATCTTGAGTGTTTAATTCCAATAGAAGAATGAGGGCATGCAAAAACGTGTTATGCAGAAGTTACTCTGTATCCCTTATAATTTGCCCTATTCTATAAGTGAATGCAATATTAACTACAAACGAAATACTGAATACTTTAAAACACATCCAGAGCATGAATCTCTGCACAGTGGATTTTCAGTAGCAACAATGAGCTTGACTCAGAATAGAATATAGATACACATGTAGTATTGATGATAATCCACTCTGGGAACTTCCCTCTGCAATGTATTTAATCCACTATGTACCACTGGCTACTGTACAGGCATCTTTTTATTCATCTTCTGTGGGACTACGAACAGTACCAGAAGGATGCATTCATTAAGATCCATAGGAGAGTAATGACTATGCTCATAGAAATAGATTTTTCTTTCTAGTAGAAAAACATGGGGTTTGTACTTTCAAGATATTCATCATGTAGGCTGAATGTGTAAGTCTTTAAGGAAACTCAAAAAATTTTAAACTTTTACATCTTTACATAAATACACTCAATGAAAAAACCAAGTGTTTGTGTGTGGAAGGTGATATAAGAAATACATAAGATATCTGTCTGCTCTCTGCAGCCCTGACAACACTGGAGTAAAGGGAAACGTAGCCCGAGAGCTAAACAAGTGTACAGGGGTGCCGTGGGTGAAGGGTCTCAGAACACTCCTTGTTTTAAAATAAGGAAGTGTACAGTGTGTGACTTTAGTTCACAATATTGTACTGCATGTTTGAAAGTTGCTAAGAATGTACATTTTTAAAACTGTCATCACATACACACACAAAAGACAAGTATTGAAATAACTTGCATGTAAGGGTGATAGGCTTAAGGGTGTGATAAAGAAACCACCAAACCAGTCTATCCTAAAGGAAATCAACCCTGAATACTCACTGGAAGGGCTGATGCTGAAGTTGAAGCTCTAAAAGTTTGGCCACCTGATGCGAAGAGCTGACTCATTGGAAGAGACCCTGATCCTGGGAAAGGTTGAAGGCAAAAGGAGAAGGGGCTGGCAGAGGACGAGATGGTTGGATAGTACCACTGATTCAATGGACATGAACTTAGGGGAACTCCAGGAGATAGTGAAGGACAAGGAGGCCTGGCAAGCTGCAGTCCATGGTGCTGCAAAGAGCAGCTTAGCAACTGAACAGCAACAAAAGACGCCATCAGAACGAGACCTAGAAAGTCTCCTTTGAGACAGACCTTGCGTGGGCAGAGTTGTGAATGTGACACTGAGCAGAGTCGGGGCCACACCTCCGTCCATCTGGGCTGACCTGTGTGTCGGGAGCACAGGGCATGCGTTCCCGGGGAGGGAATTAACCTCACTAGGCCTCAGAGTCTGGGAGCCACCCTTGACTCTGCCTTTCCCCACTTCCATGTGCAGTCAGGTGCCACCTCACGCCACATCTGTCTCCTGAATTTCTCCTGGGTGTTCATCCTTTGCTCCTATATCCTTCCTATCACTGCTCACACTCAGGTCCTGCTATCTCTTTCTGGAAAGGCCTTCCTGAAAAGCCCTGGCAAAGGCCCTCTGAGCTGTCTTCTGCACTGCAACTAGAATCAATTTCTCCTTGTGTGTGTTAACTGCCTAGTCATCTCTGACTCTTTGTGACCCCATGGACTGTAGCCCACCAGCTCCTCTGTTCGGCTGAATTCCTCGTGAAATTCTCCAGGTGAGAATACTGGAGTGGGTTGCCATTTCCTTATCCAGGGGACTTCCTGATCCAGGGATTGAACCCAGGTCTCCTGCATTGCAGGGAGATTCTTTACCATCTGAGCTACAGGAAAGTCCCTTAGTCAACCAGATAAGGTCCCCTTGAAGCCCCAGAGTCCTTCAAGCATTCCCTCAGCCCTTGCCTGCCATCAAGGCCTCTCAAGGTCAAGAGGTTCCCTCTTTCCTTCTCCAGCCTCACTTCTGACCACTCAGCACCTTGCCCTGTCTATGTCAATGTTAACAAANCCCCAGAGTCCTTCAAGCATTCCCTCAGCCCTTGCCTGCCATCAAGGCCTCTCAAGGTCAAGAGGTTCCCTCTTTCCTTCTCCAGCCTCACTTCTGACCACTCAGCACCTTGCCCTGTCTATGTCAACGTTAACAAACTCAAGTTGCTAAGGTTGCCCTATAGCTTTTTATATCTCTGCCTGGGGCACTCTCCCTTCCTTCTGTAGCTCCTAGGCATCTGTTCAGGTATCAACTATACCAGTTCTTCTAGGAAGTCCTTCTCAACTCTTAGATGAGACCTGATAGTCTTCTGAATTTCTCACAGAGAAATGAATGAATCCACAGTGTATTATAATTGCATCTTAAAACTTTGACCTACCATCAAACTATAGCATAAGCTCCTTATTTACAAGGATTACATCTTAGTTACCACTCTATATTTTCCAGCATCAGTTGAATGAATATAATAAAGGGTACACAGGTCAGGGAATATTTTTGGAGGAAGGAGAGACATGTCATAGCCAGAAATAAATATATTTATCTGCATATTGCACATTTATACACTCATGCTGCTGCTGCTGCTAAGTCACTTCAGTCGTGTCCGACTCTGTGTGACCCCATAGACGGCAGCCCACCAGGCTCCCCTGTCCCTGGGATTCTCCAGGCAAGAACACTGGAGTGGGTTGCCATTTCCTTCTTCAATGCATGAA
>SJYX01013622.1:72544-84749 GCA_006410675.1 Oreotragus oreotragus
TTGCCTTGGGTGAGTTGTTTTGACTCTTTGGGGGAAAAGAGCTGCTGGGATGAGAAATTGCCAGTCATTCATTCCCACAGACAAGGGAGTTATTAACACTCTTATGTGCTGGGCACTTTGCAAGTTCCACTGATAAACACACATCATCTTTCTTCAAGCAAGTACCATTGACAGGGCTAATTTGCGTGGCTGAGAACGTCACCGCCATCCTCCCCACCATGGCTTTCTCACCCCAGAGCACATGGATGGTGAGACGCTGTTAGCAGGAGCCCTTCTCATCAGCAGTGGATCAGGCAGAGCGCGTCTAGAATCTGAAGACGTGATCTGTGCTGTCTTTTTGTTCTAGTGCCAGCTGAGCACTTACATAAGCACATTGCATTCATCTACAAAAATAAAAAATGGCATTATTTGTCGTCTACCTGTTTCATATGTCATAAAGACAAATTATATTCTTCTTTTAAACCTTCCTCCCACTTCTTGGGATCGGTGCTAATTATCATGAAAGATATGCATTCCTTCAGTCAGGAACTCACTTAGCAAACTGACTAATCACCAGCTATGTTTAAGCTGCGGTGATAGGTGCTGAGAATAAAGAGCCTTTATTTTTTTTATATACTGGCCCTTTGAGTAAGTGCGGATAGGAAAAATAGACCATGAGTGTGCCAGTGTGAAGCAAGGATCCAGAATTAAGAGAACCATAGGATTACAGAGTTAGAGTGGACACGAAAACATGAGTCCAAACTATTTCCTAAGGCTCGAGTTCCATCTAAAACCCAGGAGCCTAAAGGCTCACTAGCTTAGTTGGAGTATTTATACTGAGATGGACTCCCCACCTTTTGATGTATTTCACGTCACTGTTGATCAACTCTCATTGTTTGTGAGGTATTTTCTTCTAACAAGTCAAAATACATCTTGCCATGCAGAGCAAAGTAAATTCTTCTTCCGGATAACAGCCTTGAAAATGTAACAAGGTAATTGTCAGTGCCTTGGGTCTTTTCTCCAGGCTAAATAAAATCAATACAGTATTGGTAGACGGCTGTTCGCCATCCCAAAGTCTTTCTGAATGTAAAAAGTGGAATATTTTTTCAGGGTTCCAGTTACAATTTCATGGGTCGTAAGAGCAGTCTGGTGGGCAAAAGAATAGAGTAGACTAGACTAAAAAATACCGGTGTGTTTTACACATGGTAAGCATAGCTGTTGTTTCGTGAAATGTTTATTTCAGGTGTGTGTACGCTTCTGTATTTCTGTACACCTGTGTTTGTATATACTGAATCCCAGATTAAAATGACTTCTTTTGAAACTAGCTGATTTACAATGGTGTGTTGATTTCTTCTGTACAGCAAAGTGATTCAGATATACACATTTGTATACACACATTATTTTTCATATTCTTTTCCGTTTTGATCTGTCATAGGATATTGAATATAGTTCCCTGTGCTGTACAGTGGGAGCTTGTTTTTTATTCATTCTTTGTATAGTAGCTTGCATCTGCTAACCCCAGCTTCACACTCCATCCTTCTCCCGACCCCTGTCCCCTTGACAACCACCTCCCTGTCTCTACATATGTGTTCTGCTTCTGTTGTGTAGATAAGTTCATTTGTGTTATACTTTATATATTCTACATATAAGTGATATCATATGGTAGTAAGATAATTTCTTAATGTGAATCACAATAAATAAAATAAGGTAAAATAAAACTAAACCTCTGACAGGCCACCTCAACAGATTTCTTGTCCTTTAAGAGTTTCTTGGAAGTCAGTGTGTATAAGAATGACCTGGAAAGTTTGTTAAATACAGATTATGTTCCTTCCCTTCTTCCCTCTTCTCCAGATTCTCATTCAGACTATCTGAGGTGGGATGAGTTGCACTGCAGTTTTAATATAAATTACACCTTATAGGCCCCTGGGCTCTTTACCTATTGATCTATGGCAATCGCCCTCAGTTCCCCTGCCCGTGATGGTCAGAGCGTGTCAATCTATAGAGTCAGTGTGTATAACACTTAATTTCATTTATATCTTAAAATCAAATTAAATATTTTAAGTAATTTCTCCTCACAGCCCACTTTGGAGGCACTTGGAGTATCGGCAGTGGTCTTTGCAGGGGAGACCAAGGTTAGAAACAGAAACTCAAGGAGGACTTGGAGAGGAGTGTCTGACTCCCAGGAGTGCACTTGCTTCTGCTAACTGAGCCCAGCAAGGGTCGAGCCCGGCTCAGCTCACCTACCACATCTCCCTGCCCTGTCCTCCCTGCGCCGGGGAGGACTCCCCCTCGGTGCCCTCAGCCGTCCGCTACGATCTCAGCACGGGTCCTACTTCTCATCCAATCGCGATCTTCCTCGCTAGAAGTCCCTAGCGCAGATTAGCCAGAAACGGTGCTTCCTACCCGTCGGCTCCAACTAGACACCAAGCTTCAAGCCCGTTCTTGATTTTCTCGATTTCTTGCTGTTCCTCCTAAACGTGCAGTTTTCTCTTCTTTTCTTGTGTTTCTTATCGTAGAATCATGACACCTTCCCTTTGAGAATGCTCATCATAATGCTTCAGTCTTGAGGGGATTTCTCCACCCTCTAATGCCATCTCTGCCTTCAGAGATTCACACAGCAGTATCTCCCCTGTGCCTTTCACTTAACTGTTCTGGTCTCCCTTCTAAATGCAAAGCCTCTCTTGGGCTTACCTTTCCCAGGTCTTCAAGAGCCTCCCTGCAGCCCCTCTCTCAAAGCCTCTTCTACCATGCAGACAATGACGGCAACAATGACAGTAAAATGCCATCCTAGGCTCACAGGACTTCAAAAACGTCCAGTGGTTGCAAAAAGTAGCTTTGACACACAAAGGTTGGAAGTATGCACATCTTGTTGATATTGCAATGTTGTGCGTTAGGAGCTTTGGGAACGCGCAGGTAGAAGCTGGACGTGATCTTCTCTGAGAGATACTCTCCTGAGTCTTCAGCATTTTGCGTTGAAAACAGTAAGTCTACATATAAAAAGGTAGCCTAACATTTTGAGTTTAAATCTGCCACTTTGTAGACTTGTAAATATTGGGCAGACTACTTCATTTCCTGAGTCTCTATTGCTTTCTCTTCAACATGGGCGACAATGCATCCTGAAACGGAGCAATTTAAACCATGATCAAAAATAAAGAAGCACGCTCACAGAAGGCTCTGTCCTAATTGCCACTGTTAATCTGATTCCTGAGTTAACAGCTGCATTTGTCAGGTTAAGTCCCATTTCTCTGCGGACCGTTTCTCAAGGGTGTGGCGTCAGCGTCAGGGTGAGCTTCCTTTTAGGAGAGGCTGTCTTCAGTCTATGATATTTGTTCATTTAATATTGCTGTCAATTTGAGTATTATTTTTAAATTGACATATAGTGGACTTACAATGCTGTGTTAGTTTCAGGGGTACAGCAAAGTGCTTCAGTTTTATATGTGTGTGTGATATATACATGTCATTACAGGTTGTTAAAAAATATTGAGTATAGTTCCTTGTGCTATACAACAGGTCCTTGTTGTTTACCTGTTTTATATATATATTAGTATGTATGTGTTAATCTCAAACTTCTGATCTATCCGTCCTGCCTACCTTTTGCCTTTGGTAACCATACGTTTGTTTTCTAAGCCTGTGAGTCTGTTTCTGTTTTGTAAATAGGTTCATTTGTATCAGTTTTTAGACTCCACATATAGGTCACATCATATGTCATTTGTCTTTGTCTGATTTACTTCACCTAGTATGATCATTTCTAGGCTGATCCGTGTGGCTGCAAATGACAGTATTGCATTCTGTTTTTGTGGCTAGGTAATGTTCCATGTTTTTTATCCACTCATCTGTAGATAGATACTTAGATTGTTTACCTGTCTCGGCTATTGTAAATAATGCTGCAGTGAACACTGGGGTGCACGCATCTTTCAAATTAGAGTTTTCGTCTTTTCTGGATGTTTAATAAATCACAGGATATTTTCTTGTTTGTACATTGTCATATATCACCTCCTAGGGGGGTGTCATTACAGATTCTCATTTACTTCTATTGTCCAATTATGAGCCGCTGTCTGTCTTCAGTCTCAGAGCTACACCTCACTTTCCTTGATTTTTCGGAAATGTCACTTCTGGGATGAAGCCACAGACTCTGCTCTCTGGAGTGTACTCAGTCCTTACAGTAAATGTAACACTTATTTTATCCCAGTTTTTCCGGTTTTAGCAGCTTCAATGAAGCTATTTTTAATGCTGTGCCAAATATGGCACAGATTGCAGCCATGGCTAAGTTGTTGGGAAGGATAAATCTGCAAGCTAGGAGGACGGATTGTGTCCATATGGTTTCTAACTTATTGGTTTTGCTTAGAAACAGAAAATGGCTTAAGAAAACTAAGAGTGCCCCTCACACTGGTCAGAATGATCATCATTTAAAAATACACAAACAGTAAATGCTGGAGAGGATGTGGAGAAAAGGGAACCCTCATGTACTGTTGGTAGGACTATAAATTGATATGGTCACAGTGGAAAACAGTATGGAGGTTCCTTAAAAAACCAAAAATAAGACTACAGTATGACTATACTGTAGTATATGAATATACCCAGAGAAAATAATAATTCAAAATAATTCAAAAAATTCATGCTCAGTGTTCATTGTAGCACTGTTTACAATAGCTGGTACATGGAAGGACCCTAAATGTTGCTATCTACCAATAAAAGAATGGAAAAAGCAAAATGTGGTGTGTATATATATACACAATGGAATATTATTCAGTCACAGAAACGAATGGACCTGTGCACTTTGCAGAGATGTGGGTAGACCTAGAGACTGTAATGTAGAGTGAAGAAAGTCAGAGAGAGTAAAAACCTAAATATTGCTATCTACCAATAAAAGAATGGAAAAAGCAAAATGTGGTGTGTATATATATACACAATGGAATATTATTCAGTCACAGAAACGAATGGACCTGTGCACTTTGCAGAGATGTGGGTAGACCTAGAGACTGTAATGTAGAGTGAAGAAAGTCAGAGAGAGTAAAACAAATATTGCATTATACTGCCTATATGTGGACTCTAGAAAAATGATACAGATGAACTTATTTGCATAGCAGAAATAAAGACACAGATGTAGAGAACAGATGTATGGATACCTGAGGGGGAAGCAGGGGAGATGAATTGGAAGATTGAAATTGACACATATATACTATTGATACTATGATATTGCAAGGAGGTCAAACAGTTAATCCTAAAGGAAATCAACCGTGAATATTCAATGAAAGGACTGATGTCAAAGCTGAACTTCCAATACCTGAGGCAAAGAGCGAATTCATTGGAAAAGACCTTAATGCTGGAAAAGACAGAAGGCAGGAGGAGAAGGGGGCGACAGAGGACAAGATGATTGGATGGCATCACCAACTCGATGGACTTGAGTTTGAGCAAGCTCCAGGAGATGGTGAAGGGCAGAAAAGCCTGGCGTGCTGCAGTCCATGGGGTTGCAAAGACTGAGCAACTGAACTGAACTGAACTGAATGTTTGATTGGACTACAAGAAGATCAAGTGATCAATCCTAAAGGAAATCTACCTGGAATATTCATTAGAAGGACTCATACTGAAGCTGAACCTGCAGTACTTTGTACACCTGATGAGAAGAATATACTCATTGGAAAAGACCCTTCTGCTGGGGAAAATGGAAGGAAAAAGGAGAAGGGAGAGGAAGAGATGATCAGATAGCATCACAGATTCAATGGATGTGATTTTGCACAAACTCCGGGAGATAGTGGCGGGCAGAGGAGTCTTGGGTTCTGCAGTCCATGAGGGTGCAGAGTCAGACACAACTTAGAGACTGAATAACGACAACAGTGTTTGATGAGTGTATTTTAGTTCATCATGAGTTTCGCTCTTGCTTCTTTTATCTCTTAATAACAGACTTGTAACTTTTAAAGTTATATCCTATTTCTTTTTATAGTAGAATCTCTGGTCAGTTCATGCTAAATTTCCCCAAGTACTTTGCAAATTAGAAGAGTATTTCTGGGTGTACATGAGAACTACTGGTGCAGAATCTAATATGTCACTATGCCAAAAAATAAACGGTAGCAGCACTCCAGAAAGGATTAAATTCACTGGATAGTTGCTAACAAAGTTGTTAGTCAGGAGTGATTATTCTCTGTCATTTGTCCTCTCTGTGCTAGCAACTCCAAAAACAGTTCTCCCTAATGAAGTATTGAATCAGCCAAGATAAAATAATATAAATGAACATACAAAAATGTCTATTAAATGATACAATCCTAAAGACTTTTACAAACTCACTTATTATGTAAAATAATTTTAGATAGCCAAAGAACCACAGAAACAATAAGATGAATAAATACCACCCAATGATGCAAGAACTATAAAGTTGTTGCTGCTGCTGCTGCTAAGTCGCTTCAGTCGTGTCTGACTCTGTGCGACCCCATAGACGGCAGCCCACCAGGCTCCCCCCATTCCTGGTTTAGTTATTTATAACTTTGGTCTTAGTAAAGAAGAGTTTAAATATCTGGTTTAGACAGCAAATGTAGAGGAAGCAGAAAAAAAAATAGCTATTTCATGCTGNTGCTAAGTCGCTTCAGTCGTGTCTGACTCTGTGCGACCCCATAGACGGCAGCCCACCAGGCTCCCCCCATTCCTGGTTTAGTTATTTATAACTTTGGTCTTAGTAAAGAAGAGTTTAAATATCTGGTTTAGACAGCAAATGTAGAGGAAGCAGAAAAAAAAATAGCTATTTCATGCTGCCAAGTATAGAAAGTCATTTTTATAATGAAGGGAGCTGATGTTCTTATTTCACATAAATTAGTCACGCAATTCACAATTTAGACATTTATAAGGAATAAATTTATATTGTGATATTAGTTTTGATAGCTGCTTCCTACAACCAAGTAGGAAAATCACACTAATGTGCTTTTTTTCTTTAAAAATTCTTGCACCCTCTCTTTGTTTTCCATGACAAACACATACTAGAGACAAAAAATTCTAAACTTTCAGGTAAGAAAATGTCACTGAGAGAAAAATGTTAAGCTAATTAAGTTAGAGAAATGATTTGTTATTTCTTTGTCTTTTCTATTATCAATATAGACACAAATTGTCTCCTTCATAAAATCCTGAATTTTTCCAGTATCAGCTAAGAGTTTTTTAATCATTTACTTAGAAATATGCCAATGTGCTGCACATATATTTAAATATCAGTTTTAGTCTCAAAATGATTACTTAGGCATTGCTTGCTATTGAGAAGTATGGGCTTTAACATTCTATGTGTGTGTATTTCTGTTACTTCTCTGGCCTGCTCCTTAGTCTTGGAAATTTTAGTTTACTGCCTTGGGCTTCATTTTTCACACATACAAAATAGTCAAAAGCCATACCTACAGTGTTAGTCCAAGAATTAAATAATTAATAAAAGGGTCTTGAAGAAGTCTAGCTAATATAACTGCCAAAAACCAGAAACCATTATTATATAGCATAATATTATTTACTTTATTGTTATTATAAAATATTGCATCTGTCGCACTCTCTCCTTTAGATCTGTCTGAAATTATACTTTAGCAAACCCTATGATTATTTTCTAAATTTCTATGAACCTCAGAGTGCTTGGGTTATAAACTTGCAACAACAAGACTCTAGAAAGAATACAGCCTTCAGTCAACATGGAGAGAGAAACTTGCTCTCTTCTCTGCAACGGTACAATAAGTGGTCTTTGAAGTTTCTGAAATTAGTAGTCATTTCGAAATTAATTTAGCAGAAGGCAATAAACCCTCGGTTTAAAAAAAAAACACTTCAAATTATAGATTAGAGTGCAATGATATAAAACAGCAACACAGAAAAGTTGTGTTTAGCAAATATTTAATAAATAATGAATAAGTACAGTGAGTGATCTGAAACCTATTGCTTTAATACATCTTCCTTTATGCTGCAGCAGATCAAGAAGTCCTCCACTTTCCAGTGACTAATGTAATTAATTTACTAATTGCTCATAGAGAGTCCTTCCCTTGGAAGTTCTAAGAGAACTATTTGATATTTGATATCATACCTATTTGATATTTTGTCTTCCTTTCTCGTTCAAGAAAATTTGCCCCGTTGGTGACACAGTTAATATTATTGTGGTCCATTGTTTACTCATCAAAGCATCCATTGCTTTTATCATAAAAACCAAAACCATGCTGTTAGAAAAGTATTAAAAACATTAATTGTGACACATAAAAATTTACCTAATTAGTGCTATAACTACTCTAGTATTCTTGCCTGGAGAATCCCATGGACAGAGGAGCCTGGAAGGCTGTAGTCCACGTGCTCGCTAAGAGTCGGACACGACTGAGCGACTTCATTTTCACTTTTCACTTTCATGCATTGGAGAAGGAAATGGCAACCCACTCCAGTATTCTTGCCTGGAGAATCCCAGGGACGGGGAGCCTGGTGGGCTGCCGTGTATGGGGTTGCACAGAGTCGGACACGACTGAAACGACACAGCAGCAGCAGCAGCAGTGCTACAACTAAGCAATAAATCACTTAATNACCCACTCCAGTATTCTTGCCTGGAGAATCCCAGGGACGGGGAGCCTGGTGGGCTGCCGTGTATGGGGTTGCACAGAGTCGGACACGACTGAAACGACACAGCAGCAGCAGCAGCAGTGCTACAACTAAGCAATAAATCACTTAATTGCTCCCATATAGTAAATCTTATGTTGAAATTGGCACGATGCTACTAGTATAGATAATGAAATATTCAAGTATTAGAGTGATTTAAGGAAATTATCTAGATATAGCAGTTTAGCAAATGACATATAACATGAAAATATGTGTTATGTGAATGTTTACTTTTGCCATTGGTTGCATCAACATTTGCCCGGATTTAAGGTTTTATATATTTAAAACTAAACCATTTTCTCACTCTCTTCTATTCTCTTTTCTACACTCGCTTAGACCATCTTCCTTAATTTCTGCTCCCTCAAAAACAGAAGCCAAGACAAAGATTAAAGTGCAAGTGTTATTTTTTGAGAGATGCAGAAACAATTTCAGAGCAGTAGAGAGGTGAGATAGGAAAGGGCAGGAAGCCGGCACCCACAGAGAATGTAAAAGCGCATGGACAGACTATGAGAAAGGATGCAATCACACCTCAGTTTTTCTACCCTAGGAGTGAAAGGAGAGGGAAGTGGGTTGTTCATAGACTGCCTCCTGCTCCTCTTGGAGTTTATGCTATACCTGGGAAGTGTAATTCCCTGGCATGGCAGTATAACCCTGGAGGGAGAGAGGCTTTCAAATAAAGCCTTCAGACCAAGATGCATATTCTACAATCAAAAGACCACTGGAGTAGGCAGTTACAGTAAGATATAAATATTTGGGGCCATGAAGTTACAGCATTCCTATACCAGCTTCATAACAGGTGCAAAAGATATGTTAACTCTGCAACTGGCCCAAAAATTGCTGAAAGAGAGAGAGAAAGAGGAGAGATAATTCAAGTGAGAATTTTCCCTCCTATGATTGTCATTTTCCTATATTAAAAGAATGAAATAAATAGAATTATTTTTACAAATCAGTATATTTTCATACCCCCATATTTGTTATAAGTATATATACAAGTAGGTATTCACTTAAATATTGCACAGTTCAANAAAAAAAAACTAGCACAACATTATAAAAATCTATACTCCAATAAAAATTAATTAAAAAAATACAATTGGGGAAAAGGGCTATTTTTTTTCCAGACAACTGAGGGTTGCTCTCCTCCTCTGCCTGCTGGACTCATAGCTCCTCCTTTAAATGATCAGATTTGATTATTATCAGCCTGCCTGGCCTTTCAAATGAGTTATTCAAGCCATAGTTACTCTCAGCTGAACTAGTAGCAATTTAAAGCCAGGACTTTGAACCTTTTTCTTTTGTTTCCCCAAATGTCTTCTGTGGCACTTGTTGTACTTAAAAGGCATTGAGGAAATGTCAGGCTGATAGATCGAGCTCTCTGTGACCGCCAGATTCCACAAGGCTTTCAGTGGATATCACGGGTTGAATGGTGTTTGTCAGAAAAACAAATGAACAAACAAAAATAAACATAGCTCTGAGGTTCAGCTCAAGTTTACTTCCTCTGGGAAGGAATCCTGTGAGCCTCGTCTCCCTCTGCTTACCCCACCCTTCCCTGATTCCCAGCATAATTATGTCCAAGCTTGTCCATGTTCCTCAGGATGTCTTAGTCTGATGCTTCAGTCACAGCCACTTGGTACCAATGACACTCTTTGGGACAGTTTTTTTTTTTTTTATGTCTGAGATCCTGCCTTAGTCACTGAGCACGTTGAAGACAGAACTCACACCTGATTCGTCTCTCTAGTCCCAGGACAGTGGTTGGAACACAGCAGCAGCCAGATATATAGTTATGAAATACACATAGTAAATAAGAAACGCGACAGTGATAAACACCTTTATTTACCTATCTAGCTCAGCCTCACGTCTCTAAAAGGGTGTGCCAAGTCCACAAAAGCAATGCAGATAACAATGCAGGGTTTTTAGGACAGGAAATGGAAAATGGAAATCTGGCTGCTTCTTTTCCTGCTTTCTGAAAAGCCACAGCACAAGTCACATGGATAAAAGACATAAATGTCAGCGAATGGATTTATGGGTGGTAAACATGCCAGCTTCTTGGCGTAATGTGCCAGCACTAGTAGTTAGGCTATCCATTTCACTGACTGCTTCTAATATACAAGTGTGTATTTAGAGATGGGAACACGATAGCCCTTAAATAATTAATAATAAATAATTGATATGTACCTCCAGAGAGATGGTTTCTAGTATTTCTGGCCTACTGGGTGGTCTCCATTTGTCTTTTTTAAAAGGCTTTAGGATTTGGCATCAGAATAGAGGGGAATATGCACTTCCTTTGAAACATTTTTTTTTTTCCCCTGGATATCTAGTGAGACCTTGAGCCTGGAAGTCTTTTAGAAACACACTTTGTATTTATAGGCTCCGGTATCTATATGGTGAAAATTCTCTTTAATTGGAACACTTTATGTAAAGTCCCCAAAGAGGTGTGTTTCAAGATGGAAAGCATTGCTATTCAGAGGAGTGACTTTTTCAAAGTAACTCATTCATATTATTGACTTTTTAAAGTGAAGTTTCTCTAAGTGTTTGTTCAGCACTGCAGGTTCTGAAATCACAGGAAGAGTGTCTTACACATATGTTTTGTGATCGTGCTTCTTCATTTTAATCGGGTGGAGCTGACTGGGAGAGAAAGCTCTGGTCAGTCTGGTCTGCCCCAGGCCCTCTAAACAGCTGTGTAAGCAGTGGGTCATGGAAAGACTGGGCTCACGGATTTGGATGTCATTCAAGAAGCAGTGTGACTCCACGGCAGGACCTCACTCGTTGCCTAACCCTGTCACTGTTCCTCTGTGGTCATTCTGGAAATCAAAATCCAATAGCAAGGCCACTGGAGAAATGCTTTTAATAAACTGTACACATCAGTCATCTGAACAGAAAGCTATCTCTGAGACAGTGGTGGTGCATTTCTGCACAGCGATGCCAATTACAAGCCTTGGGTATATGACAAGAAGGGGACACAGCATGGTTGCGACCACAGCTGAGTTATAGCAACCGACAGAAAACACACCTGGACGTGGGTGATTTCTCTGTGAAAAGCAGAAAGCAGCCTCCCCTGCCTCACAACCCTTCTTCNATTACAAGCCTTGGGTATATGACAAGAAGGGGACACAGCATGGTTGCGACCACAGCTGAGTTATAGCAACCGACAGAAAACACACCTGGACGTGGGTGATTTCTCTGTGAAAAGCAGAGAGCAGCCTCCCCTGCCTCACAACCCTTCTTCAAGTGTCCTTTCCATGAACTTTCCAGATGCTTTGATTTTCAATCATTGTTTTGAATTCACCAACCTAGTGATTGTTTGATTATCTTTTTTTGGGGGGGGGCGGGGCTCTTTTTGGAAGATAAAATATTTAAAACTTTTTTTTAGATTATGCATTTGCACACGTTTTGAATTCTTTGGAAATAGAATTACTCTTAATGAAACCTGAACAAACAAATATCTGAAAACATGAGCAAACAATGAGCAAGCCGAGTTCTGTCGAATAATGGTGCTATTGTTAGGTGATTGAACACTTGGGAGATTACTATCATGGTGTACTGGCATGTTGGTTAATTCTAGCCATAATTTAACAGTAAAACCTACTTAGGAAGGCAGGAGGCTGAATGGTTTGTCAGACATAGGCACATACGCGTGTGCGCGCGC
>SJYX01013622.1:91431-110015 GCA_006410675.1 Oreotragus oreotragus
AAAAAAGCTGTCACCCTTAAATTCCAAAGGACATCCTTTGGTACTTGAACTATTCACTGAGGAGGTTCCCATGTGGCATTAGTGGTAAAGAACCTTCCTGCCAATGCCGGACACATAAGAGATGTGGGTTTGATCCCTGGGTTGCGAAGATCCCCTGGAGGAGGGCATGACAACCTGCTCCAGTATTCTCCCTGGAGGGTCCCATGGACAGAGGAGTCTAGTGGGCCACGGTCTTACAGGGTTGCAAAGAGTTGGAGACGACAAAAATGACTTAGCACGCAGGCACAACTATTCACTACAATTAGATAATTAGTCAACTTAATAATAAAGATTCCTTTGTAAGTATATAAATTATGAACCTCTGAATGAAGAGCACTACTTTTTCACATCTGCTTAATTGTATGTGGCTTACACTGTTCTAATAGAACTGAAATACTTTTTCTATTGTATACTGTGTTATACCCACTGCGTCAGGGGTCCCTGACCTCTGGGATCTAATGCCTGAAGATCTGACGTGGAGCTGATGTAGTACTAATAGAAATAAAGTGCACAATAAATGTGATGTGCTTGAATCAGCCCCAAACCATTCCCCAGCCCCAGTCTGTGGAAAAATTGTCTTCCATGAAACCGATCTCTGGTGTCAAAATGATTGGGGGCCACTGTACAACATTGATTTTGGCATTGCCTATACTTAAAAGCCATATAGAAATTCTTTGAAAGTGTTAGCGCTGGGTAAGAAATCATGTAAGTGGTGTTATATATGAAACCTATAAACAAGAAAGCCCATATGTAGGAAAGGAAATTAACCCACCTAGCAAGAGTTTGTGTGGTGAGATTATGAATAATTTCTGTCTTTCTGCTTTTTTCAACATTTTCCAAATCTGATTTTATGAGATATATCCCTCTATAATGGAAAAAAAAATAATCACTTATTAAAGTGTCAGTGCTCAAGTGAGGGAGGAGTAGGCTGAAGACTGTTTATAGAATTTCAGTTTTATGGGCATGAAGTGTGGCTTTTTATTACATTTAATGTTAAGGAGAGTGGAACCAATTATGTTCCCATGGCATATGAAAAGTTCATACCATCTAAACATATCAGCTTTTACTTTGGCTTCCTAGTGGTTAACTTTGAGACAAGGGGACAAGGAGCTACCTCCTGAGCAGAATATATTACATCTTCTTTGTGGGCGAACTCCTGTTGCATAACGCACATCTGTAAGCACAGCACAATGAAACCCATGCTAATCCAATTGGGAAAAATCACGCAACTTCAAAGGGAAACCACCTGGCAATGGAATCAGGCTTATTTGCAAGAAACAAATATATGTCTCGGGATACAGGGTGTATGCTATGTTCTTCTCAGAACTACTATTTTTATTGCTATTATGAATTTCATATTAGGGGCCGTAGGAATTTGTTTTTCTTTTCAAATTATGACATGGGTAAAAGTCTCTTTACACAATGAAAACCAATATGCTGCTGACAATGTATTAGCACTTATATTTGTATTTTGTTTGTGTATTTCTTCTTTATTCAGCCTTTGGCAAATGGTTCTAAATTAAGAATTTTAGAGTCTTAAAAGGAAACAGTAAGATTTCCTCGGAGAATGGATGGATAGGAAGATTTTTTTTCTTTTGCCACTCCATCTCTATGCAGCTCCTTTTCATTACAAATATCATTAACTTCTGCCACCAATGCTAATATTCTCTGAATATTTTATAGTGGAAAATGCTCTATAACAGAAAATGCTGCTTGGTAGAAGAGTACATTGATTGTCCATTTCCAGTTTCATGGTGTGTTTTCACAAACTAGACACACCCATGTCTCCAGCAGCCAGTTCACAGAGCAAGATGGGACCAGCATTGCAAACCCCTCATGCCTCTTCTAGTTACTAACTCATTCCAAGGATAAGTCGCACCCTGACTTCCAATACATCAGCTTACATAAATAGAATCTTGTAACGTGTGCTTTCGCCATCTGCTGTCTTTTGCTCAACATTGACGATTCCTCCACATCGTTTGCCATTCCCATCACAGTGTGGCATTTTATTGTTTGAATAAACCCAATATGTTTATCCATTGTATTATTGTTGGTCATTGGGGTTTGGGGCCGGTTTGGGGCTGCTGAGGAACATTCTTATAAACCATTTTTAATACAAGGACAAAGAAGCATGGCTTCTCATTTCTTATGTTGTCTAACGGAAGTTTCAAGTTTGTTTCCTTGTAAGCAGGTTTTTTGCATAGGAGTCAGCATATCACTGGCGACTCAACCACTTTGGCTGTGCACCTGCTCTCCGCTGTGTTCTGTGTG
This sequence comes from Oreotragus oreotragus, assembly GCA_006410675.1. Lineage (NCBI taxonomy): Eukaryota > Metazoa > Chordata > Mammalia > Artiodactyla > Bovidae > Oreotragus > Oreotragus oreotragus. The sequence goes on from SJYX01013622.1 coordinate 93,742, forward strand.
ATGTCTGGATAATACAAACATAGATGTTTATTGTTCTTAGGTAACTCAGGAATAAGCCTGTGCTTACACGCAGAGCTCCAGGGAGCCAGCACCAGACCCCCTGATAGAGGGGAGACTCCTAATTCAGCTGAAAGAAATATGACGAGTCAAGTCTTTCTGGAGGGGACACGCTGATAGGAGGCAAAGGAAGTTGTGAGCAGAGAGGCAGGAGGAAAGGAAGACAGTTGTTGACTGACAGAATTGCATTTTAGCAGTGAACATTTTTGAACTTTCCAGAAATCACCATGGTTGGATCTGGGGGCTCACATTGGAGGAGGATGAAATCAGAAATCAGAAAGAAAACTTGGCTTGCTATGTTCCCTGACTGATGTAGTAGAAATAAAGTGCATAAAGCATCATGAGGCACAAGGATTGTTAGAGCACAAACTTTTTCTTGGATTTTTTTTTTTTTTTACTACAACCCAGTCTAGTAACGTTGTAACAATAGTGTAATGATAATGAAGAGTTTTGCGGGGTGTGAATAGTGTCTGTAATGGATTCTTAAGGCATGGAGCCTCCCCTTCAGTATTATGGGATATGATCTGTGCTTACACATAAGACCACACACATGGTCAGAGGTGTTCTGAGAAAATGTGCAAACTGTGCTTTGGGTTATGATCTACAGATGTTATGTTACACTGAGCGAATCATACATGGCTTCATAGTGGACATTAGAGACCATATATTCAAGTTTTGTTAAATAAGAAAACATAAAAAAACCTTCAGGAAGGCGTGATTGTCTTCCTGATTTGGGAAGCAGCTGATTTTCCTTGCATTTTCTGGTTAGCCCTTGACCTTCCCAGGTGTAATACACTAAAAGCGTCTCAGAGGTGTTCTTTGTCATGCAGAACACTTGTTTCCAGGCAGAATGAGAGGAAGGCACTCAGAGGTGTGTGTCTGTGCACACCTCGTCTGAGGCTTGAGGTAAACGAACCAGCAACCACTGATGACTGAAGGCAGACAGCATGGCACACAGTTTGCAATCTTCTCACTTCCTTAATTATGGTTTTTGGAATCTATTTATGCCATCTGCCTGAATTTTCTATTAAGTAATTGAAACATTGAGCATCACCCCAGCAACTACTGTTTTGGAAAATCTACTGCTCTAAGCTTATCATTAAGCTGGAATGTTTAACATGCTTTCTTTTATTAGGTCTTCTCACTTACCTAGTGAGATAGTTATATATTTTTACATTCAGTTTTTAAAATACTATGAATAATACAGTGAATGTATAAAACAAGTAATCTTCACATAAGTAATTTGACTGCATCATTGATTTACGTTAACATGAGTTATCTGAATATCAATTAGGCAGTGAGCTTTCTGCTATGGTAACACAAGGACTGAATCTTTTGGGCTGATATGGAGAAGTTTTATGGATAATATTTTAGATTATATTTACTTGTGGATATAATACTTATATAATAAGATTATATAATACTTAGAATATATAATACTTAGAACAGAATATATAATAAGATTATATGATACTTATGGATAGTATGTCACATGTATTTAGGAAAGTTTATAACTTTCTCAAAATCTTAAGTGAAGAGATTGATGTATTGACAAAAATGGTTTTGTTCTCATCCACTTGGATTCCTTGTTTTAAAAGCTTTGTTCTTTTTTTAAAAAAAATAGAAATTTATTTATTTTAATTGGAGATCAATTACTTTACAACATTGTATTGGTTCTGCCATACATCAGCATGAATGAGCCACAGGCATACACGTGTTCCCCATCCTGAAACCCAGGATATGAGAATTATTTTAAAGTTTAACTTGATTTTCATGCTTTCTGTTTCTGGTATATGTGAGCTTCATGAAGCCACTTCTCTCTACATGACATGGTTTTGTCTATTTTCCCACTGCACATTCTGACTCATTTAAATGAAGCAAATCAGCATGAATGAGCCACAGGCATACACGTGTTCCCCATCCTGAAACCCAGGATATGAGAATTATTTTAAAGTTTAACTTGATTTTCATGCTTTCTGTTTCTGGTATATGTGAGCTTCATGAAGCCACTTCTCTCTACATGACATGGTTTTGTCTATTTTCCCACTGCACATTCTGACTCATTTAAATGAAGCAGTAGTATTCCTGTATTTAAAAAGCTTAGAGTAGCTGCTCTACTGTATGAAATTCCTCTTTCATTAAATTACATAAATTCTTTTTCTCAAGTGTCTTTGCCAATTTAAAATAACACAATACCATAAAACATTTTACAGCAGAGACTTTCTAACTCTTTCTTATTTTGGCTATTGAGTGACATTAAAAGTCATTCTCTTCTTAAAATGAAATAAATGTGCTCAGTATGAAATATAAAAAGTGATGTATCATCGTCAGTAGGATATGTGCTTTGCCATGCTGCAAAGTGGAAGATATATCTGTGCTTAAATATACTTGACTTTGCCACCCTGATTGTTTTGTCTGATGTTAGAGATGTGATATATGATATTCAGTCCTTTATTCATTCATTCAACAAATCTTTATTGAGTAAGCCTTGTTTGTAAGGCCAGGGATATAAAATAAATAACATCTATGCACTACCCTTGAAAAACTCACCAATATTAGGATGGACAGTACAATGCAGTATTGAGGAAGTATTGCATTTTTGTCATTAACACAATTGATGGTAAAATGTGCTTTCTAATAGAGATATACTCCATGACATGCTGGATCATAACTGGAATAAAAATAAGCTTCTAGGGGAGAGAGAAAAGACATCAGAGAGAATATATCAGTTGAGTTGAGGCAGAGGAAAGAATTGTGACAAAAGAAAACATGGGGAGAAATTAGAAGCAAAGTGACCTGTGTTAGGATTGGGCAATAATACCGTATTGGGCTTCCCTGGTGGCTCAGATGGTAAAGAATCTGCCTGCAATTGGGACACCTGGGTTTGATCCCTGGGCTGGGGAGATCCCCTGGAGGAGAGCATGGCAACCCACTCTAGTATTCTTACCTGGAGAATTCCATGGACAGAGGAGCCTGGCGGGCTGGAGTCCATGGGGTCACAAAGAATCAGAACGACTGAGCAACTAAGCATGCACACACTTTATTAGTCACAAATCATTTCTGAGAACCTGATTAGGTGGCTATGGTCCTGAGGGATACAGCGGAAACCAAATGTGTGCTCTAAACAGCTTAATTCCAGGGATACTAGAACACGGCTCTCAAAATGGTCACGTATGCTGCATGTTTGATGCAGTTTTGTTTTTTATAGTGTTAAGTCAAGATTTACAGAATCTGAGGTTTGATGTCTTTTCCAAATACAAGTTTAAATTCTTTTATTTTTGTGGAGGGGTATGGCACCCCACTCCAGTGCTCTTGCCTGGAGAATCCCATGGACAGAGGAGCCTGGTGGGCTGCAGTTCATGGGGTCGTGAAGAGTTGGACATGACTGCGCGACCTCACTTTCACTTTTCACTTTCATGCATTGGAGAAGGAAATGGAAACCCACTCCAGTGTTCTTGCCTGGAGAATCCCAGGGACGAGGAAGCCTGGTGGGCTGCCGTCTATGGGGTCGCACAGAGTCGGACACGACTGAAGTGGCTTAGCAGCAGCAGCAACAGCAGAATTCCTCTATTTTTATAGTATAATTTGAAAAATTAGTTTTAGTGTCTGACAACACATCATTCAATATGCTGCTGCAATGCATGAAAGTGGAAGGTGAAAGTGAAGTTACTCAGTCGTATCAGACTCTTAGCGACCGCATGGGCTGAAGCCCACCAGACTCCTCCGTCCATGGGATTCTCCAGGCAAGAGTACTGGAGTGGGGTGCCATTGCTTTCTCCGATTATTCAATATAAACTTATGTATTTTTCTTTTCTTTTTTAAAATTACTTTTTATTATAGTATAATAGCTTTACAATGTTGTTTTCATTTCTACTGTACAGCAAAGTGAATCTGCTATACGTATATATAACTCTCTCTTTTTTGGATTTGCTTCCAGCTCACAATTGAATACAGTTCCCTGTGCTATAGAGTAGGTTCTCATTATTTATCTATTTTATACATAGTATCAATAGTGTGGGTTTCCCAGGTAGTGCTAATAGTAAAGAACTTTACTGTCAATTCAGGAGAGAGGAGATGCGGGTTTGATCCCTGGGTTGGGAAGATGCCCTGGAGGAGGGCATGGCAGCCCACTCCAGTATTCTTGCTTGGAGAATTCTGTGGACAGAGGAGCCTGGTGGGCTACAGTGCATAGGGTCGCACAGAGTTAGACATGACTGAAGTGGCTTAGCAAACACACACATGTCAATAGTGAATATATGTTAGTTCCAGTCTTCCAATTCCTCCCACCACTCTCAAGTACAAATTCTGCTGTGAAGCTATGTCTTCCATTTTGCATTCAGTTTGCTGTGGAGTCACACTTGTACTAGATTGGGCCACATGTTGTAAAATCAGAAGCTTCTTTAAGGAATGAGTTACTCTAGAAGTGATTTCTAAAAATCCATGATGAATGTACAGCTATACTCTTTCCAAAGACTTTTGGTCATTTTTCTGCCTTTTCTGGTTGAAGTCATGACCAATATGTACAAAAGACTTACAAATGCTTTTGTGGCCCCAGGACTGATCAGAGGACTGACTTTTATCCAAGCGTTTTCACTAGGTATTGAGAATGGTATGATAACAAGGAAAGAAGAGGGATACCAAAGACTTTTGGTCATTTTTCTGCCTTTTCTGGTTGAAGTCATGACCAATATGTACAAAAGACTTACAAATGCTTTTGTGGCCCCAGGACTGATCAGAGGACTGACTTTTATCCAAGCGTTTTCACTAGGTATTGAGAATGGTATGATAACAAGGAAAGAAGAGGGATTTTATAAACAAATACCCCTGAGTTCCAAGGTAAGCACGTTAACTCAATAGCTGTGTCACACTGGGTAAAGTCACCTACTATATCTAAGTTTAATTTTTCATCCTTAAAAAGCGAGAATAGTAATATCAGTTTATTTGGAGGCTGTGAGAATTTGGAATACAGTGCCTAGTGCAGTCTGGGCAGTGACTGGCATATAGCAGGCACTCCATTAAAGGTATGTGTGTATTTGTTTGTGTAGAAATGCAGTCTACTACCGATCTGGCCTCTGCCACAGAGGTGTTTTCAGAGAAAGAGAAATATGGTGAGTTCAACATTGTTGTGTTTTGGAGGTGACCATTCAACATCCAAAGGGAAATAGCCAATATCTCTAATTTTCCAATTAGAGACTCTAATTGGAGACTCCAGACTGAGGTANATCTGGCCTCTGCCACAGAGGTGTTTTCAGAGAAAGAGAAATATGGTGAGTTCAACATTGTTGTGTTTTGGAGGTGACCATTCAACATCCAAAGGGAAATAGCCAATATCTCTAATTTTCCAATTAGAGACTCTAATTGGAGACTCCAGACTGAGGTATGATGGTGAAGACAGATCCAGAGAAAGAAATATGAGCGGGAAACAAAAAGAAATGGAAATTCAAAGTGTGGGAAAGAAGGGGATTTCCAGTTAATGGTTCTCACCATACGTTCCTGCTTCTTACCTGTGAGTTTGTTAGACATTGAAATTCTTGTGTAGCCTTCCATGCAAATAATCAAAGCTGATGTTGGGACAGAGAGTTGTAAGAAGCCACTCAGATGATTCTGATGCATGCTCAGACTCATGGATACTGTAGCTCCAACACAGAAGTGGGCTAAGAATTATGTTTGAGGTACACCCACTTTCAGAAATCTAGAAGAAGAAAAAGGGCAAGTAAAGGAGATAAAAAGTAATAATCTGCATGGAAGGAAGATAACAACTGGGTTAATGTGCTGCATGGGACCCAAAGGAGGATGTTTCCAGAGAAAAGTTTTCAAGACAGTTGAGTGGTAGTGAGAACTCAAGGATGATGAGAACTGATATCTTTTTACTTATTAAGAAGGGAATATTATCTAACCATTAAAAATAATGAACTTGAGTCATTTGTAGAGATGCAGATGGACCTAGAGTCTGTCATACAAAGTAAGAAAGAGAAACACAAATATTGTGTATTGACACAAATATGTGAAATCTAGAAAAATGGTACAGATGAAACTTTTTGCAGGGCAGGAATAGAGAGCAGATATAGAGAATGGACATATGGACACAGAGGAGGGGTAAGGGGTGAACGGAACCAACTGAGAGAGAAGCATTGCCATATATTCACTACTATGTATGAAGCAGATAGCTAGCGAGGGGCTGCTGTGCAGCGCAGGGAGCTCAGCTCGGTGCTCTGTGATGACCTAGAGGGGTAGGGTGGTGGTGGGTGGGAGGGAGGCTCAAGAAGGAGGAGATATACGTATACATATAGTTGACTCAACCTTCTTGTACAGCAGAAACATAACATTGTAAGTAATTATACTACATTTTTTTTAAAAAAGAGAAGTTACATAATTTTCAGCTATGTTCCAATAATGAAAGTCAGTATTTAGGAAGCAGTTAGAAATTAGATAATGAGAAGAAAGAAATCATCTGAGCAGAGCAATCATTCAAGAACATTCTCTCAAGGAACAGAAAGAGAGAAACATGATGCTAGCCTCTATATTGGGGGGGGGTGGGCAACGTATGGCAAAAACCCACCATGATATTGTAAAGTAATAAGCCTCTAATTAAAATAAACAGATTATTTTTTTTAAAAAAAAGGATCTGCAGATATTTAAGGAAAGTCAGAGGGGAAAATGCCCTTGTGTTGGGGAAAAACATTTTTTCAGAATACATAGATGATATACAGTAAGTTCCTACATATGAACAAATTCCCTTTTGAGAGCACATTCGTAAATCCAATTTGTTCATAAGTCCAACAAAGTTAGCCTAGGTGCCCAGCTAACACAATCAGCTATACTTTTCATTCAAATAATACATAAAAAAAAAACCACACAAAATTAAACAAAACATGCTTAATCTTACAGTATAGCATCTTGAGACTTGCAATAGTACAGTAGAGCAACTGGCATACAGGGTCTGGCATCGAGTGAACAGACAAGAACAGTTCCTGGCTGGAGGAAGGAGAGGAGACGGGAGAAGGGAGGGCTGAGGCTTGTCAGCAACAGGAGACGGAGGGCAGGCTGCAGTTTGACTCACACCTGATGTTGCCAGCATGGGTTCTTTATTCCTTGCTGGTTTCAGTTCTATCTGCCATCCTGGAAAGCGATCCAGTGATGTCTGCATCCAGTACTGTCTCTTTTTCTCTCATCATAGATGGCCTAGTGGCACTGAATTATATTCCGAACAGCCTCTGCAGCCTTCATGTACCATTCTACATTCGGTCCTGTGCCTCAACAGGTAACAGTGCCTACTGAAATAAACAAAGGGGATCTTCGGCCCCCACATTATGCATCTCTTCAGATTTTCAGTTACTTCTTCTTATTTCTCTTCATCCTTTCTGTGGGCACTTTGCATCTTTGAAAACTCTCAACTTGAAGGTTCTTATGTAGGAGACTATATGGGAATCAAGGGCACAGATGTGGCAGGGATGGATAGGAGTTGGCAGAGAAAAAAGGAGGAGGCGTGGCTTCTGTTTTCAGACAAGAAAGTGGCAAGAGGCACTCGAGCTGAAAGGCAGACTCTGTGCTCTGGTGCCAGATAGTCTGGGGTTCTACTTCTGCTACTTCCGGGTCACATGACCTTGAGAAAGTAACTTCAGGTGTCCCTGTCTCAGGGTCCTCATCTAGAACACAGTTAGTGGCAATGCCTGCCTCCCTGGGGTTGTTGTGATGACTAAGAAGAACAGGTATACATAGAGAGCTCATGGAAAGGGTTATAAAACTGTCAACTAAATGAAATAAATAGAGATGGACATTAAAGAGGTTTTGAAGGGGAGACCCGTGAATTCTTGACACAATGACTTTGTTTCTGGTGAGAGACGTATTTTAAATCTCCCAAACCTAAAATCCACTTACAGAAGACTAGGGTTGGGCCGATGAAGACCAAATGGTCCCAGTGTGGGATGCTATTGACAGCTGACTGTGCATGGATGAGCTAGCAGTGGAGAGCGGTGAGAACCCAGGAAGGCCAGGGTCAAGATGTGGTATCCCAAGTGCTGCGCCTTGTTGGCTGCTTGCCAGGAAAGGGGAACTTGGGAATGAGTGGGCTTGGGGTAGTCAATGTAGCAGGGGGTCTTGGTGGGAGGTTAGATGCAGAAGCATCTGAGGAGGTAATGGGGGAGATGTGCGAGGAGTTAGGTGTTGCCAAGAGAAGATGGGGTGAGTGGAGGAGAAACTCTGAATTGCCTTGGAGTATAAATGAGAGTTCATATGTGCACTAAAGCGTGTGCTTCCTAAGGGGTCTCTGCAAGCATGGGACTGGGACATGCAGGCTCCATCACATAAGCAAGATATGTTGTTACCCAAGATATCGTTTGTATGCTAGACAGTGTATGTATAACTAACACATATGTATGGAATTTAGAAAGATGGTAATGAGGACCCTGTATGCAAGACAGCAAAAGAGACACAGATGTGTATAGTGGACTTTTGGACTCTGAGGGAGAGGGAGAGGGAGAAGGTGGGATGATTTGGGAGAATGGCATTGAAATATGTAAACTATCATGTAAGAAACGAATCGCCAGTCTGTGCTTAATGCAGAATGCAGGATGCTTGGGGCTGGTGCATGGGGATGATCCAGAGGGATGATGTGGAGTGGGAGGTGGGAGGGGGGTTCATGTTTGGGAGTTCATGTATACCCGTGGCAGATTCATGTCAATGTATGCCAAATCCAATACANATTATACAGAGTGAAGTAAGCCAGAAAGAAAAACACCAATACAGTATACTAACACATATATATGGAATTTAGAAAGATGGTAATGAGGACCCTGTATGCAAGACAGCAAAAGAGACACAGATGTGTAGAGCGGACTTTTGGACTCTGAGGGAGAGGGAGAGGGAGAGGGAGAGGGTGGGATGATTTGGGAGAATGGCATTGAAATATGTAAACTATCATGTAAGAAACGAATCGCCAGTCTGTGCTTAATGCAGAATGCAGGATGCTTGGGGCTGGTGCATGGGGATGATCCAGAGGGATGATGTGGAGTGGGAGGTGGGAGGGGGGTTCATGTTTGGGAGTTCATGTATACCCGTGGCAGATTCATGTCAATGTATGCCAAATCCAATACAGTACTGTAAAGTAAAATAAAGTAAAAAAAAAAAAAGAAAAAGAAAAAAGTGTTATGTAAAAATCTAAAAAAAAAAAAAAGAGTGTAAGGCAGGCTTTAGTAAGGTAATGAAAGAAATTTCAACATGTCGCCCAGTGGACTAGCAATGTCAGCCCACACTGTTTTATTTCATCTTTATACCTGCTATAAACAAGAAGCAGGTCTAGTGATTATACTCTATGGATCAGGAAACTGAGATGCCAAGGTACTGAGTAGTTGTTTTATATCCTCTGGGTGGTACAGGTCAGATTCAAGTCCATATCATTTTTTCTTTTTATGTTGCAATATAGATGATTAGCAATGTTGTGTAAGTTTCAGGTGTACAGCAAAGTGATTCAGTTATACTATACATTATCTATTCTTTCTCAAATTCTCACGTCCATATCAGTTGATTCCAAAGTCCATTCTCTTTTCATGTTATCAGAACAAATACTGCAGGATGTTAAGCATGCTAAAATGCCCTATGATCAGTTGTAGGAAGTACTCAAAAGAATGGGGTTGCCATTCTATTTTTTAAAAAATGGAAATCCCTTTCTCTCTAGCTTTCTTTAAGGCGACAGGTTAGATACTCTAATTGGACAACACAAATATACAACCTAAGTGTAACCCAAGAGTTAACAACTAAGTGATTTTTGTTTTGCTTTATAATTTGGAAGCATTCATTTTTGGACTAGTATATCCATTCCAGGTTTACATCCATGTCTAATTAAAGAACCAACAAAGACACTAACAGATTAATGATCATGATCTGCCTGCCAGTTATCTTTGTTCATATTAGTACTCTAATTCAACCAAACTAGGAATTTGCAACTAGTTATATCAAGGAAAAGAAGAGAGTTACATAGACATTGCTTATGTGTTTTCTTTGGACTTTTTCAAAAGTCCCTGACAAAAATGTCATAGCCTTTGTCCTTGTGATGTAAGTTGTCCTTATATTGACTAGATGAAAAAATATTACTAAGCAAAACCCCTGAGGAGAATTTATAGTCAACCTTTTCCAACATAGATTATCATTTGAATGAAATCAAATGCTGTTTGCAGTTTTGAAAGTATTCTGTAGTTCTCCATGGCTTAGGAAAGTTCCCTAAGCCTGTGAGTTTTGCAGAAGACAAAGCACTTTGCTGCTGCTGCTGCTGCTGCTAAGTCACTTCAGTCGTGTCCAACTCTGTGCGACCCCATAGACGGCAGCCCACCAGGCTCCCCCATCCTTGGGATTCTCCAGGCAAGAATACTGGAGTGGGTTGCCATTTCCTTCTCCAATGCATGAAAGAGAAAAGTGAAAGTGAAGTCGCTCAGTCTGTCCGACTGTTAGCGACCCCATGGACTGCAGCCCACCAGGCTACTCCGTCCACTGGATTTTCCAGGCAAGAGTACTGGGGTGGGGTGCCATTGCCTTCCCCGAAGTACTTTGCTGTTTGTATGTTATTCTCTTTCTTGAGATGATGGGTCTCAGAACAGTCAGCAGCATCAGTATCACCCGGGACTTCATTAGAGGTGCAAATCCTCCAGGCCCACCTCATACCCGCTGAGTCAGTATTTCTGGGAGTTAGGCCCAGCAATTTGTGTGTCAATAAGCCTTCCCGGAGGTTCTGGGGCACATCAAAGTCTGAGAATCATTGGCTTGAAGTTAGTCAGATTGTAAATGCAGCACAGCAGTTGTATCATCCTGGTGAATCTGTAATTTACTGAAGAGGAGCTAAAAAGCCTCTTGATGAAAGTGAAAGAGGAGAGTGAAAAAGTTGGCTTAAAGCTCAACATTCAGAAAATGAAGATCATGGATCTGATCCCATCACTTCATGGGAAATAGATGGGGAAACAGTGTCAGATTTTATTTTTGGGGGCTCCAAAATCAATGCAGATGGTAATTGCAGCCATGAAATTAAAAGACGCTTACTCCTTGGAAGAAAAGTTATGACCAACCTAGATAGCATATTCAAAAGCAGAGACATTACTTTTCCGACTAAGGTCCGTTTAGTCAAGGCTATGGTTTTTCCTGTGGTCACGTATGGATGTGAGAGTTGGATTGTGAAGAAGGCAGAGCACCGAAGAATTGATGCTTTTGAACTGTGGTGTTGGAGAAGACTCCTGAGAGTCCCTTGGACTGCAAGGAGATCCAACCAGTCCATTCTGAAGGAGATCAACCCTGGGATTTCTTTGGGAGGAATGATGCTAAAGCTGAAACTCCAGTACTTTGGCCACCTCATGCGAAGAGTTGACTCATTGGAAAAGACTCTGACGCTGGGAGGGATTGGGGGCAGGAGGAGAAGGGGACGACCGAGGATGAGATGGCTGGATGGCATCACGGACTTGATGGACGTGAGTCTGAGTGAACTCCGGGAGTTGGTAATGGACAGGGAGGCCTGGCGTGCTGCGATTCATGGGGTCGCAAAGAGTTGGACACGACTGAGTGACTGAAATGAACTGAACTGAACTGAACTAATACATAGATCTACAAAAGAAACTTTTACAGTTGTTTTTCTTATCCCTAACACATATAAAAAGTATTTCTGATTGTCAAAATATTGCTCTGTCTTCATTTCTTTAAATTTGTGTATTTTTGGCAATACTGGGTCTTTGTTGCTGTGTGTGCGCTTTCTGTGGTTGCAGCGAGCAGAGGCTACTCTCTGGTTGTGGAATGTGGGCCTCTCATTGTGGTGGCTCCTTTTTCTACTGAGCACTGAGCTCTAGGACACTTCAGCATCAGTAGCTGCAGCTTGGGCTTAGTTGCCTCAAGGCATGAGGAGTCTTCCTGGGACCAGAAATTGAACCCGTGTCCCCTAAACTGACAGGTGGATTTTCCACCACTGGGCCACCAGGAAGTCCAATTGCTCATTCTTTAAACACTTCCTCTTCCTGGATATTTTCTTCAATTCTCCCAGCTAGAAAATCTTATATCGTATTTTTTGTAAGTTTAAAAGGAAATTTTGCTTTGTGTAATAAACTTGTGAAATCTACTTGGTGTGGATTCAAGAGCTTAATTACCTCTGGAGGGATAAAACAGAATACCCAGATTACAAGGCCAAGAACAAGTTTCTAGAGTATCAGTTGTCTGTTCTGGGTGACCCTTGTTATCACACACAGGTTTTGGGTGACAGAGAGCTTGGAGGTATTGTTTGATGGCTTGGCGGGACCCACTGCAGAATCACTGCACCAAGCATTCAAGGAAGAGTCTTGTCTGGATAGTCTCACCTTGGTTGCCTTTACCAAAGCTCACTAGTCCTCGGATCAGAGGTGACTGTGTTAGATTGCTAGGCTTCCATAGCTAAGTACCACTTAAGCAACCACTCCAGCAATTATTTTCTCATAATAAAATGATATGAGATGAAGGTGTCACAGGGGTGATTTATTCTAAGGTCTCTCTCCTCAGCTTGTAAATGACCATCTCTTCCCTCTGTGCCTTTGTCCTAATTTATGATGTTTGTTGGTTTAGGGCCCACCCATAGGACTTGGTTTTACCTTACCCTTTTAAAGGCTGTCTGTCCATATATTTACATCCTGACGTGCGAGGTGTTAAGACTTCAACATATGAATTTTAAGGGAATATGGTTCTTCCCACAACAGTTATTTCTATTTTGACTGCTCATTATATATATATATATATATATATATATATATATATATATAAAAGTCATGTCCAACTCTTGCAACCCCATGGTCTGTAGCCTGCCAGGCTCCTCTGTCCGTGGGATTCTCCAGGCAAGAATACTGGCTGGAGTGGGTTGCCATTTCCTTCTCGAGGGAATCTTCCCAACCCAGGAATTGAACCCAGGTCTCCTGCATTGCAGANTATATATATATATATATATATATATATATATATAAAAGTCATGTCCAACTCTTGCAACCCCATGGTCTGTAGCCTGCCAGGCTCCTCTGTCCGTGGGATTCTCCAGGCAAGAATACTGGCTGGAGTGGGTTGCCATTTCCTTCTCGAGGGAATCTTCCCAACCCAGGAATTGAACCCAGGTCTCCTGCATTGCAGACAGATTCTTTACCGACTGAGCTACAAGGGAAGCATATATATATATATTTTATACACACACACCCGCATATATTGGCTGCAGTGGATCTTAGCTGTGGCATGTGGGATCTTTAGTTGCAGTATATGGGATCTAGTTTTCCTGACTAGGGATCAAACCTAGGCACCCTTGAGTGGGTTCATGGAGTCTTAGCCACTGGACCGCCAGGGAAGTTCCCTGACCACTTGTTAGTAAAATTAACTTGTAAATACTTCAGAACATTAATGGACTATGGACTTGTTCTCTTGTAGATGGAATCCAGTTGATGTGGTCCCTCAAAGGGACAGTCCCACCACATTCCTACTGGATCCCCAAAGCCATACATATACCCCATTAGCATCCCCAGATGCCAATGAATGAATGAGCCATCTAGAAGTATGCAAACAATCACATTGGCTGAAAGGATAATATTCCATCCCTTAAATAGATGTAGTACCTTGTTCTTGTCTTGGAATCAGTATGGAAGGCATGTGAAAAATGAGTTAGCTGGGAGTTAATTGACTGCGGAACCTATTTTTCAGTCTCTGCTTGTATTTTTTGAATTATAATACACAGTGGGTGATTCAGCAAAAGGCTTCAAAAAGAAGTTCTTTAAAGAAAGATCTCACTGAATTGATGTCTTCATAATTCATGAAGAGTAGATCCATAATAGCCCTATTTTCTCTTCAATTTTGAAAAATAAAAGATGTCATTAGTTTAAATTAGGCTCATATGTGGAATAATCAAGGGTATCAACAAAGCATTCTCATGCTATTCAAGAATGGGAGTAAATGACAAAAAGAACAGACTATTTCTTAAAAAATTAAATGTAAAATCTGTATTGATGGGTTTGGATAAACATTCTGAAGAGTTGATAGACAGTGTATGAATATATAAAACTTGGTTGTGGAAACTCAAAATATAGTAAGTGGGTAGTTGTTGCAATTGGCTTCTGTTTGTGATTTGCAGAGTCCTCTCAGCTATAAACACGATGTTTTGGGACTGAGCTGTTTGGAGAATGTACTTAGGACATTTGGTGACTTTATAGATATGATGTGCAGTTTAATTTTTATATTAAAAGATGTCCTGGCAATGCTGTATGAGCTGCTTCTCATACTAGCTGGAGAAGGCAGTGAGCCCATATGGAAAGAATTAGGGTTAAAAAGCATGTTCATTTATTTGTTTCCCCCAAGAAGCTGAAACCCCAGGAAGTTGACTATGGGTAGTATTTTATCTCTTCTAGCTACAGGAAATGAAAATATAGAAAAGAGAATTGGGGACCCTGCTGAGATGTCTATTTCCAGGCATTGTGCAGTAACTCGGTCACATTTTTTCCTCTAATATCAGATTTTGCTTTCCACTGGTGGGTGGCATTAAAAAAAAAAAAATCTGAACACAAATAAGTAATATAATGTAAGTTTAAGAGTAATTTTATCTGATAAATAATTTTTTCAGGGTGTATAAAGATGTATTATAGGCAGTAGTTTTTACATTACTTTGACAAGACATCACTAAGAGTAATTTAATTCTTCACAAGTATATTACATGGATGACGTTTGTCTTTATGTTGGTTTTAGGTCTCTTCCCCCATGTAGTCTAAACTTGATTTACCTACATTAGGAGTTGACTTTGCAGGGTACAGAGGGTACAAGACCAGTCATGCAGAAAGTACCTGTTTGTCACTGTGAGAGTTCAGACATGAGCTAGAACCAATGGACCATTAAATACCCACTCTTGTTGTTTAAAGCATATTCTAGCTTTAAGAAATAATTGTTGATACAGAATCTTGTAGCTGAGCCAAGTACTGGAATTCCTGTAACTCTAGTCAGAGTAGAAGCTAAATTAAGCTGTTGTGTTCAAAGATTTTGTGATTCTGCTCCACTGGAAATTCTCATCTAGAGAGTAATTAGGAACAAGGGAAGCCAAGAAATAGCATACTTTGCTTTTTGGTGTGTGTGTGTTTGTGTGTGTGTGTCATTATGTTTTCCATGTATGGTAGTATTGTAATACTTTCTGAATTGTAAATTATATTTATATTTTTAAGAAATCTAGAGGGATGGGAGGGGTGAGAGGAAGGAGGTGCTATATGTATAATTATGGCTGATTTGTGTCGTTGTATGGCAGAAACCATTATAACATTGTAAAGCAACTTTCCTCCAATTAAAAAATAAATTTAAAAAAATGTTGCATGACAAAAGAGTCACAAATGTTTTCTATGAGAAAGCATTTTGTCTTGGGGATGTAAAAAACTGAAACTGATTCTTCCCATATACTGTTGATACATTTAATAAAAGAGAAGTCTTCCGTGTAAAAGTGTTATAGGTATATAATGTGGGATGGAAGGTATATCATATATTAAAAGTCTCATTGTCAGAGAGAATTCACTGAGAGACAGTAATTTTCAATTTGCTCTTTAAAGGACAGAGCTAAATTTTAATTTGGAGGGTACTTACATGAAAATTTCAGGAGTAGCTTTAGAAAGCAATTAAGAAGGATTNATTAAAAGTCTCATTGTCAGAGAGAATTCACTGAGAGACAGTAATTTTCAATTTGCTCTTTAAAGGACAGAGCTAAATTTTAATTTGGAGGGTACTTACATGAAAATTTCAGGAGTAGCTTTAGAAAGCAATTAAGAAGGATTTTTGTCTTAAGGGTTTGTGTGCCTGATGTGAGATGGTTATAAATGCTCTAACTTCTTTTTCTTCCTCTGGATTTTACTTCTCTTATATTGTATTGATGGGTGCTTTGTGTCGGGGGGATATTTCTGCAGATGTTCCCTTTCTTCTCCTTTTTTGTTTTATTCTCTAAGATATGTACAGTTTTGCAAATGTTCACTTGCCTGAATAGTCCAAATCTAGTAAACCTACTGTAGTTAATGCATAAGGGGATATGTACTTTTAACTATTGTCTATTGAACTCACTGTTCAAAGATTATATTACAGTCCTGGCTATTTTCCTAAAGGAAAAACTCTTGGGGTGAAATAAAGCTGTTAAGCTAGGTTGTGTTTGTGTGCTCCAGGATTGGGGAAGGTGGAAGGATTAAAAATTTGGCGGGGGGGCAGGGCTGTATACATACAAGATTTTAAAG
>SJYX01013622.1:138398-172690 GCA_006410675.1 Oreotragus oreotragus
TGTGTGCTGCAACAAAAACCCAGCACAGCCACATAAATAATAAAATACATACATACACACATACATAGATAAAATAAAAATTAAGAAGTAAAATGGTAGAGTTACTCTGCTTTCAGCCATAATCTGAACATGACTGTCACAAACCCACATCTTACAATTTCACAGAAATCCTTTTGTTCAGATATCCTGTTTGTTCTCCTGCTCCTGTCTTTCAGTTTCCAGTGTTTAGAGTTTGATGTATGTTGAGAGATATAGAAAATGCTCATTCTTCTTACCTCTGCTAGTGTGTCGATGATTTCCTCCATAATTCACCTTCCCAGGAAGTCCTCAGTAGACTCTCCCCATTCTGTTTACATACTTTACAAGCCCACCTCCTCTGGGCACCATCTGTGAGCAAATATATTATACCCCTTTATCTCTTGGGCTTTTGTGATTAGTGGGTATCTTCGTCTAGATTATAAACTCCTCAGGCTTCTTGTGGACCTTACCTTCTATTGCCGAAGTGTTGATGAAATGACAGTTCGGAGTGGTCTTAGATTCCAGGGGCTTTATCTTTCTCTCTGGGAGCCTTTGATGTCACATTAATGGAAATAATGCACATGGCTGAGTGTGTATTCCACAGGCCTGTAAAGATACCGAGGGTACCAGAGACATAACATACATACACCCCCCAGTTACTCTTTAAAGTGAAAGTGAAGCCGCTCAGTCGTGTCAGACTCTTTGCGACCCCATGGACTGTAGCCTACCAGGCTCCTGCGTCCATGGATTTTCCAGGCCAGAATACTGGAGTGGGTAGCCTTCCCCTTCTTCAGAGGATCTTCCCAACCCAGGGATCAAACCCAGGTCTCCTGCATTGCAGGTGGATTCTATACCAGCTGAGCCACAAGGGAGGTTATTTATACCTATGGTTTGTAATGTGTCTCGCAGTTCTACAAGATAGATTTTTCTGTGACTTTGGACTTGGATTTTTTTCTCATAGAAGCATATTGTCAAGAGTGCTTATCTTACATTAATGCAGTTCTGCATACTTTTGAACTGTTCAAGGAATGTGTGTTTCATGAACTGACATGTGTTTCTTGAGACTGGCATTTTTAAAAATAATTTTATTTTTTCATTAATTGAAGTGTGGTTGGTTTACAATGTTGTGTTAATTTCTGTTGTATATTACAGTGACTCAGTTATACACACACACATATACATATATATTCTTTGTTATATTCTTTTCCATTGGAGTTTATCCCAGGATATTGAATTTAGGTCTCTGTGCTACATAGTAGGATCTGGTTGTTTATCCACAAGACTGGCTTTGTTTATACTAAAAAGTATCAGTACTTACAGGACTTTTTTTCATACTTTTTGGTGATGGCTATATGATAGCCCTCAGGATTTTTCAAGGCCTATAAACCTGATGTCTTTGAGGAAAAGTGCATTCCATCACAGTGGCAGGTGGTGGAATTCATTCTCAGTTGGTAGGCTCCAAAAGGAAAAAAAAGTGTGCCTTTGTTCACCCTTTGCCATGATGTTCACTCTGTAGCATAGTTTTACAAGTTAAGAGGTAAAGGCAAAAAGCTAAAGATTCTTGCTTCCTTATCTTCCTTAGCTTTGAAACCATAGTAAAAGCATAAAGTAAAAGCATAGCTTATTTACGGGATGGTGAACAGTCATTTGATTTGATGCTTGCCATTGTTCTGATTGACTTAATGGTTATTCATGTCTTTCTTAAAATAGCTATTTTTCCTTTTCTTCAGTAAAGGAATGAGAACTCTGGAGTAGTACAGAGAAAAATCCGTGCACATGACTGAAAAAAGTACTGAACTATAAAAACTGAAATAGAATTCGAAGGATGAATGTATCATTTGTTATGATTCTGTAAGTGGCTGTAAGTGGGCTCACATGTCTCTTTATCCATAAAATAGTGGTGATATAAGGTCTCTATTTCATAGGATCATTTAAAAACCCAGCTTGGTTTCCCCTGTGTGTTTTGAAATAGAAAATAGCAAGGTTTGCATTTAATTTGTACTACTTCTCTTAGAAAATGGCAGTTTAATTGCTAGGCATCTGAATAGACCTACTGGTCATTAAGCTGGCATTAGCCCTGGGTTGGAAGAAACCTGCATTTAAGAAGCATCTATGGGATACCTCGTCTGTGTCGCTTTTGAAGATACAATTTCTCTCAAGAAGAAATAACAAAGCGCTTAAGCNGTTTTACAAGTTAAGAGGTAAAGGCAAAAAGCTAAAGATTCTTGCTTCCTTATCTTCCTTAGCTTTGAAACCATAGTAAAAGCATAAAGTAAAAGCATAGCTTATTTACGGGATGGTGAACAGTCATTTGATTTGATGCTTGCCATTGTTCTGATTGACTTAATGGTTATTCATGTCTTTCTTAAAATAGCTATTTTTCCTTTTCTTCAGTAAAGGAATGAGAACTCTGGAGTAGTACAGAGAAAAATCCGTGCACATGACTGAAAAAAGTACTGAACTATAAAAACTGAAATAGAATTCGAAGGATGAATGTATCATTTGTTATGATTCTGTAAGTGGCTGTAAGTGGGCTCACATGTCTCTTTATCCATAAAATAGTGGTGATATAAGGTCTCTATTTCATAGGATCATTTTAAAACCCAGCTTGGTTTCCCCTGTGTGTTTTGAAATAGAAAATAGCAAGGTTTGCATTTAATTTGTACTACTTCTCTTAGAAAATGGCAGTTTAATTGCTAGGCATCTGAATAGACCTACTGGTCATTAAGCTGGCATTAGCCCTGGGTTGGAAGAAACCTGCATTTAAGAAGCATCTATGGGATACCTCGTCTGTGTCGCTTTTGAAGATACAATTTCTCTCAAGAAGAAATAACAAAGCGCTTAAGCTGCAGATATAACAGCTGTTCACATCCTCGGGGCTTGTCCACTCTGGGAAAAGAAGGAGCTGAAACAAAAGATTTTAGAGACGCCAGTGCTAAAAACCACACTAGGCTTTGGGCTTAAAGTTGATGTGAAAAATAATGATGTTTGAGATTGTACTAAATGAAACCAAGTGGCAAAATTCCAGGAGACATATTTGCCCACATTTTTAACCCCTTATTACTCAAAGGTTCTCATGAAATGTTTTTGAGTAATAAGGGGTTAAAAACTGGAAAAACCTTTAATTTCATATATACAATATAAAAATTATGGCCAGTATTATATTCTTCATGGAGAAGCAAGTGATGAACTTAAGAATACTTTGACTATGGAAAGCTATTTGAATTTTATTTTTTAAGTAGAAATTACATTATTTAAGGTGAACAGCATGGTGATGCAATATGCATGAATGCTGTGAAGTGATTACTGTAGTCAAGCTAATTAATGTGTTGCCTCATAGAGTTGCTCAGCCACTCCGTTGTGTCTGATTCTTGGCGACCCCACGGACTGTAGCATGTCAGGCTTTCCTCTCCTTCACCATATCCTGGAGTTTGCTCAAACTCATGTCCATAGAGTTACCATTTGTGTGTGTGTGTGTGTGTGATTTTTGTTTGTTTGTATGCTATTAAGTTGCATGAGTCCCTTATATATTTGGGGTTGTTGCTGTTTAGTCACTAAGTTGTATCTGATTCTTTTGACCCCATGGACTGAAGTCCACCAGGCTCCTCTGTCCATGGGATTTCCCAGGTAAGAATACTGGAGTGGGTTGTCATTTCCTTCTCCAGGAGATCTTCCAGACCCAGGAATCCAACCCACGTCTTCTGCATTGGCAGACAGATACTTCACTGCTGAGCCACCAGGGAAGTCATATATTTTGGATATTGACCTTTTATCAAATATAAGTTTTTCAAGTATTTTCTCCCAACTAACAGAAACCCTTATAAAACCAAAGATTACCATATGAAATCTGAAATTTCCTTCAGTGTTACTCAATTTTTAAACATTGTTTTAAATCAAATAAGAATAGCTTCGAGTGAAATATGTATGTGCATATATAAGTCTCATATGTATTAATATATTCATTAATATATAATGTATTTATTACATATATTACTATATGTGTGTATTGATCAGGTGGTTTGTGTATGTGTAAGACAGTGAAAAATATTTATAAGATACTTGTATCACGAGAGACTTTTAAAAATCATCTTATAAAGACTTATATCTAAGTGTTTTGGGCTTCCCTAGTGGCTCAGATGGTAAACAATCTGTTTGCGGTGCAGGAGACTGGGTTTGATTCCTGGGTTGGGAAGAGCTCCTGGAGAAGGGAATGGCTACCTGCTCCAGTATTCTTGCCTGGAGAATGCCATGGACAGAGAAGCCTGGTGGGCTACAGTCCATGGGGTCGCAAAGAGTCAGACATGGCTGACTAACACTTGTAGTTTAATAGAACATAATTTCCTTGAAAGAAGCTTGAGGCAAAAATCCTCACCATTCTTTGTAACTAAGCATCTTCTGTGTTATATAAACTAGAGAAGTCCTGGGGAGGCTGTGCCTTAGATAGTGGTTGGCTGCTTTGCAATTTTCTTCTGTTGTGAGAAGATAATGTAAGACGAGTAATAAGATAGTAACATTGCATATATAATTGTCAATTACAAACTTGATCAAGCATTGATATAATGTGTATATGTTAGGGTTAGGGTGAAATCTGTGTAAAAGTTTCACATTTCTTCTCACATCATCGTATTTCCACCTAGCATGTCCTATGAACACGGACTAGTACGAATTGCACGTTGTGTTATGTTGTCCATGTCAGCCTGTCTTTCCCCTGTCTTTTTAAAGTTACCAATCTAGAGCTAGTTTTTGGCTCTGGTTCTTGTTGCAGTAATGATTGGGCTGGTCAAAAATTGCCTTTGGGTTTTTCTGTAAGGTCGTAGGGAAACACCCGAGTGAACTTTTTGGCCAACCCAATAATTGAAAAAAATCATATGAAAAATAACTTTCCAGATAAAGCAGTTTTCCAGTTTATAAGTGACCTTCAGTGGAAAACCAAAAGCCGTTATGGTTCATGTGCTGGTGAAAGAATCAGCCGTGAAGATAAACTGAAGGGCAGATGATCTGTGAGGAAGACTTTGGGTTTTTCTGTAAGGTCGTAGGGAAACACCCGAGTGAACTTTTTGGCCAACTCAATAATTGAAAAAAAATCATATGAAAGATAACTTTCCAGATAAAGCAGTTTTCCAGTTTATAAGTGACCTTCAGTGGAAAATCAAAAGCCATTATGGTTCATGTGCTGGTGAAAGAATCAGCCGTGAAGATAAACTGAAGGGCAGATGATCTGTGAGGAAGACAGACGGTTTCTCTCTTAACCCACAGCCTCTTATAGAATCAAGGGCTATCAGACCTATTGGCATTTGCCAAGACTTTTATCTTGTGTCTCCCACCTGAATTCCCTTAAGTTCCGGAAGCGAAGTCTTCAGCCTGTTTCTACAAGATTACCCACCAACCAATCAATGCCTAGGGACGGGGTGGGGGGGTTCATGTTTGGGAGTTCATGTACACCCATGACGGATTCATGTCAATGTATGCCAAAACCAATACAGTACTGTAAAGTAAAATAAAGTTAAAAAAAAAAAAAAAAAAACAGGAAAAAAGAAAAAAAAGAGGGAAGTGGATCTCAGTGGGGTCAGGAATGGTGTCTTTGGTTTATCTACCCAGGAGAAAAACCCTGCTTTACAAAGAAAGCTGGTGAATGAATTGATGAAACTCTGAAGGGTTCTCAGAGGTACAGTGAACAGTGACTGTGGAGGCAGGAGACATGTTTATACTAATATGCTGTGCAGTTCAGCCTTGGTCAAATAGCTGTTCAGTGTCCCAGAGTCTAGAAATCTCTTAGAACGTTCCTATAACTCATCAACAGGGCAAATCTGTCTAATGAAGGATTGTTGTTTGGCTACAACATTGCTTAAAAGTATTTAGATGTGAATACTTTTCAGTGGTGCCTAAACCGCTCTGTTGTTTTCATAAAAGCAGCCCACTCCACTCACTTGTGTACCTGTTTGGCCCCAGAAGGCATGCATAGATTCAGTTTTCAATAGCTTATGGAATGAGTATCAAGTTCTAAAAGTTATTAATATATCCATTTTACTGCAGATGAAACAAACCTGGAGATGGTGGATAACTTGTGGACCACTGTTACCAGAATCCAATGATAGTCTCTCAAATCTTCACTCCTCACTATTTGCAATTCCTCCTGCAAAATAATCCCTATAAGAAAGACTAGCAGGACGTGAGGCTTCCCAGGTGATGCTAATGGTAAAGAAGCTGCCTACCAGTGCAGGAGATGTAGAGATGTGGGTTTGATCCCTGGGTTGGGAAGATCCCCTGGAGGAGGGTATGGCAACTTACTCCAGTATTCTTGCCTGGAGAATCCCATGGACAGAGGAGCCTGGCAGGCTACAGTCAGTCCATAAGGTCGTAAAGAGTGGGACATGACTGAAGCAATTTAGCATGCATACAAGGCTAGCAGGACAGATCCTTGATGGTAGTAATGATAAGCAGACAGAAGCACAGTGTTTTGAGTTTATGTGCAGGTGGAAAGTTTGAAAGACGCATGCTTTGGTTCTCACCCGCCCCTCCATTATATTGATGGGGATTCCAGCTCTGTTGTGTCCCCTGACACAAACGTAAAAGAATGTGCAGCTTGTGCCCTGAAAGCATAGGTACCTTTTGAAAATATTTTGATCATTTTGTTTCATTTAGAGCTATTTTCTTTTTTTATCTATATTTTGGAAATCATTTTCTGTTCACTTCGAATTTGCACTTGAGTGAAATTGACCAACGTTGAGCCTTCCATCTGTGTTAACTTTAATGCGAGTAGCAGTTTAATCAGTTTTAAGTGGGAAATATCACAGAATTATGGATGATGATAGGCGGACACAGTGTAGTTGATAATTTCTTCTACTCTCAGGATTCAGAATGAGGCATGTGCTTCCTTACAGGGCCATGTGGAAGAGTTTCACAGCAAACGTACTCTTTCATCTTGTTTAAGTTCTGTTTGGCTGGACTCCCGTGTTTGCTCATAGGAATGGGTTAAAACCTCTGAAGAAGCCGCTCCATTGCAATTACTTACCCAGACTCCATTCTTTTCTTTAAATAGCTTTCTCTTAATTTTGGAGAATGTTTTGGGGTCATTGTCTCCCTGAAGGATGAACCTGGGGGTAAATGACTATTTTCTATTTGGATTCTAAAGGTCTGATCAAGTTTCTCTTGAATTTATCCATGACCAGTTCTTGCAGCAATATACCCAAATTCCTGCTCAGGTCAGTTTTTCCTTTTTCAAGCTGGTTTTTCTCCAAAGATTCTTCCCTAGCCACAGAGTTTCCTATTGTCTGAAGCTGCCTTTGAGTCTCTGATTCTCTCTCATTCTCTGTGCTTTAAAGAAACCTTGAACATCTGTGCCCTGTTCAGTCAACAGGTACATGCTTTATTTCCTCTCTTTAGAATCCCCTGCTCAAATCTGAGTCTGAATTTTTCTAAGTCTTGGATAGTAACTCTGTTTCTTTCTGGTCTAGTCCCTGAGGATTACAAGTCTCAGGCCGGATGTTCTCCTTCCAAACGCAGACTTTAAATGTAGGTCCTACTTACTGTAGGGACTGTTGAGAGAATCAGTTTGCTTCTCCAATACCACTGTCTGCATTTAGCCTGTTTTTGTGGCTGAGATTTTTGTAGGAAAAGTAGCCATTTCCTATTTGTAACCAAAATTAAGTCATTTTTAGGAAGGGCATGAATGTTTTGTGGGGTTTCTTGTCAAGCTGAATATTGTTATAATAGGCATCCAGGAAGTCGCCTTGCCCTGGAAACTATAATGTCCAACGTTGGCACAGCGTCTGTGTTTCTCCATAGTAACCAGCTGACTTGGCCATTGCCAGAGTTCCTTGAATATTTTGGACAAACAATGAGAAGAAAAGGAAAAGCTTTCTCATTTGGATTTCACTCGAGAGTTCAAGTGTTACCTGACGCTCTGCACTGCCAGGGGTTTCATTCAGGCTTTGTTCTCTGAACAATTTGTAGATGATTGTGTTCAGAGTTCCCAGCTATCGTTAGCTAACTGCACATGTGTGGAAACACAGGGGCTGTGACCCTCAGATCCACTCCAGAAATACAAAGTCTGTCTCCAAGTTTGGAGAGGAAATGCTTCNGGGTTTCATTCAGGCTTTGTTCTCTGAACAATTTGTAGATGATTGTGTTCAGAGTTCCCAGCTATCGTTAGCTAACTGCACATGTGTGGAAACACAGGGGCTGTGACCCTCAGATCCACTCCAGAAATACAAAGTCTGTCTCCAAGTTTGGAGAGGAAATGCTTCCCTCTCTCCAGCCAGGAACTGGGGCTGATGCTCTGCCCAGGTCATACAGACGTTGTCCCAACCAGCAAGGAAAAAAATGACCTCCCGGGTAACATGTGCATCATTAAGATTTAACTGTGTCCTTGGTCCACGGCTTGGCAGCTTATTTAAAGCACGGGGACTGGTAGAATTCTTCTAAGCCTTAAAGCGTAAACCCAAACAAAGTGGAAATGAGTGATAATTGGTGAAATTATTGATCATTTATCTGTAAGAAGCAACCAAGAGAAAAATTAAAAGGGCCATAGAGATGCCTCATTTTTATCAACCTTTTATAAAAGCAAAGGTTGTTTGTTTTATTCTTGATGACTGCATTTCAAGAGTCACCAAGTTTTCTAGTCCTTTCAGTAAAATAAACTCACTCTTGTCCTTTTTTTTCCCAAAAGATGTGTTCTTTCAGGTATGGTAAAGCTAGACTCTTGAGGGTGTCAGCTTTGCTTTGTANCCCCCCCCCCATTTCTTTTGGGAGGAGGAAACAGAGTTTGTGAGAGAAGTAGGCAGGGTGTCTGTAAAATTTCTCTTTCTGAGACACCATGCATTTTGCCCATTTCCATTGCCTTCCATTTGACATAAAAATATCGCTGGGCCACAGTCAAGCTTATAAAGATGTGCTTTCTTCCTTCCCTCATGGCATTCTACACTTCCCTTCTTGCTTTGCTTTTCCATATCTGAAAAGAATAAATACTGGATGAGCCCTCACAATTCAATATCCATAACTCCCTTAAACATAATCCTGCCCCTGGGAAAGAGAAAGATAGTCTTCACTCTGTGAGATACGCTGCTTCCTTGCCTTCCCTACTCTGGCCTGGGATCGGACTCCTCATTGTGCTTTGGGTGCCCGGCATAGAGCTGGTATGCTTTGTGCCTTCAGACTTCGTTACAGAATGTAGTGGGCTCGTGTGGGCAGCATGTCATCCTATTGGCATGCACAGAGCAGGTAAAAGACAGATTTAGGTCATACTTTACAAAGTCAGGAAGTGTTCTCTAATTCAAGACTGTGCTGAGGGAATAGCCATGGACACAATACTCTGTTCTTCCAAAAATGCTTAGTTCTCCCGTGTATCTTATCTACTTCATGGGAAGCTATATGGCAGACACTCCCTTGCTAAGACAAACAATTCTGTACCAACCTAAAGCCTCTCAGACCTTCCCAAAGGTGGTTGTTCCTTGTCGCAGTGGCTCTCTTCCCAGGAANCAATACTCTGTTCTTCCAAAAATGCTTAGTTCTCCCGTGTATCTTATCTACTTCATGGGAAGCTATATGGCAGACACTCCCTTGCTAAGACAAACAATTCTGTACCAACCTAAAGCCTCTCAGACCTTCCCAAAGGTGGTTGTTCCTTGTCGCATTGGCTCTCTTCCCAGGAAGTATGTGGATTGAATGGGAACGGGTGGGGGTTCTTATTCACATGCTACTTTATTCAAATGGAGTTCAGTAGATGGATATTTTGTACTGAATAGAGTTTCTACGTGCTAGTTAGTATAACTTGATTTGACCCAAAATTTGTCAAATATGATGGCTTTCGCATTTTTTTAAATGAAGTATAGTAGATTTACAATGTTGTGTTTGTTTCAGGTGATTTGATTACATGTATTTCTTTCAGATTATTTCTCCTTCTAAGTTATTTTTAAAAATTGGACTTAATTCCCTATGCTATGCAGTAGGTCCTTGCTGTTTGTCTATTGTATATATAGTAGTGTGTATATGTTCATCTCAGACTCCTAATTTTTGCCCCCTTTCCTCTTTTGTAAAGATAAGTTTGTTTTCTAAGTCTGTGGGCCAATTTTTGTTGTGTAAATGGTTCGTTTGTATCATTTTTGGGTATGTGTTTGTTGCTCAGGCCTGTCCGACTCTTCACGACTCCATAAACGGTAGCCCACCAGGGTCCTCTGTCCATGGAATTCTCTAGGCAAGAATACTGGAGTGGGTTATCATGCTTTTCTCCAGGGAATCTTTCTGAAGAAGAAGGAGTTGAACCTGCATCGCCTGTGTCTCCTGCATTGCACACAGATTCTTTACCAGCGGAGCCACAAGGGAAGCCCAGATTCTGAATGATAGGATATCTGCCTTCCTCTGACCTACTTCACTTGGTATGATCGTCTTTAGGTCCATCTGTCTTGCTGCCAGTAGCATTATTTCATTATTTTTTGTGACTGATTATACTTCAAATATGTACTTTTTGACAGATACTGTGCTTGGCACTGGCATAGGAAACAGGAAAGGTGTACTGCCTATGGTCAGAGAGTAGGACCGGCAGACACTCTGTACACGTATATGTAAGACTGAAACAGAAGGTGAACACAATTGCTGATACTATGTAATGGCCAGTGAGCACTTTTTACATGTCAGACATTCTTGTAATGAATCCACCTACCTGAGTTCAGTTAATCCACCCAATGACTCCATGAAGTAGGAATAAAGGTTAGTATCATTTCACAGGTGAGGATAGCCCGGTACTCTTCTTAGCTTCACTCAGCCTCCTATCCATGCAGCCAGAGTCCAGACAGTTCTGGGATAAATGCTCTCACCTGCCATGCAATCAACTCGAGTGCTCTTGGGCAAAAATGAGGAAATAGTTACATTTACCCTCAGTTTAGAAAAGGCACACAGGAAAGTTTCAGGGAGGAGGAGATATTTGAACTTGACTCTAAAAAGTCAGTGGGAGCTTATGCAGTAGAAATGGCAGAGAGAGATTTACCTGGAATAGGGAAGTACTGGCAATGGCAGAAAGTTCCAGTAGAGCATGGTGTTTTCTGATGGTTTAAAAGTTCAGGGCTCGCGTGCATGGGAACAGGAAGTGACATAACCTGAAATGCAAGCTCAAATTCTCTTGTGAATCTTTCATGTATTAAAGCCAGAGTAAAGAAACTGTTGCCAAGGAAATGGGGACCAGAGATTTATAGACAGAGGAAAATAAATGTGGTCAGAGCTACCTTTTTGGAAACTCAATTCTAGCAAAAGATCTGCAGATGAGAGAGGAGGACAGCTAGGTGCACAGAAGGATGAATCCTTTCTCTCGCATCCATCTCATAGCAACCGAAAATATGGCAGAACAGGGATGCAAGCTGTGCTTCTCCATAAGCATAAGTAGGAGGCTGAAGGAAGGTGGGAAACCTAGAGCCAATGCAGAGATTCCATCATTAGGAACCTGTCCTTGGCATATGCCCCTTATCTTCCACCTGTGGTTGTAGACCTCCTCCCTTCTACTTTATCAGCATATTTGCATCTCAGGAAGAATGACAGGACTAAAGGGCAAAGGACAGTGGCAGCTGAGTGTGTCTTTGTTCAAGAGCTTTCTGCATATGTGTCATTGGCCCCAGACTGTAACGGAGTCATGGGTGCAGGATACTGAGGTGAGGCTAGAAATTTTAGTTCATGTAGCTGGGCACATTGCCAACCATTGACAAATACTGATAAATAATAAATAGGAACAGAATTCTATCACAGTGGATATTACAATTGTCTCTGTGAGAGTTTTTCTCTTTAAATATGTTCTCTTTCAACCCGATTTGAGAGGGTTTTTTTAATCGTAATTAGATATTAAATTTCAAAAGCTTTTTCTGCATCTATTGAGATGGTCATATGACTTTTCAATTTGTTAATGTGATTTATCACTTTGATTTTGCAGATTTTCCCATGGTGTATGATTTGTATTATTTTTAAATTTTATTTATTTTAATTGGAGGCTAATTACTTTATAATATTGTAGAGATTTTTTGCTATACATTGACATGAATCAGCCATGGGTGTACATGTGTTCCCCATCCTGAACCCCCTCCCACCTCCCTCCCCATCCCTAATTTCAAAAGCTTTTTCTGCATCTATTGAGATGGTCATATGACTTTTCAATTTGTTAATGTGATTTATCACTTTGATTTTGCAGATTTTCCCATGGTGTATGATTTGTATTATTTTTAAATTTTATTTATTTTAATTGGGGGCTAATTACTTTATAATATTGTAGAGATTTTTTGCTATACATTGACATGAATCAGCCATGGGTGTACATGTGTTCCCCATCCTGAACCCCCTCCCACCTCCCTCCCCATCCCATCCCTCTGGGTTATCCCAGTGCACCAGCCCTGAGCACCCTGTCTCATGCATTGAACCTGGACTAGCAATCTGTTTCACATATGATAATATACATGTTTCAATGCTATTCTCTCAAATCATCCCACCCTCGTCTCCTCCCACAGAGTTAATGTGTTACTGAATTTGGTTTGCTAATATTTTGTTGAGAAATTTTGCATCATTCATCAGTAACAGTGACCTTTATTTTTCTTTTTCATGATATCTTTGTCTAGTTTTGATATCATCATCCTTGTTAGCCTCACAGTATAAGTTCAGTAACATTCGTTCCTTTCAGTTTTTTGAAATAATGTGAAAAGGATGGGCAAGGGGCTTTGGAAATAGAAAAGGTTAAGTAGAGACACATTTTAAAGGTGAGGATCCAGAAGACCCAGGTACCAATAAGAAGAGGCAGGCTGGGGATGGGGAGGCATCAAGGAAGATACTATATTTGGCAACTGAATCAGTGATAATGGTTTCAACTGATATGCGGAGAAAATAATCAGTTTTATGGACAAACAAGTGCATGTGATTCAGATATGTTGAGGCAGATATAACACTGGGACATCCCTAGTAAAAGCTGGTAAAAGTAGACTGAAAGTTGTAGAGATGATGATATGGATGTCAGTTCACTCTGCACCACAACAGCTGGTTAAGTCACCTAAGGAGGGCATACAGAGTGGCAGATAACACAAGACCAAAGAGATGAACTCTTTAAGGGCAAAGCAAAAAAAATCAGGGAAACAGACAGGGAGCGATGTCATAAAAGTGAAGAGTAGCACTTCTAGAAAGAGAGCCTCAACAGTGTCAGTGTCTACCTTGAAGATTCCCGACTCCAAGGAAGACAGTGAGTCAGCAATTAGGTCATTATTAGTTTACAACAGATGCTAGAAAACTAAGCATGTTGATATATATACTTCTTAACTTTTTTTTTCTTTTTATTTTAACTGGAGGCTAATTACTTTACAGTATTGTGGTGGTTTTGCCATACATTCACATGAATCAGCCGTGGGTGTACATGTGTTCCCCATCCTGACCCTCCCTCCCACCTCCCTCTCCATGCCATCCCTCTGGGTTATCCCAGTGCACCAGTCCTGAGCGCCCTGTGAAATAGAAAAGGTTAAGTAGAGACACATTTTAAAGGTGAGGATCCAGAAGACCCAGGTACCAATAAGATGAGGCAGGCTGGGGATGGGAAGGCATCAAGGAAGATGCTATATTTGGCAACTGAATCAGTGATAATGGTTTTAACTGATATGAGGAGAAAATAATCAGTTTCATGGACAAACAAATGCATGTGATTCAGATATGTTGAGGCGGATATAGCACTGGGACATTCCTTGTAAAAGCTGGTATAAGTAGACTGAAAGTTGTAGAGATGATGAAATGGGTGTCAGTTCACTCTGCACCACAGCAGCTGGTTAAGTCACCTAAGGAGGGCATACAGAGTGGCATATAACACAAGACCCAAGAGATGAACTCTTTAAGGGCAAAGCAAAAAAAGTCAGGGAAACACACAGAGAGCGATGCCATAAAAGTGAAGAGTAGCACTTCTAGAAAGAGAGCCTCAACAGTGTCAGTGACTACCTTGAGGATTCCCGACTCCAAGGAAACAGTGAGTCAGCAATTAGGTCATTATTAGTTTACAACAGATGCTAGAAAACTAAGTGTGTTGATATATATACTTCTTAACTTTTTTTTTCTTTTTATTTAAACTGGAGGCTAATTACAGTATTGTGGTGGTTTTGCCATACATTCACATGAATCAGCCATGGGTGTACATGTGTTCCCCATCCTGATCCTCCCTCCCACCTCCCTCTCCATGCCATCCCTCTGGGTTATCCCAGTGCACCAGTCCTGAGCGCCCTGTCTCATGCATCGAGCCTGGACTTGTGATCTATTTCACATATGTTAATATACATGTTTCAATGCTATTCTCTCAAATTATCCCACAGTCACTTTCTCCCAGAGTCCAACAGTCTGTTCTTTACATCTGTGTCTCTTTTGCTGTCTTGCGTATAGGGTCATTGTTACCATCTTTCTAAATTCCAAATATATGCATTAATATACTGTATTGGTGTTTTTCTTTCTGACTTACTTCACTGTATAATAGGTTCCAGTTTCATCCACTTCATTAGAGCCGATTCAAGTACTTTTTTTTCAGTTCAGTTCAGATCAGTCGCTCAGTCGTGTCTGACTCTTCGCGACCCCATGAATCGCAGCACGCCAGGCCTCCCTGTCCATCACCAACTCCCGGAGTTGACGCAGACTCAGGTCCATCGAGTCAGTGATGCCATCCAGCCATCTCATCCTCGGTTGTCCCCTTCTCCTCCTGCCCCCAACCCCTCCCAGCATCAGAGTCTTTTCCAATGAGTCAACTCTTCGCATGAGGTGGCCAAAGTACTGGAGTTTCAGCTTTAGCATCATTCCTTCCAAAGAAATCCCAGGGCTGATCTCCTTCAGAATGGATTGGTTGGATCTCCTTGCAGACCAAGGGACTCTCAAGAGTCTTCTCCAACACCACAGTTCAAAAGCATCAACTCCAACTTTCAATTCTGGTTTCCTTGGTGTGTATGCCCAGCAGTGGGATTACTGGGTTGTATGGCAGTTCTATTTCCAGCTTTTTAAGGAATCTCCACACTATTCTCCATAGTGGCTGTACTAGTTTGCATTCCCACCAACAGTGTAAGAGGGTTCCTTTTTCTCTGCACCCTCTCCAGCATTTATTGTTTGTAGACTTTTTGATAGCAGACATTCTGACTGGC
Organism: Oreotragus oreotragus; assembly: GCA_006410675.1. Taxonomy (NCBI): domain Eukaryota; kingdom Metazoa; phylum Chordata; class Mammalia; order Artiodactyla; family Bovidae; genus Oreotragus; species Oreotragus oreotragus. The sequence continues at coordinate 153,533 of SJYX01013622.1, forward strand.
GTGAAATGGTACCCCATCGTGGTTTTGATTTGCATTTCTCTGATAATGAGTGATGTTGAGCATCTTTTCATGTGTTTGATATCCATTTGTATGCCTTCTTTGGAGAAATTTCTGTTTAATTCTTTGGCCGATTTTTTGATTGGATCACTTATTTTTGGTATTGAGCTACATGAGCTGCTTGTATATTTTTGAGATTAATTGTTTGTCAGTTGTTTCATTTGCTGTTATTTTCTCCCATTCTGAAGGCTGTCTTTTTAACTTTCTTATAGTTTACTTTGTTGTGCAAAGGCTTTTAAGTATTACTAGGTCCCATTTGTTTCTTTTTGCTTTTATTTCCATTACTCTGGGAGGTGGGTCATAAAGGATCCTGCTGTGATTTATGTCAGAGAGTGTTTTGCCTATGTTTTCCTCTCAGAGTTTTATGGTTTCTGGTCTTACATTTAGATCTTTAATCCACTTGGAATTTAGTGTATGGTGTTAGAAAGTGTTCTAGTTTCATTCTTTTACAAGTGGTTAACCAATTTTCCCAACACCACTTGTTTAAGAGATTATCTTTTCTCCATTGTTTATCCTTGCCTCAGAGGTTTATGGTTTCTGGTCTTACATTTAGATCTTTAATCCACTTGGAATTTAGTGTATGGTGTTAGAAAGTGTTCTAGTTTCATTCTTTTACAAGTGGTTAACCAATTTTCCCAACACCACTTGTTTAAGAGATTATCTTTTCTCCATTGTTTATCCTTGCCTCCTTTGTCAAAGATAAGGTGTCTATAAGTGTGTGGATTTATCTCTGGGCTTTCTGCTTTGTTCCATTGATCTATGTGTCTGTCTTTGTGCCAATACCATACTGTCTTGATGACTGTTGCTATGTAGTATAGCCTAAAGTCAGGCAGGTTGATTCCTTAACTTTCATTCATCTTTCTCAAGATCTCTTTGGCTATTCGAAATTTTTTTGTAATTCCATACAAATTGTGAAATTATTTATTGTAATTCTCTGAAAAATACTGTTGGTAGCTTGATAGGGATTGCATTGAATCTATAGACTGCTTTGGGTAGTATCCTCATATTCACTATATTGATTCTTCTGATCCATGAGCATGGTATATTTCTCCATCTATTTGTGTCATCTTNCATTACTCTGGGAGGTGGGTCATAAAGGATCCTGCTGTGATTTATGTCAGAGAGTGTTTTGCCTATGTTTTCCTCTCAGAGTTTTATGGTTTCTGGTCTTACATTTAGATCTTTAATCCACTTGGAATTTAGTGTATGGTGTTAGAAAGTGTTCTAGTTTCATTCTTTTACAAGTGGTTAACCAATTTTCCCAACACCACTTGTTTAAGAGATTATCTTTTCTCCATTGTTTATCCTTGCCTCCTTTGTCAAAGATAAGGTGTCTATAAGTGTGTGGATTTATCTCTGGGCTTTCTGCTTTGTTCCATTGATCTATGTTTCTGTCTTTGTGCCAATACCATACTGTCTTGATGACTGTTGCTATGTAGTACAGCCTGAAGTCGGGCAGGTTGATTCCTTAACTTTCATTCATCTTTCTCAAGATCTCTTTGGCTATTTGAGATTTTTTTGTAATTCCATACAAATTGTGAAATTATTTGTTGTAATTCTCTGAAAAATACCGTTGGTAGCTTGATGGGGATTGCATTGAATCTATAGATTGCTTTGGGTAGTATACTCATATTCACTATATTGATTCTTCTGATCCATGAGCATGGTATATTTCTCCATCTATTTGTGTCATCTTTGATTTCTTTCATCAGTGTTTTATAGTTTTCTATATATATGTCTTTTGGTTTTTTAGGTAGATTTATTCCTAAGTATTTTATTATTTTCATTGCAATGGTGAATGGAATTGTTTCCTTAATTTCTCTTTCGGTTTTCTCATTGTTAGTGTATAGGAACACAAGGGATTTCTGTGTGTTAATTTTATATCCTGCAACTTTACTATATTCATTAATTAGCTCTAGTAATTTTCTGGTGGATTTTTTAGGGTTTTCTGTGTAGAGGATCATGTCTTCTGCAATCAGTGAGAGTTTTACTTCTTCTTTTCCAATCTGGATTACTTTTATTTCTTTTTTTGCTCTGATTGCTGTGGCCAAAACTTCCAAAACTATGTTGAATAGTAGTGGTGAGAGTGGGCATCTTGTCTTGTTTCTGACTTTAGGGGAAATGCTTTCAGTTTTTCACCATTGAGGATAATGTTTTCTGTGGTTTATCATATATGGCTTTTATTATGTTGAGGTATGTTCCTTCTATGCCTGCTTTCTGGAGGGTTTTTATCATAAATGGATGTTGAATTTTGTCAAAGGCTTTCTCTGCATCTATTGAGATAATCTTATGGCTTTTATCTTTTAATTTGTTAATGTGGTATATCACATCGATTGATTTGTGAATATTGAAGTATCCTTGCATCCCTAGGATAAAGCCCACTTGGTCGTGATGTATGATCTTTTTAATATGTTGTTGGAGTCTGTTTGCTAAAATTTTGTTAAGGATTTTTGCATCTTTGTTTATCAGTGATATTGACCTGTAGTTTTCTTTTTTTTGTGGCATCTTTGTTTGGTTTGGGTATTAGGGTGGTGGTGGCCTCATAGAATGGGTTTGGAAGTTTACCTTCCTCTGCAGTTTTCTGGAAGAGTTTGAGTAAGACAGGTGTTAGCTCTTCTCCAAATTTTTAGTAGAATTCAGCTGCGAAGCCATCTGGTCCTGAGCTTTTGTTTGTTGGAAGATTTCTGATTACGGTTTTGATTTCTGTGCTTGTGATGGGTCTGTTAAGATTTTCTATTTCTTCTTGGTTCAGTTTTGGAAAGTTATACTTTTCTAAGAATTTGTCCATTTCTTCCAAGTTGTCTATTTTATTGGCATATAGTTGCTGATAGTAGTCTCTTTTGATCCTTTGTATTTTTGTGTTGTCTGTTGTGATTTCTCTATTTCCATTTCTAATTTTGTTGATTTGATTCTTCTCCCTTTATTTCTTGATGAGTCTGGCTAATGGTTTGTCTGTTTTATTTATCCTCTGAAAGAACCAGCTTTTAGCTTTGCTGAATTTTGCTATGGTCTGTTTTGTTTCTTTTGCATTTGTTTCTGCCCTAATTTTTGTGAATCTTTCCTTCTACTAACCCTGGCATTCTTCATTTCTTCCTTTTCTAGTTCCCTTTATTTCTTGATGAGTCTGGCTAATGGTTTGTCTGTTTTATTTATCCTCTGAAAGAACCAGCTTTTAGCTTTGCTGAATTTTGCTATGGTCTGTTTTGTTTCTTTTGCATTTGTTTCTGCCCTAATTTTTGTGAATCTTTCCTTCTACTAACCCTGGCATTCTTCATTTCTTCCTTTTCTAGTTGCTTTAGGTGTACAGTTGGGTTATTTATTTGATATCTCTCCTGTCTTGAGTTAGGCTTGTATTGCTATGAACCTTCCCCTTAGCACTGCTTTTACTGAATCCCATAGGTTTTGGGTTGTCGTGTTTTTATTTTCATTCCTTTCTAGGCATATTTTGATTTATTTTTTTATTTCTTCTGTGATTTGTTGGTTATTCAGAAGTGTGTTGTTTAGCCTCTATATGTTTGTATTTTTCATAGTTTTTTTTTTTTCCCTGTAGTTGACATCTAATCTTACCGCACTATAATCAGAAAAGATCCTTGAGAAAATTTCTTTTCTTTTTTTTTTTTTAAATTTACCAAGGCTAGATTTATGGCCCAGGATGTGATCTATCCTGGAGAAGGTTCTGTGTGCACTGGAGAAAAAGGTGAAATACATTGTTTTAGGGTGAAATGTCCTATAGATATCAATTAGATCTAACTGTTCCATTGTATCATTTAAAGTTTGTGTTTCCTTGTTAATTTTCTGTTTAGTTGATCTATCCGTAGGTGTGAATGGGGTATTAAAGTCTCCCACTATTATTGAGTTATTGTTAATTTCCCCTTTCATACTTGTTAGCATTTGTCTTACATATTGCGGTGCTCCTGTGTTGGGTGCATTTATAATTGTTATATCTTCTTCTTGGATTGATCCTTTGATCATTATGTATTGTCCTTCTTTGTCTCTTTTCACAGCCTTTATTTCAAAGTCTATTTTATCTGATATGAATATTGCTATTCCTGCTCTCTTTTGGTCTCTATTTGTGTGGAATATCTTTTTCCAACCCTTCACTTTCAGTCTGTGTGTGTCCCTAGGTTTGAGGTGGGTCTCTTGTAGACAGCATATATAGGGAACTTGTTTTTGTATCCATTCAGCCAGTCTTTGTCTTTTGGTTGGGACATTCAAACCATTTACATTTAAGGTAATTACTGATAAGTATTATCCTGTTGCTATTTACTTTGTTGTTTTGGGTTTGAGTGTATACACCTTTTCTCTGTTTCCTGTCTAGAGAAGATCCTTTAGCGTTTGTTGGAGAGCTGGTTTGGTGGTGCTGAATTCTCTGAGCTTTTGTTTGTCTGTAATCTTTTGATTTCGCCTTCATATTTGAATGAAATCCTTGCTAGGTACAGTAATCTGGGTTGTAGGTTTTTCTCTTTCATCACTGTAAGTATGTCCTGACATTCCCCTTCTGGCTTGAAGAGTTTCTATTGAAAGATCACCTGTTATCCTTATGGGGATCCCCTTGTAGGTTAATTGTTGTTTTCCCTTGCTGTTTTTAATATTTGTTCTTTGTGTTTGATATTTGTTAATTTCATTAATATGTGTCTTGGGGTGTTTTACCTTTGGTTTATCCTGTTTGGGACACTCTGGGTTTCTTGGACTTGGGTGGCTATTTCCTCCCCCATTTTAGGGAAGTTTTCAACTATTGTCTCCTCAAGTATTTTCTCATGGCCTTTCTTTTTGTCTTCTTCTTCTGGGGCTCCTATGATTCGAATGCTGAGGCGTTTGACATTGTCCCAGGGGTCTCTGAGGTTGTCTTCATTTCCTTTAATTTTTTTTCTTTTTTCCTCTCTGCTTCATTTATTTCCACCATTGTATCTTCTTATCTTATCTTCTGCCTCAGTTATTCTACTAGTGATTGCCTCCAGAGTGCTTTTGGTCTCAGCTATTGCATTATTTATTATTGACTGATTCTTTTTTTATTTCTTCTAGGTCCTTGTTAAACTTTTCTTGCATCTTCTCAGTTCTTGTCTCCAGACTATTTATCTGTAACTCCATTTTGTTTTCAAAAATTTGGATCATTTTTACTATCATTATTCTGAATTATTTTTCAGAGACTCCCTATCTCCTCCTCTTTTGTTTGGTTTAGTGGGCTTTTATCATGTTCCTTTACCTGCTGAATATTTCTCTGCCTTTTCACCTTGTTTAGGTTGCTGTGTTTCACCTTGTTTAGGTTGCTGTGAGTGGCTTGTCAAGGTTTCCTGGTTATGGAAGCTTGCGTTGTTGTTCTGGTGGGTGGAGCTGGATCTCTTCTCTCTGGAGTGCAATGAAGTGTCCAATAGTGAGTTTTGAGGTGTCTATGGGTTTGGTGTGACTTTTGGCCATCTGTATTTTAATGCTTAGGGTTATGTTCCTGCATTGTTGTAGAATTAGCTTGGTATGTCTTGCTCTGAAACTTGGCGCTTGGGTAGAGCTTGGTTTCAGTGTAGGTATGGAGGCTTTTGGATGAGCTTTTGTCAATTAATGGTCCCTGGAGTCAGGAGATTTCTGGTGATCTCAAGTTTTGTATTTAGGCCTCCTGCCTCTGGCTTTCAGTCTTATTCTTGTAGTAGCCTCAAGAGTTCTCCATCCATACAGCACTAATGACAAAACATCTACGTTAATGGTGAAAAGATTCTTCACAGTGAGGGACACCCAGAGAGGTTCACAGAGTTACATGGAGAAGAGAAGAGGCAGGAAGGAGATAGAGGTGATCAGGAGGAGAAGAGGGGGAATCAAAAGGGGAGAGAGCAGTCTAGCCAGGAATCCATTCCCCATTTGCTCTCTACAGTCTGGAACACTCAGAGAGGTTCATGGAGTCCCATAGACAAGAGAAAAGGGAGGAAAGAGATAGAGGTCACCAGGAGAAGAGGAGAGGGAGTCAAAAGGAGAGAGACCAGTCTAGCCTGTGATCAGTTCCCTAAGTGTTCTCCACAGCCTGGAACACCCAAAGCGATGCACAGAGTTAATAGAGAAGAGAAGGGGGAGGGAGGAGATAGAGGTGACCTGGGGAGAGAAAGGAGAGTCAAAAGGGGAGAGAGCAATCAAGCCAGTAATCACACTCCCAAGTAAAAATGGCTACTGAAGATTGGATTCTTAAAGGCACAAAATTGATAACAATTACCAAAAAGGAAAGATTAAAAATCTAGAGTAGAGATTAGACTCTCAAAAATACAATATTAAAAAAAATCACAAAAGTTATATAAAAAATATGAAATTTGCCTTAAAAATAGGTCTTTTTTTTTCAAGGTAATAGTTTTTAAAATGAAAATTAAAGGATTAATAAAAACATAGAAATAAAAAAATTAAAAAGAAATTTTAAAATGATAATAGTAAAATATATCTAGGAATTTCTTTGGAGCTGTTGAGGGCAGTGTGTGGTCAGTTCAGTTTCAGATAGTTCCTTGTTCCACCTTATACTTCTTCTCAAGGTCTATAGGTTCCTTCCAGTGTAGCCAGTGCTAACCACAGGGTTTTAATCTGTTGCACCTGTCACTTCCAGAGCCATTCTCTCTTCTTTATTTATTTTGGTCTCCTCTGTTTGCAAGTCTCTTCAGTATCTAACTTCTGCCCTGACACAAGGAGGCGAAGGTGGTCATTTATTTAGGCTCACTTGTCCGATTGTACTGTGGCGAGGGAGGAACACCGCAAACAAATATCACTGGCGTGTGTGGGGAGTGCTCTCAGTGTCTGGGCCACACTGGGTTTGCCCCTGCTCACGGTGTGTGTGCTTTCCCGGTCTACAGTGCTCAGGCTCCAGGTTGCTCTGCTGGGAACTGTCTGAGTTGGGCCCTGGGTTGCCTGCGCTTCCCAGATCTATGCTGCTCAGGTTCAGGTTCTCAGGTACTTCACAAAGGCACAGAATCGGTTGGGCCTGCAGTTTGTNCATTTATTTAGGCTCACTTGTTCAGTTGTGCTGCGGGGAGGGAGGAACACTGCAAACAAATATCACTGGCACGTGTGGTGAGTACCCGCAGTGTCTGGGTCACATTGGGTTTGTCCCCGCTCATGGGGTGTGTGCTTTCTGGGTCTACACTGCTTAAGCTCCAGGTTGCTCTGCAGGGGAGCTTTCTAAAGTGGGCACTGGGTTGCATGCACTTCCCAGGTCTAAGCTGCTCAGGAGCAGGTTCTCGGGTACTCCACAAAGGCACAGACTCAGCTGGGCCTGCGTTTTGTGCCCTTCCCGGGTCTGAGCAGCTCAGGCAACCAGGTGCTTGGCGAAGGCACACTCCCCAGGTGTGGTGCATCTTATCTCCTCCCCATCCCGGCTGCTAGGTTTCCTGGGTGCCCAGCTCCATCTCAGGTGTGCCACGTGTCTCTTCTGGGGAGCTGATCTCTGGCTGCGACCCTCCTGACGGATGTCAACCATCCAGGATCCCAGGAAGGCTTGGTTAGTGATTGAAACCCGCTTACAGTTTGGTAGGGGGTGCTGTTTCTGGGGCTGAGTTTGTGCTTTTCTTCCAGCTCTGGCTGTTGCCCGCCTGCCTCTCTGCCTCCGGCGAAGGATGGGCTGATAGCTGCCTGATAGCTCTCCTCTGGTGTTCCTTTGCTCAGTCCTTTGTTCAGTGAGCGGCCCAGCAGTGCCTTAGGTTAGAGCTTTTTGCAGGAAAGTTCTTTCTCTCTCTCTCTCTCCCCTTCTCTCTCCTCCTTTTTTATTTTTTTCCCCTCACTGGCCATCAGGGCATTCAGGCCAGACCCTTACTCTAAGCTGTGCAGCCCTATTCAGCTCCTGCTTGCTGGTAGCCGACGCGAGCATCTGGGCTACTTCTCTGGGAGTTGCCCTTAGGCATGTAATCTATGGGTTTTACTTATTTATTTTTTCCTCTCAGTTATGTTGCCCTCTGAGATCCCAAAACTCCCCACAGACCCGCCGGTGAGAGGGTCTCCTGGTGTTTGGAAACTTCTCTTTTAAGACTCTTTCCTTGGGATCGGTCCCTAACTCTTGTCTCTGTTTTTTTATATTTTGTCCTACCTCCTTTCTAAGACAATAGGCTGCTTTTCTGGGTGCCTGGTGTCCTCCGCCAGCGTCCAGAAGTTGTTTTTTTGGTATTTTCTCAGTGTTCAAATGATCTTTCAATGAATCTGTTGGGGAGAAAGTGGTCTCCCTGTCCTATTCCTCCGCCATCTTAGCTCCACCTCTTCTTAACTTTGTATATAGGTTGATTTCATATTCTTTTAGAGATTAGTTGTGTTTAGAGAAGAAATCACGTGGAAGTCAAGACTGTTCCAAAATCTACTGAAAGACAAAAATGGTGTTAGGGGATAAAAAACATCAAAGAAATATTGGCACATACTATGAGTCAAGTCCTGCAATGCAGGAGACCCAGGCTCAATCCTTGGGTTGGAAAGATCCCCTGGAGAAGGTACTGGCAACCCACTCCAGTATTCTTGTCAGGGAAATCCCATGGACAGAGGAGCCTAGTGGGCTGCAGTCCATGGTGTCACAGAGTTGGACATGACTAAGCGACTAACACTCTACTTTTTCTGTGTGCTATACAGTAATCCCTTGTTTNCTTTCAGTCTGTATGTGTCCCTAGGTTTGAGGTGGGTCTCTTGTAGACAGCATATATAGGGGACTTGTTTTTGTATCCATTCAGCCAGTCTTTGTCTTTTGGTTGGGGCATTCAAACCATTTACATTTAAGGTAATTATTGATAAGTATTATCCTGTTGCTATTTACTTTGTTGTTTTGGGTTTGAGTGTATACATCTTTTCTGTGTTTCCTGTCTAGAGAAGATCCTTTAGCATTTGTTGGAGAGCTGGTTTGGTGGTGCTGAATTCTCTGAGCTTTTGTTTGTCTGTAATCTTTTGATTTCTCCTTCATATTTGAATGAAATCCTTGCTGGGTACAGTAATCTGGGTTGTAGGTTTTTCTCTTTCATCACTGTAAGTAAGTCCTGACATTCCCTTCTGGCTTGAAGAGTTTCTATTGAAAGATCAGCTGTTATCCTTATGGGGATCCCCTTGTAGGTTAATTGTTGTTTTTCCCTTGCTGCTTTTAATATTTTTTCTTTCTGTCTGATATTTGTTAATTTGATTAATATGTATCTTGGTGTGTTTTACCTTTGGTTTATCCTGTTTGGGACACTCTGGGTTTCTTGGGCTTGGGTGGCTATTTCCTCCCCCATTTTAGGGAAGTTTTCAACTATTGTCTCCTCAAGTATTTTCTCATGGCCTTTCTTTTTGTCTTCTTCTTCTGGGACTCCTATGATTCAAATGTTGGGATATTTGACATTGTCCCAGAGGTCTCTGAGGTTGTCCTCATTTCTTTTAATTCTTTTTTCTTTATTCCTCTCTGCTTCATTTATTTCCACCATTCTATCTTCTTATCTTCTGCCTCAGTTATTCTACTAGTGGTTGCCTCCAGAGTGCTTTTGGTCTCAGCTATTGCATTATTTATTATTGATTGATTATTTTTTTATTTCTTCTAGGTCCTTGTTAAACTTTTCTTGCATCTTCTCAGTCCTTGTCTCCAGACTATTTATCTGTAACTCCATTTTATTTTCAAAAATTTGAATCATTTTTACTATCATTATTCTGAATTCTTTTTCAGAGACTCCCTATCTCCTCCTCTTTTGTTTGGTTTAGTGGGCTTTTATCATGTTCCTTTACCTGCTGAATATTTCTCTGCCTTTTCACCTTGTTTAGGTTGCTGTGTTTGGGGTGGCCTTTCTGTGTGCTGAAAGTTTGTGATTTCTCTTTATTGTGGAGGTTCCTCCCTGTGTGTGGGGTTGGATGAGTAGCTTGTCGAGGTTTCCAGGTTATGGAAGCTTGCGTTGTTGTTCTGGTGGGTGGAGCTGGATCTCTTCTCTCTGGAGTGCAATGAAGTGTCCAATGAGTTTTGAGGTTTCTATGGGTTTGGTGTGACTTTTGGCCATCTGTATTTTAATGCTTAGGGTTATGTTCCTGCATTGTTGTAGAATTAGCTTTGTATGTCTTGCTCTGAAACTTGACGCTTGGGTGGAGCTTGGTTTTAGTGTAGGTATGGAGGCTTTTGGATGAACTTTTGTCGATTAATAGTCCCTGGAGTCAGGAGATTTCTGGTGATCTCAAGTTTTGGATTTAGGCCTCCTGCCTCTGGCTTTCAGTCTTATTCTTGTAGTAACCTCAAGAGTTCTCCATCCATACAGCACTGATGACAAAACATCTACATTAATGGTGAAAAGATCCTTCACAGTGAGGGACACCCAGAGAGGTTCACAGAGTTACATGGAGAAGAGAAGAGGCAGGAAGGAGATAGAGGTGATCAGGAGGAGAAGAGGGGGAATCAAAAGGGGAGAGAGCAGTCTAGCCAGGAATCCATTCCCCATTTGCTCTCTACAGTCTGGAACACTCAGAGAGGTTCATGGAGTCCCATAGACAAGAGAAAAGGGAGGAAAGAGATAGAGGTCACCAGAGAAGAGGAGAGGGAGTCAAAAGGAGAGAGACCAACCTAGCCTGTGATCAGTTCCCTAAGTGTTCTCCACAGCCTGGGACACCCAAAGTGATGCACAGAGTTAATAGAGAAGAGAAGGGGGAGGGAGGAGATAGAGGTGGCCTGGGGGAAAGAAAGGAGAGTCAAAAGGGGAGAGAGCAATCAAGCCAGTAATCACACTCCCAAGTAAAAATGGCTACTGAAGATTGGATTCTTAAAGGTACAAAATTGATAACAATTACCAAAAAGGAAAGATTAAAAATCTAGAGTAGCGATTAGACTCTCAAAAATACAATATTAAAAAAAATCGCAAAAGTTATATAAAAAATATGAAATTTGCCTTAAAAATAGGTCTTTTTTTTTCAAGGTAATAGTTTTTAAAATGAAAATTAAAGGATTAATAAAAACATAGAAATAAAAAAATTAAAAAGAAATTTAAAAAAGATAATAGTAAAATATATCTAGGAATTTCTCTGGAGCTGTTGAGGGCAGTGTGTGGTCAGTTCAGTTTCAGATAGTTCCTTGTTCCACCTTATACTTCTCAAAGTCTATAGGTCCCTTCCAATATAGTCAGTGTTAATTACAGGGTTTTAATCTGTTGCACCTGTCACTTCCAGAGCCGTTCCCTCTTCTTGGTTTATTTTGGCTTTCTCTGTTTGCAAGTCTCTTCAGTATCTAACTCCCACCCTGACACAGGGGGTGAAAGTGGTCATTTATTTAGGCTCACTTGTTCAGTTGTGCTGCGGGGAGGGAGGAACACTGCAAACAAATATCACTGGCACGTGTGGTGAGTACCCGCAGTGTCTGGGTCACATTGGGTTTGTCCCCGCTCATGGGGTGTGTGCTTTCTGGGTCTACACTGCTTAAGCTCCAGGTTGCTCTGCAGGGGAGCTTTCTAAAGTGGGCACTGGGTTGCATGCACTTCCCAGGTCTAAGCTGCTCAGGAGCAGGTTCTCGGGTACTCCACAAAGGCACAGACTCAGCTGGGCCTGCGTTTTGTGCCCTTCCCAGGTCTGAGCAGCTCAGGCAACCAGGTGCTTGGCGAAGGCACACTCCCCAGGTGTGGTGCATCTTATCTCCTCCCCATCCCGGCTGCTAGGTTTCCTGGGTGCCCAGCTCCATCTCAGGTGTGCCATGTGTCTCTTCTGGGGAGCTGATCTCTGGCTGCGACCCTCCTGACGGATGTCAACCATCCAGGATCCCAGGAAGGCTTGGTTAGTGATTGAAACCCGCTTACAGTTTGGTAGGGGGTGCTGTTTCTGGGGCTGAGTTTGTGCTTTTCTTCCAGCTCTGGCTGTTGCCCGCCTGCCTCTCTGCCTCCGGCGAAGGATGGGCTGATAGCTGCCTGATAGCTCTCCTCTGGTGTTCCTTTGCTCAGTCCTTTGTTCAGTGAGCGGCCCAGCAGTGCCTTAGGTTAGAGCTTTTTGCAGGAAAGTTCTTTCTCTCTCTCTCTCTCCCCTTCTCTCTCCTCCTTTTTTATTTTTTTCCCCTCACTGGCCATCAGGGCATTCAGGCCAGACCCTTACTCTAAGCTGTGCAGCCCTATTCAGCTCCTGCTTGCTGGTAGCCGACGCGAGCATCTGGGCTACTTCTCTGGGAGTTGCCCTTAGGCATGTAATCTATGGGTTTTACTTATTTATTTTTTCCTCTCAGTTATGTTGCCCTCTGAGATCCCAAAACTCCCCACAGACCCGCCGGTGAGAGGGTCTCCTGGTGTTTGGAAACTTCTCTTTTAAGACTCTTTCCTTGGGATCGGTCCCTAACTCTTGTCTCTGTTTTTTTATATTTTGTCCTACCTCCTTTCTAAGACAATAGGCTGCTTTTCTGGGTGCCTGGTGTCCTCCGCCAGCGTCCAGAAGTTGTTTTTTTGGTATTTTCTCAGTGTTCAAATGATCTTTCAATGAATCTGTTGGGGAGAAAGTGGTCTCCCTGTCCTATTCCTCCGCCATCTTAGCTCCACCTCTTCTTAACTTTGTATATAGGTTGATTTCATATTCTTTTAGAGATTAGTTGTGTTTAGAGAAGAAATCACGTGGAAGTCAAGACTGTTCCAAAATCTACTGAAAGACAAAAATGGTGTTAGGGGATAAAAAACATCAAAGAAATATTGGCACATACTATGAGTCAAGTCCTGCAATGCAGGAGACCCAGGCTCAATCCTTGGGTTGGAAAGATCCCCTGGAGAAGGTACTGGCAACCCACTCCAGTATTCTTGTCAGGGAAATCCCATGGACGGAGGAGCCTAGTGGGCTGCAGTCCATGGTGTCACAGAGTTGGACATGACTAAGCGACTAACACTCTACTTTTTCTGTGTGCTATACAGTAATCCCTTGTTTTGTTTTTTTTTTTATCCATTTTATATATATCAGTTTGCATCTGCTAATCCTAAACTCCCACTCCATCCCTCCCTACCCCAACTCTGCTTGGCAACCACAAGTTTATTCTCTATGTCCTTGATTCTGTTTGTTTCATAGATAGGTTCATTTGTATCATATTTTAGATCCCACATCTAAGTGATATCATGTGGTAATTGTATGATAATTTCTAGTTGCATCCATGTTGCTGCAAATGGCATTATTTTCTTCTTTTTTATGATTGAGTAGTATTCTATTGTATGTGTGTGATATCTTCATCCATTCATCTGCTAATGGACATTTAGCTTGTTTCCAAGTCTTGGCTTTTGTGAATACTGCTGTTATGAATATTGGGGTGCTTGTACCTTTTAGAGTTATAGTTTTGTCTGTATATATGCCCTGGAGTGGGATTGCTGGGTCACATGGTAATTCTGTGTTCAGTTTTCTGTGGAAGCTCTGTATTGTTTCCACAGTGCCTATACCAATTTACATTCCTACCAAGAATGTAGGAGGGTTTCCTTTTCTCCACACCCTCCCCAGCATTTGTTATTTGTATACTTTTTAACCAGTGTGGGATGGTAACTCATTGTAGTTTTGATTTGCATTTCTCTTACAATTAGTGGTTTTGAGTATCTTTTTGTGTGCCTATTGGTCATCTGTATTTCTTCTTTGGAAAAATATCTTTTTAGTTTTTGTGCTCATTTTTTATTTATTTATTTTTTTGTTAAGATGTATGAGCTGCTAAACACCCATTTTTGTAGTTTTAAAAACTGTAACTTATAGAACACGTGGGGTAACTTAAAGGTTAGAAAGCAACTCTGTTGTAAGTAAAAGTAACTTGCAAAGTTTACAGTTTAAAATATTCCTTGCCTCTTACCTCTTTTGGAATGTAGAGCTTTCATCCATGCATTCACACTATATGCTGAGTGACCATCCTATGTCTGCCTGTACCAGCATTATGGACAACTCGTGCATAATGCCTCATTGTAGATCATTTCTGAGAAATACTGAACAAATATCCACTTTTCTTACATGGACCCACTGCCACTTAGAAATGAGTTCTATTGAATTCTATTGAATTTTAAAGACAAAAACCATTGTCTTATGAGTTGTCTCATGGTGTCGGGCACAATCTCCTGGCCATCGAACGGTAGTATCCTTGTTTTAGGCTATTAAGTAGTTGGCTCCATGCATGGAAACATGCAAATAATGAAAATACTGCAGGAGAAATACAAGAAGACTCTGTTGTTAATAAACCTGTATGAATAACATTTCTTGACCTCTTCCATCTCGAGAGAAGGTATGATTAAAGATGCATCATTTAACAGAGATGAGTATGAAAATATTTATAATTTTCAGGGTCAATTAGCAACTCTGTTTTCACCTTAGCAGGAAATGTCAAAAGTTTAAGTGACCATTTTCATCTTGTCAACACACTTTTGACCCCTTTGTTTGTTCATCTTTCAAACTCAGTGAGACTTTGTAAGCTTATTCACAGTTTGTAATTCACTGAAGCAGGCGACCAGTTATACACTGTGTGTTTCAAGGTGATAAAGATGACACTTTGGTGTCTCAACTGATAAAGTATTCAGTTCTTCCATAAGGATTTATTATGATGTTCAGAAATAAAACCAACAAAACCAACTGGAGAATGATGGGAATACCTATATGACCAAGGCTGATGGGTCACTGGGATAGACAGGTGGGAAGGGAGAGCTTGCCTTACTTATATTTCTATGTTCTCCAAATGATAATAGCCCAAACTGACAGTGTTGCAGGGAAATTGCCATAGCTTTTATTGATAGTTGCAAAGTACTTTGGTACAACTCTTCCAGAAAGCAATTTGTACATAAGTTTCAGGCCCTTAGACATATTTCCTCAACCTTCATACAGTGGTGGTGGTTTAATTGCTAAGTCATGTCCACCTCTTGGCTACAGCCTGCTTCTCTGTCTATGGGATTTTCCAGGCAGGAATACTGGAGAGGACTGCCATTTCCTTCTCCTAGGGATCTTCCTGACCCAGGGATCGAACCCCAGTCTCCTGCATTGTAGGTGGATCCTTTACCAACTGAGCTACCAGGGAAGCCCATACTACTGGGAACTAATCTTGAGACAGAAATTAATCCAAGAGAAGAAGAAAGTCACCCGTTAACTAAAAATGAGACAATGAGGGCTGAGAAAGGCAAGTCTGTGTGAATGAAGAAGATGTAAGAGATTCAAGAAATGTTAGAAGGTCAGTTTGACCTAGTCAGTTGATATGGGGGATAAGTGGAGGACAGGAAAGTGAAGAAGAAGAGAGAGCCTAGCATGACCTCCAGGTTTCAGACTTGGTCAGCTGTCTTGGCTCACTCGTTTAGATACAAAATACACAAGGAGAAAAACATACTGGAAAGTTTACCCAAGGTTTGCATTGAGTATTTGCATTGTATTTGAAAGGTCTGTGTGAAAAAGATGCTGAGTAGACAAAAAAAGAAGGAAATGGGTCTTGGATTAGAAGATACAGATTTGGCTGGAGATACAGATTTGGAAGTCATAAGTGGTCACTGAGAAGCAACCCAACAACAGAAGTGAAAATGTATTTATTGAGTGGAATAATGGTACATAATAAACATTGTGAGGGCTGTGTTGATGCTTAGGAAAATCCTCATAAGATTCAGTAAAAAATGGGAATAAAAGACATCACTGCTATGATTATAATTGTTATGCATGTGGACAAGGACAATATTCAGACAATAAAAATGAAAATATTGTCATTTGAATAAGTGGTAGGATGATGAAAATGCTTTCTTTGATTTGCTATTGACATTGTTTTTACTATGTGCAACAATAATTTCTTGAAAATATTTATACATTTAAACTACATGTTTCTGTAGAATTACAAGTTGAGGAACATTCTTAGGAGCTCAGATAGGATAGGCTTATGGGGTAGATTTTACAGCTGCAGTCCCAGATTTAGACCTAATTTATTGCTCCAAACATTATCAAACTTCTGTGTTGTTATTACAGTGGAGGTTTTACAATGATATTCTAAGGTATAGTCGTTTATTTTTTGTATTTAATGATAGCTTTCTCTGAGATTTACTGGGTGAATGGCCAACAACGTGACCCTTCTGTTCTTTTTTTTTTTAATTTAAGCATAGTTGATTTTGTTGTATTAATTTATGCTGTATAGCAAAGTGATTCATATATATACATACACGCACATACATGCATTTTTTTACATATTCTTTGCTCTTATGGTTTACAACAGGATATTGAATATAGTTCCCTATGCCGTATGGTAGGATCTTCTTGTTTATTAATCCTATATATAATAGTTTGCATCTACTAATGCCAAACTCCCAGTCCGTCCTTCCCCCGCCCCCCTTCCCCCTTGGCAACTGCAAGTTTGTTCTCTGTGGGCCTGTTTCTGTTTCATAGATGGGTTCATTTGTTTGACCTTTCTGTTCTAATTAGAGTTGCCAGATAAAATACAGGTTCTCCAGCCAAATTTGAATTTCAAATAAAGAACAAATGTATTTAAATTCAAAAATGTTTAGTATATGCAGTTTTACTATGTCTCATTTAATTATTCTTCACTCCTTATCTGAATTCCAAATAAATTGGGCATCATGATTTTTTTTCTTCACTAAATCAGGCAACCAAGTCTCACTATTAAGAAGGTGAAAGTGAAAGTGAAGTCGTGGTGTCATGTCTGACTCTTTGTGACCCCATGCACTGTAGCCTACCACACTCCTCCTTCCATGGGATTTTCCAGGCAAGAGTCCTGGAGTGGGGTGCCATTTCCTTCTCCAGAGGGTCTTCCTGACCCAGGGATCGAACCTGGGTCTCCTGCATTGTAGGCAGACTCTTAACCATCTGAGCCAGCAGGGAAGTCCTATTAAGAAGGTGTTAAGTGTTAGTCACTCAGTCGTGTCCGACTCTTTGCGACCCCATGGACTGCAGCCCACCAGGGTCTTCTGTTCATGAGATTTTCCAGGCAAGGATACTGGAGTGGGGTGCCATTAAGAAGGTATTTTATTCTAATATGGAAGCCTAGATTCAACAGGCACTGGCCAGCTATGACAACTGAGCACTTAGAATGTGGCACTGTGAGTATAAAACACACTCCTGTTTGTGAAGTACTAGCATTAAAAAAGGATAAAAATGCTTCATTAAAATTTCAATATTGATTACATTTTGAAATGATATATCATTTTTGGATCCAGTCCAGTTCAGTTGCTCAGTCATGTCTGACTCTTTGCAACCCGGTGAATCACAGCACGCCAGGCCTCCCTGTCCATCACCAACTCCTGGAGTTCACTCAGACTCATGTCCATCGAGTCAGTGATGCCATCCAGCCATCTCATCCTCTGTTGTCCCCTTCTTCTCCTGCTCCCAATCCCTCCCAGCATTGGGGTCTTTTCCAATGAGTCAACACTTTGTATGAGGTGGCCAAAGTACTGGAGTTTCAGCTTTAGCATCAGTCCTTCCAATGAACACCCAGGACTGATCTCCTTTAGAATGGACTGGTTGGATCTCCTTGCAGTCCAAGGGACTCTCAAGAATCTTCTCCATAGTTCACCATAGAACACCATAGTTCAAAAGCATGAATTCTTCGGCTCTCAGCTTTCTTCACAGTCCAACTCTCACATCCATGCATGACCACTGGATTTTTGGATAGGTTGGGCTAATTAAAATATAATTAATTTCTCCTGTTTCTTTTACTTTTTATTAATGTGATATTAGAAAGTTTACAGTTACACTTGTAGCATACATTAGATTTTAGTTGGACAGTACTGGTTTTCTAGGCCTAGGGGAAATAGTGGTTTTTAGTTGTCTCCTCTTAAAGAAGGTATTTTGAAGAAGGCAAATAAATACCATCAGAAGAATAGGCTGAGTGAAAGTTATACAAGATTTATACAAAACACACCTGTCCAGAGTCCGGTGAAAAGGTGAGACTATGTCTTTATGTTGGTGAAAGCAGTTGGATGTAAACCCTGACTCAGTGGATGCATACCTACTCTGCACGAATTAACTGAAAGGCTGTTAGCCTTTGTTGCTCCTCCTCAGCAAAA
Source organism: Oreotragus oreotragus (assembly GCA_006410675.1). Classification (NCBI taxonomy): domain Eukaryota; kingdom Metazoa; phylum Chordata; class Mammalia; order Artiodactyla; family Bovidae; genus Oreotragus; species Oreotragus oreotragus. The sequence goes on from SJYX01013622.1 coordinate 171,484, forward strand.
CACTGAAAGTGCTGATTTCTCTGTAATTTCGAAGATACAGTGCAGTCCTTCCCCAGGGAGTTCACTATAACTCATTAGTGTTTAACTCTATCCAGTGAGGTCAGAGACTGATCACATGCATGTGTGCTTAATCACATCTGACTCTTTGTGACCCCTGGACTGTAGCCCACCAGGTTCCCCTGTCCATTAGATTTCCCAAGCAAGAGTACTAGAGTGGGTTGCCACTTCCTTCTCCAGAGAATCTTCCTAACCCAGGGATCAAATCCGCCTCTACTGCATTGGCAGTCAGACTGTTTACTACTGAACCACTTGGGAAGCCCGGGAGACTTAACTCACAGACACCCAACTTTGGGAGGGATCACAATCTATTACATACTAAGGTCAGTGTTCATGTCAAAATTCATATTAATTATTCCATCTACCTGTATCATGTTTTGCAGAGAGGCCCCAAGTCAGTCTTTACTGTGTTGGGTCTCTGCTCAGACGTCTTCTGTTCAAGAGGGCCTCTCATGACAGTATTATCTGAGATGCATCCTATCATTTTCCCACGCTTACACACTTTTTAAATGTTTATTTACTTTGTCTATTTTTGCATTGCAGCTTGCAGGATCTTAGTTCCCAGACCAAAAATCAAACTTGCACCCTCTGTAGTAGAACTGTAAAGTCTTAACCACTGGACTGCCAGGGAAGTCCCCAGACTTTATTATTTTTTTTTTCATAACACTGGTGTTCTATTTTATTTCATTCCATCCTTCATAGTACTGAAGGTTTTAACTTGTTAAAAGTAGTGTATATACTTTGTCTTCCCAGCTAGCATAAAGCTTCATGATGGCAAAACTGTTTACTGCAGTAGCCACAGAACCTAGAAAAGTGCCTGGATCGTAAGTTAGCGATGGGATTCCATGTTTTTTTTTTTATATTTCCTAGTACATTTATTTCTAATTGTTCCTTGTTCTTTAACAATGTGTTGACATCTCAGAAACTAAATTTGAATTGGTCTTCCCCACTTTGAAAGTCAGCAGAACAGCTCCTCAACGTGGCTTCACTTCCTCCTCTGCAACTGAGTCAGGCAGGTAATAGATGCTGAGAATACAGTGGAATTCATGGCAAGCTTGCCTTGCTGCGAACAATCTCATTTTTAATGGTCTTAACCGTTTTGAACCGACATGCCAGAAAATTGAGTTTGATATATCAGTCTGTGATGACA